>JASPKZ010004192.1:607500-611242 GCA_030220185.1 Diploptera punctata
CGAAACATTGACTCTTACTTTAAGGGAGGAATACAAGTATTTGAGAATAAAGTTATTAGGATTTTTTTTTTGACCAAAGAGAGGGTGAACAGACAGAGAAATGGAGAAGACTGCATAACAGTGAACTGCATGGTCTTTATAGGAAGCCAGATATAATAAGAACAATTAAGTCTCGTAGACTGCGATGGGCAGGACATGTGGCACGAATGGAGAATGAAAGAGGTGCATGGAAGCTTCTTGTAGGAAAACCAGAGGGAAAACGCCCAGTTGGTAGATCAAGAATGAGATGGGAGAATAACATTAACTATGATTTGAGGGAAGTAGATTATACAGGGGATTATTTGAAAACATTAGCTCAGGATGGGAATATATGGAGAGCTTATGTACGCGCGGCCATGAACCTACGGGTTCGACAGTGCCAGTGAGTTAGTTAGCTAAAGTGAAATAAATAACAGCAATTCAAAATGACCTTATTTTAATGCTGTTGTTGTTTCAAGGTGATTCGTCTGTGATTTGAGAGAATCCAGGTTCAATATTGGCTAAAATCTACAGAAAATTCCAAAGCCTGGCATTTTTTTAAGTGAAGTGTGACACAAATAAGATGGCAATTTAATTATTTCCTTAGCAAATTCCTATTTAGACTTCAAAATTTAGGCGATGTTAAAATCAGAAAACAAACAATCCCTTAGAATTGTTTTTCACTAAGTGACGAATGAGAATAAGAGCAGTGTTCAGGCCTAGTTGGAGCTAGATAGATATTCTCTATTAAGAATGAATCAGATCAGCTGGAAAATCTAGAATAAATAGAATACGAAATAAAGAAATGTGGGAAATTATGGGGTGTACAAAAGGAGCCGGACACATAGACATTATAAGAAAAGAACACAGTGGTATGGCCATGTCAAAAGAATGCCAGAGCAAATATTGCCTAAAATTGTTATGGAATGGATCCCAACAGAAAGGAGGAAGAGAGAAAGACCGAAGAAAACTTGGATAGAAGGGGTACAAGCAGCTATGAATATCAGAAGATTGGAGGAAGATCAATGGATGGACAGAGAGGAATGGCGTTTGGTTTCCGGAAGACGGCGGCAGCTGCCATGATACATACAGGATGATGATGATGATGATGAAGAAGAATGAATTATATAATTAACTAACTCACTCACTGGCGTTACCAAAACCGTATGTTCAAGGCCGCGCGGACATAAGCTCTCCATACATCCCTATCCTGAGCTAATGTTTTCCAATCATTTCCTGTATAATCTACTTCCTTCAAGTCTTGATTAATGTTGTTTTCCCACCTCATTCTTAGTATAACAACTGGGTGTTTCCCTCTGGTTTTCCTACAAGAAGCTTCCATGCATGTCTTTCATTCCCCATTCGTGCCACATGTCCTGCCCACCACAGTCTATGAGACTTAACTGTTTTTATTATATCTGACTTCCTATAAAAACCATGTAGTTCATTGTTATGTAGTCTTCTACATTCACCTCTCTGTTCATCTCTCTTTGGTCCAAAAATGTTTCCATCATAATCTTCAAGGTATAGGTATGTTGGCCTGTTCCGCTCCCCGGTGCACTATATGCTGCAGGTGCAGGTCGTCTTTCCAACGACGTTTTGGTCTTCCTACATTTCTTCGGCCTAGAGGTTTATAAAGAAGCAGCTATTTTGATAAACGATTATTTGGCATTCTTTGTATATGTTCAAACCAATTACATTTATTTCTGTGTGTTCTCTCATTTATATTATATATTTGTAATTCATCTCTGATATCTTGGCTTCTCTTTTGATCTCTTAGAGATACACCTGCAACTGATCTGAGAAATCTCATTTCTATTGTCTCAATTTTATGTTTATCAGAGATCGTTAAAGGCTAAGTCTCAGACCCGTATGTTAGCATTGGAACGGCTACTGTTTTGTAAAATTTTAATTGAGTTTCCCTTGTGGTCTTATTTCTCAAATATCTTCTTATTGAACCACATATCTGTTGAAATTTCCTTAATTTCTTCTCCATATCCAAATTTTGCAGGAACGATATCATGCATCCCAGATAATTAAAACAAGTTACTTGTTCAATTATGTTTGCTCCAAAAATGTTCCTAAGAACTTTATTTTCAAATACTCTTAATCTTCTTACCTCCCTTAAAACAATACTACGTGTTTCGCATCCATATAATATAACTGGGAGAATAACAGTTTTATATATTTTCAGATTAACATTTTTTAAAGGTGTTGGGAAGACTAGAGTCCCTGTAATGCATAATAGCATGCATATGAATCATATAATAAGAATTAAAAATTCTCTAGACATTTAGGCCTATGTCTCAGATACATTACACAGGCTATACTACAGCTGCTCCCATTCCAATCCCATATGTAGTAGAAGAATAAACATACAAACTAATGATGTTTTTTTTTATTATTAATTTAACATTTCTCAATGAAAGATAAATTAAATTTGAAGAGAAAAATTTTTCGCCTAGACCGGGACTCGAACCCGGGACCCTTGGCTTTCCGGGTTACTGGCTTTTAAAGTAATGTTAAATTTCCAATAAATGTCTTCTTAACTAAGAAGCCGCCATTTGCAAAGATAGAAACAATGGTTTCAAAAGCATTTGGCGATAGGGAATTACAACGTATATAAGAGAAAAATTTGCGTCTAGATCGTAACTCGCCTCGGTAGCTCAGTTGGTAGAGCACTTGGCCCGGAAAGCCAAGGGTCCCGGGTTCGAGTCCCGGTCTAGGCGAAAAAAAAAATTATCTTCAAATTCAAATTTATACAAACTAATGCCTACAATACTCTTGGTTATATTTACAATTCAAACTAATGCCAACAACTACTCTTGGCTATATTTACAATTCAAACTAATGCCTACAATTACTCTTGGTTATATTTACAATTAAAATTAATGCCTATTATATTTACCATTTAAACTAATGCCTACAACTACTCTTGGTTATATTTACAATTCAAACCAATGCCTACAACTACTCTTTGTTATATTTACAATTCAAATTAATGCCTATAACTACTCTTGGTTATATTTACACTACAACTACTCTTTGTTATAATTACAATTCAAATTAATGCCTACAACTACTCTTGGTTATATTTACAATTCAAATTAATGCCTACAACTACTCTTGGCTATATTTACAATTCAAACTAATGCCTACAATTACTCTTGGTTATATTTACAATTAAAATTAATGCCTATTATATTTACCATTTAAACTAATGCCTACAACTACTCTTGGTTATATTTACAATTCAAACCAATGCCTACAACTACTCTTTGTTATATTTACAATTCAAATTAATGCCTATAACTACTCTTGGTTATATTTACACTACAACTACTCTTTGTTATATTTACAATTCAAATTAATGCCTACAACTACTCTTGGTTACTAATGCCTACAACTACTCTTGGTTATATTTACAATTCAAATTAATGCCTACAACTACTCTTGGTTATATTTACAATTCAAATTAATGCCTACAACTACTCTCAGTTATATTTACAATTCACGAAGATATCTCCTAAACGCACAACTGTGCACAGACTTTAAACATGCATCATATAGACAACAGTGACGTGGACATGCAAGTATAGGTCTAAAGATTAATGTAACACACGAACAAATTAAGAGTTGTCCTTTCACCAAAACAAGCTCTAAAATCCATCAAGAACAAAACGCAATTTAATATTTGGAAAAATAACTAAAATACAAACAACAC
>JASPKZ010004193.1:0-394133 GCA_030220185.1 Diploptera punctata
ATCATTGAACACTCTTGTGGCGTATGTCTTCTGAAATAAATGTAACGACAAGCTGTGATCTCAAGAAGAAAATTCGAAAACATTTCCATAGCTGTCTTTTAACGACTGAAATGCAATTTCCGGAAAACAATGTTTATACATGTCGAATTTTTTTACATTCAAAAGTTCCAAAAATAATAATGAGTCTTAATTACTGAATTTATAATTCAATTGGCCCAGTATAGTGTCAAAAATCTGTATGTAAATTTGTTTATACTTTGCTTTGGTGTCAAAGGTTTCATCATGTCTTGAATGTTTGGGCAATGGTTCGTTGGAATCTGAAGTTCGTTTTTTTCCCATATTCGTTCAAACTCTTCGTGTTTGTTTTGTAAGATTTCTTTCAATTCCTTCATTTTATTTATGCAGTAACCTATATCATGAATTTTTGTCTGCAATATATCAAATAAACTGTCTGTTAGAGGGAAAATATTAACAAACGTATTTAGTATAAAATTGAAATCAAAATCTTGCATTGTGATTAAAAACCCCGGGCAGCAATATAGGCTTCCTGATCCCAATTCTCATCTGGATCTGTAATTCTTCTAAAGACAGTAATTAGCTCATTCCGATGCGCATGTACTGTTCCAACCAAACGAGAACCATAATTCCACCGCGTCGAAGACACTCTTGGCAACCGCTTCTTTATTTCTTCATCGAGAACCCGTGTTCTTTTGTTTGATTTTGAAAAGAAAGCAGCTAGTCCATTCAAAGTAAGGAAAAAAAATTGCATTCTTTTATGATGGCCACGGATTGGGATAATACTAAATTCAGTCGATGTGCGAAGCAATAGCATTTGGAAATGTGTTTTTCACCTTCGATTGCAGTCCATTCAACTGACTTGCCATGACAGCTGCTCCATCATAACTTTGTGCAATAAGTTTCTTCTCACATCCGAAATTATGAATCAGTTGAACCACTATCTTGTATAATTCCTCGGCTGTTCTATCATTAGAAACGTTAATGAATCCTAAAAATCGTTTATGTACTTGGCCGCTCTCAGTGACGTACCGAAACACAGGAGACAGCTGAGAAAAATTACTTACGTCTGTTGCCTCATCTAGAACAATGGAAATAAAATTTGATTCATTGATCTCCCTCTTTATTCTGTCCATTAATATGTTTGATATGGATGCAATTAGATCATCCTGGATTAAATTTGACATACCTGTAAATGTCGTAGAATATTCTAAATGGTACTTTAGTTTCTCATCATATTCACTGAGTAATTTTACGAGTTCAACGTAATTCCCTTTATTGAGAGAGTCCCGTGATTCGTCGTGCCCTCTGAATGCCATCTCTTGTCCTGACAAAAAACAAACTACATCAATGAAGCGTCTTATTATGTCTCTATTTTTTCTTCTTCTTCTTCTTCTTCTTTTTCTTCTTCATGAAATTAGGCCTTTTGACCTGTTTTCACATCAAGTGGGATTTAATGAATCCTCCCATCTAGTAAATGGGCGTCCAACATTTCTATGTCCTATTGGTTTGTACTTTAGTAACAGCTGAGGGATTCTATTTGTAGGCATTCTCTTGACATGTTCATACCAGTTGTTTCTCATGTTGTCAATTCTATTTGTTAAATTGAAAATATTTAAGTAATTTCTAATATCCTCACTTCTTTTCTTGTCCAAAATTGTCACACCTGCTACTGAACGTAGGAACTTCATTTCTGCAGTTTCTATTTTCCTTCTGTCTGAACGGTTAAGAGTCCAATTTTCACTTGCATATGTTAAGACAGGCACTGCCATAATTTTGTAAAATTTTAGTTGTGTGCTCCTCAAAGTTTTATTTTTCAGTGTCCGTCTTATAGTGCCACACATTCTGTAAAATCTATTTAATTTAATATTAATATCTTCCTTCTGGCAGTATGATACATTGCATCCTAAATAATTAAAATTGTTCACCTGTTGTATTATACTGTTATTAATACTGATTTTACACCTCATATGGTCTTTCCCGTTGAATGCCATTACTTTCGATTTACTTTCAGAGATTGTCATATTGAATTTATTTGCTATTTCGTTTAATTTATATGCTGCTATTTGTAAATTGTCTTCTGAAGAGCTAAGGATTGTCTGATCGTCTGCAAACAGTATGGTATTTAGAATCGTACTGCCAACTTTAAACTCTGTGGTTAAATTTGATTGCCATTGTACAATGATCTCGTCTATATATATATATACTAAAGAGTGCAGGAGATAGCGGGCATCCTTGTCTGACCCCTTGATTAATTTCTAATGTATTATCGCTCATTGTACCTCCTTTATCAATCATTATTTCTGATTTAAAATATAAGCTTTGCACAACTTTGACAATGTGTCCTGGAAACCCTTTGTCATACATTATTTCCCATAGTTTATTTCTTGACAATCTATCAAATGCTTTTTGATAGTCAATAAAAAGTATGCAAGTTGGCAAATTAAATTCTCTTCTCTTCTGAATAAGTTGCTCTATTGTGAAAATGGCATCTGAACATGACCGACCTTTCCGAAAGCCACACTGTTCTTCACTTAATATATACTCATTTATTATATTTAATCGTCTAGTAATAATCTTAGCGTATATCTTGTAAGCTGTATTCAATAAACAGATTCCCCTGTAACTTGTGCACTCGTGTCTACTACTTCCTTTTTTAAATATGGGGCATATAAGTCCTTTCTTCCATTCATCCGGGATTATGCACATCCTCCAGCACACATTTAGTACATCTAAGAATCTCTGCTTAATTTCTCTTGGAGCATACTTTAAAAGTTCAATATTTAAACAGTCTATTCCTGGAGTTTTCTTATTTTGAATGTTTCTAGAGCGTTCTCTAATTCTTTGATTTCAAGAAGATCTACATGTGCCATTTCCTTTAATTTGGGGTCAATGTTTATTTCTGACATATCTGTCCATAATGTTCCATAATATTTGAGCCACTCTTTTTCTGGTAGCCTATATTATTTAATTTGGCTGTGTCTTTTTCAGTTGTATTCAGATGTTTCAAAACCTTGTAAGCCATATCCTGATATCCATGGCAATCGTATTCTATATTGGATATATAGTTGTCCCAGCTAAGTCGTTTCAACTTCCTTACTTCTCTTTTAACAATGGCACTTCTGTAATTATAAGCAATTCTATCTTCTTCTGATTTCGATTGGATGTATTTTAAATATGCTCTATTTTTTCTCACAATATTATTGTGTTGCACATCCCTAATTTTTTTCTGATTGTCTATCATATGCTCAATTCTCGTCTTACCGAAAGTTTTCTCATTTATAATGGAGAGCAAATGATTTTGAGATAGGCTATGTTTTTTAATGGCTTTGTGTATGTTTCCCATTTCGCAATAACCCGCACTGTTCCAAACAGATCTTTAATTAATAAATAAAAGACATGACCAACAGTACAATTTTTGCGTACGAGGCACACTGTTAACCACTCGTTGCTATTGTAAAGTTGCGAATTGAAACGCCTTACACAAGATTTCGCCTTAGTTGCGATATTTAACTCAGGAGTAGCCTAGCACTTTGTATTATACGTTTCTTGTCTTCGAATGTGCGCGAGGCAAAGTTACATTTTAGAACATCGCATATTACACAGTCACATGCGCTTTCTCCACTGTCTTGCGCTGACTTACTCTGAGCTTCCATATTTTCAACACTGACTGCTGTACGCAAGGAGCTGAAGTGCTTACCTTACAGATATATCACATACATACACACACTCCAATATTAAAATATGTTCATACACTTAAACTGTAATAAAACTATCTTAACTATAAAAATACTTCAGTACTGACACTAAAATTACGACTGAGAAATGTAGGACCACAAGTTTTATTTAAAATCGAATAACTATGACTTAAAATAAGATTTTACTACACATCAAGACCCGCACTTTCAAAATTGCAGGACCACAGATAACGAAGACTTACGACGGCAAACGATCATATCCGAGCAGCTCCTAGCTCTTCGTGTAGCGCAAGAGTGGTTTATAGCTGGGAGCTGGATGGAACAAATAACAACGCAAATAAGGACCAGATGGCGAAAATTATTTTTAAATTGCATTGAACAATTATGTTAATTAAACTGATTATTCCAGTAATGATTCTCATTTTTTAATTTTCTAGTCCTGAGTAAGCAATGCTTACCTTGCGTCCATTGAATACACGCCACTGGTGGTATAGGTCTATATACAATAGTATCTTTTCTCTATCGGTACTATTAGAAATGTATCTGTTAGTATAATGCCGTACTATTTTATCTTATATCGTAGTTTGTTGTTTCTTGCCTTCGCTCTTTCAACTTTCGATAGAAATGTCTCTATGTTTCTTAAATTTAAGTTCTTAGAGTATAATGTGTAACCTGACATAAATTTAAATAATTTATATTCGTTTGTTTTTCTATTGTTTTATTAAAAATATATAAACAAATTAAAGCAATGTTATAGGACACAATACTAATTTAAGGGTTAAATGCTGGCAACATGAAAAGTTACCGCCAGTGATAATTATAGCGAATGTCATTTTTGTAATCTTTAGGTAGTAAAAACCAGTAAAAACAATTTTACAGATATTTGAATCGATAATTCAATGTCGATATACAATTAATTTTTTTTTTGTATTTCAACAGCCATGTTTCATTTGGCCTTGGAAAGTATCTACCCGTCCTTTGGGATCATAGAGCAGGTTAATCTATGTCACAGAGAGAGAACGAAGGGATATCGCCAGTCACTTGTCCTGTCTGTGATCAAAATGGTGACCTTGTTTCCAGCCAATGTTGTTCTGCTGGTAATAATTTTAAGTTTATTCTTTAATAATATATATTGACGAGATTAGTGAATTATGTATTTTAATTGTACATCTTTTCTTTTCGTAGAATGCAGCGAAAATTTTTTACTCGGCGAGCTTTTTCGACCTCAAGAATTCTTAATGCACAGCAGGTATTTAAAATTATCGTCTGCATAGTTTCTGATTTTTAACAAAATTTTTAGTCAATCACTTTTAGGTACAGATAAGCGATTATTTATGCTAAATATATCGATAAATAATATTGCATTGATTCGGATATTTCTAACTTCGTATCTTTAATTCATAAATTTCGATTTAAATGATTAATTATATGTCCCGTAATTCCCTGTAAAAGTCATAAATGCATTACTCAATTTAGCAAATACGTTAATAATAAATATAGCCCAGGAAAAAACGATTGCACGACAAAAAACAATTTGCCTCTACCTACAGTAATTTTATTTCATTAGATGAACAAAATGGGCAAGTTAGTGTTGATCATAAGGAAAAATTGGCTATTCTGTTTAAACATTGATACACCGTAAGGAAAAATTGGTATTTCTGTTTAAACAATGACTAATTAGTATTCTAACCTCAAAAAGCAAATTTAGAAACTGTTGAACTTACTTAATATTTTATCAGTAAAATGTGCTGAACAATCTAATTATTTAAATTTAGTATATATTTGAAAAAATGTAACCTCGGGGCAATTTAAAGTAACCTACTCTTAAGATTTTGGGAAATACGTTCCAACGTGTGACAAGAAAAATGTTTTCTAAGTCCCCACCATTTACCATGTGCATGTGCCAGCAGATGCTTAGTGGTTAACATATGGAATCGTGGAATGCAGCCAATGTTATGCAGGATATTTGGATGCGTGTTTTAAATCACAGGAGAAACACCCCAAATATCTGTGTGTCATAATAGCACCAATATTGAAATCTTAAACTTAAAAGCTAACCAAAACACATATATTCACTCTAACTAGAATGAAGTCCTAAACTTAAAAAGCTAAGCAAAACAAAATATTAACTCTAACTAGATTTATTCTAGGTAGGAGTTTGATCACTGTAGTAAAAATAGATCATCAGATCTTTCCAAGAGCTAATTGAAGACATTCAATATGTTTATACTGCTGTTTAATTAGTTATTATTGTGATTTTTGTGTTGTGTGTTTAGTGTGAATTGTTAATTATTACGTAGTAATTTATAAATTCTATGTTGGCTGCATTGGAACATAGAATATTTGTGAAAATCAATATGGCTGCCACATTATTATGATATGTATCTAGTTCATTAACTAACTCCATGGCATGACAGGCCTAGAAGTCCCATGGCCTCCCAGCTGGCTGCTTCACATCTATGTGTTTTATCGCAGAGGTAGATGATCATCCAGCCAGTGTAGGGTTGACATGTGGTCAGCATATCAGGTCCCCCAGCCATTATAGTTGGTTTTCTTAACCTGCAGCTGCTACTTATTGTAGCTACCCAAATGCCTAATGGTGATGGGTGGTCATCAGTCTCATACTGGCTGAAATTCCATGAGAAAATTTCTTTCTCCATGGAGACACGAACCAGCGCAAGTCCCATAGCTCTGTGTAAAGACATCTGACCTTAACCACTTGGCTACAACATGGGGCATCTAGTTGATTAGTACATATAAATATTTATTTTCAAATAATTGTTAGAAAATATACAAAAAGCATTTTAAATGGAACCATAAAAATAAAATTTGATGGGAGTTTTAAAATATTTAAAAAATCATGTCACATGTTGGAAAGTTGAGCCAGATTTTGTGTTTAATCTAACAAAATATTTTAATGATAACTAAATTATGAAGTTGTTGAAAAATTGTTCTTGTGTACCATCTCATTTCTTTAGATAAGATTACAGAAAAAAAAGTATGAAGAAAATATAATATCTGTGAAATCCATAAGTAGCCCATAAATTTTCCAATTTTAGCTGCAGTGGTCTAATGGTTATGTTTCTTGCCTCTAGTCCCAGGGGGTTGCAGGTACAAATTCAGCCGGGGTCGATGGATTTTTAGGATGGAAAAATCCAAGAGACAAGTCCTCCAAGAGGGACATTGAGCCAAGTCTGAAGATTTCAGGTTTTCTAAAAGAACATCAAGCCAGAAAAAAGGCTTCTGAGCAAAAGTTAACCAACTTTCTTCCGTCCAAGTAATATTAGTTGCCTACTATATGTCCCTTGAGACAACATACCTGGCTACATGTCAATTGTGACTTCTGTAGGGAAACAAGCATAACTTAATCAAATTTTATTTTAATAAAAAATAATGGGAGGAGTATTTTTATCCAGTTTTCAAGGATTTAATAACTAACCAAATAATTATATGAATTATTTGTTATTTTAACCCATTCACTGGTATGGACAAGGATTTTCCGTCAATTAGAATTGGTCACTGTACGCTATGGGTGGAGATTCTCCACGTTTTGTTCACATTGAGCAACAGGGTGCATTTTGGTATCAATTAAAAATATTTTACGTAGAATGTGATAAAATATTATTTAAAAAATATTCCCTTCAAAGGTTGATTCTGCTGAGATAGAGATGAAAATAGGGCTCAAAATGCAGGTGCACATCATTTGAACTTCTTTTTTTTAGTCCCTTCTTACACACTACACAACGGTGACTTGCATTCCCCCCTCCTGCATTGCCAGTATGTGTGTCAGAAAATGCCTCTTTTTTCAATCAGAGTGGGATATGTTGTCCTGACTTTTTATCCCCTGTATATACAGAGCAAGGAATATGATGTGATGTAATGCACTAGCAGTGCAGATGTCAAGGTACGTCATTTGCATATTGGGATTCAGAACTCTCCATATAATCATGCTATTGTAAATAGCAATATTCATCATATGAAGAAACTTTCTTGTTCCATTGATAGATATGCTTGAGTTACTTGGTCTACCAAGCCCACACCTTCCGTAATCATATTGTAGTTGTGTACAATATCTGGTTTGAAGATGGCGTATTTGGAAGACGGATCTGTTTTCCCTGTATCCACCATCTCCAACTTTGAATGACATTTGGACAAACAAAACCTAACTTCTGTCACTCCACATTGTAAATGTAAAGGAGTAATTACCTCACTTCCATTTCACCTCTCTCCAAGACCTTAGCATTTATAATTTTGGGAAGTCCGACTCTATTTATGTGAACTGTACCACATATATTTGTAAGTTTATTTCAAAGTTCCACATACAATTTGGGTGTCTAGAAAAAGTGGGAGCCTTAACCTCCTACTACCCCAAGGGCCTCCTGAGGCCTGTTGTGGGATCACTTTACTTTTACATACAATTTGGGTGAACTGTGCCAGTTATCTAAATATATGGTTCTACCCATATCTAGCAGTGATTAAGTGAGGTGCATCAAAATGGAACCTGACTGTCCAAGTTCTTAGTCTCCTGTGTTGTCAGTATCCATCCCTGTATATATTCAAATAAAATCAATTCTACACATACAAAGAAGCTTTTTACTCCAAACTTATCTCTCTTAGTTCTAATTAAATGTTTCCACCTAGTCGGCCCTTCCATTACTCTCTCCTCTACAGTTGTTACCTGGTTTATAACTTTTTAAAATTTTGTTATCAGATGTTCTAAAACAGGCCTAATTTTTCGTCAATTTATCTCCTATGTCAACCTGATTATTACTACTGAAATGAAGAAATCTCATTATCAGTGAAAATTTATCTCAGGATAGACATCTTCCGAAAAATAGGGTGGAAAGCATATCAGCAGCCAACCAATACATCTCTAAAGTAGGTTTCCTAATAACACCCATCAAATTTATCAAGGCTAGGATGTGTTACATCCTCCAATTTATATATTCAAACTTTTGGGTCCAAATTCCATGTTTTGTTTTGATAATTGTTGGTTTCTTTTATTATGTGCCCTATAATATCTACAGTAAAAAAAATTAAAAAATATCAACAGGTATATATACAGAATCCTGTATTTGTCTGTACTCCATGAGTTGTTTCAGAATAATTATGGAGCTTTATGTTGGGAGAAGTGGTTCCGTGGCACAAGCGGTTAGATTCTCACCACTGGGGTCTCGAGATTGAGTCTCGGTCTCTCCATGTGGGTATTGTGGTGGATGAAACTGAGCTTGGCAGTATTTTCTTATGGTTTCTCCCATTTTCCCCTCCCACAAATTTCATTTCTCCATGCTCATCTATTTAGTTTTATTTCGTTCATCCACCTCTCTGATGATGCAACTGTCACCCATGTCGTTCACAAACCTCTATGAATGTAGGGGCTTCATCTCATTTCTTTCCTCGACCTGACCCTGAGTTGCAGACGAGTTGAATTTTTAAAAAAAAATTATGTTGGGAGCATAATTTTGTGATTTCTACAAAATTGATTCCTCCCTTGTTAATGTCACTCTCATCACTAACATCCTCAACATACATTTCCTGGTCACTAAAATCTAAATAAAATTCAATGTTACTGTCATTACCTATTATATCTTAAACAAATTCAGTTGTAATTTCACTTGTGATAACTGATTGTTGTAGACACCTGAAGAAGTTATTCCCTTCATGTGAGTTCTCAATGTGATGGTAACATTTTGAAGATGGATTTGTGTCCCAAAAAGGATTATTGGTTTAAGTTTGGTTTAATTTTTGGTAGAGCCAGACTCTCTTCTTAGGGTCGGAAGTTGGTACACTGGATAGGATAACACTTCAAAATCATAAAAAATGTTTCTTTTAGAAATAATTGTAAATTTATTCATTTCTTAAGTTCCCAGTAGATTAAGTAAATGTAGGTGGTATTCTTTACCGTCAATTAAAAATATTTTTTTTCTTTTCTTAAATCAATTATTATTCTTGTATTAAATATTACATTTTATCTGGAGAGCTCTTATTGCTTCTATTTTTTATGAAAATTGTATGCAGAATGAATAGTGTTACTCTTTTATAATTATAAGACCATTATTACATCACATTATGTTATTTTTAATTTATATTAGTCCTTTATATATAAGGTTTAATTTGAATTGTTAAATAAGAAAGTTAATTGTTTTAATATCCAATCAGAGTTTAGTTCACTTTCATTTAAGAATACGAAGTTATGGAGGTGTTTTTATTACAGTAATAATGGAAGGATTTATAATTTTGACAACAATGACTTAAAACAATTTTTAAAAGCATTCTTTACAAAAACCGTTATATAGTACAATTTCTTTAATTATTACCGAGACATTTTTATTCAACAATAACCAACAATGAATTATTTAGATGTTTTTATTTATTTAAGTTATATTTAAATATTAAGATAATTTTAAAATACAAAATTATAAACTTTAACTTTCATATTTATTATTATATTAAAATCCTACTTTATATGCCCCTGATGATTTTTGTTTTGTTCCCACTAGGAAGAACAAAAGAAAAATGATCATTCCCCAAAAAATATTAATTTAATTAATTATTTTCTAATATAACTCATTTGCTTGGAATAGATTACATTTATACAGAATATACAATGAAATTAACACTTTAAATATATTCATTTTTCCTGAAAGAGAAATATATTACATTGACAACAATGTTATATATCTATCATTATAGAACACAAAATAAGTATACAAATATTGTTACAATAATCCATCTTTTTTATACTTAACATCATGTGATTAACAATTTATTTATTTATTTTATTCAGATATATTCATACACTTTTTTTTTAATCTTCCTTACAATAATCAAATTATTATGATTGCATCTTGTTAAAGGTACAGTTCTAACTAAAATCTTATCACCTACATTCTTTGACTCCCCAATACTCTGCTTCAATATTTCTCTGTTACATTCATATCACATATTCTATTTTAATATTCTCTTTTCAGCAACATATTTTAATTTTTTTTCTTAATAGTAAAAATCAACTTTTCTTTTACTTTACATGTCTCAACTTTTATTTCTCTCAAGATACATATCTCAACTTTTTCTTCACGTGATATATCTAAACTTTTCTTCTGTTACATCTCATGCTACATATCTCAACTTCTTAATTAGAGGTACAAATTTTAGAATTGAGTCGCCTGCTTATTTTCTAATGCTAAGCAGAATTGGTCTGCTTTTGATCTTAATTGGTTCATGTTCTATGATCTTGAATGAGTATTCAAAACAATTGCACAATCCAGGTTTATTAGAAAATGAATCTTTATTTGTCATCAAAATATCATATAACCTGCCTTTCTGTTGTTCAGAAATTCCATGTGTTTTGGCTATCTTATCTCTTATCAGTTGGCAACAATCGTCTTCGTCATTTACCATGCACATGAGAAGAGGAATTTCTTTGTTTTCCATACAGTCGGCACATTCTTCATCTATACACTTATATTCAATATTATTAAATTTAATAAATATTCAACTGTGGAATTATCACACAGGTATTCATTATTATACACATGAATATCTTCATTCATGGTTTCTTGGGTCATATCCCCATCTTCATTATTTCTATCACATTCTTCTACATTTATGTTTTCAGTGAAAATGTGCTCCTCTTTTACCAGATTTTCTTGTCTACTAATATTCTGAATCTCCTCAAATTCTCTGGCAAATAGTATGACAATTCTATTATTTGTCTCGTTACTTAGAGACATAATTCTCAAAGTCAATGATAGCTCTGTACTGATCTAACATGTTGCATCCAATTAGCGTATCACATGGTAAGTAAGGTGATATTAAACAATTAACTTTAAATGTAGTCACACAGATATTTACTTCTAATAAACATTAAAGTTTAATAGGTAACTTTTTCTTCCCAATAGCTAGAGTGCAGTATACCCCACAAATTCTTACTGTGTTGATCTTATTTCCTCTAGAAATTAGGGTATTGTAAAATTTCTGATCAATTATTGTGTTAGAACATCCGTTGTCTGCAGTACTAATAATCTCCAATCTGCAAATATTTAATTTTAGCTTAGGTGGACAACCAATAATATCCATTTCTCAGGTATATGTTCTATCTAATTCTTCATTCTCTTTGGAAATGTTTATATTATTAATGGTTCCTCTTTTTATTACCATTATCATTATTAATGCTAACCATATCTGTTGGTTTAAATTTTGATAACATTTCTACACGATCGAAGCTATTGATGACCCTTAATTTTAGACAAGTTGAGATATGCAACGGAGTCCCTGACATATCTAATTGGGATTTAAATTCTGAGGTATCGAATTACAAAAAAGAATTATTGAAATCATTAAGAAAGCACCAATCCAAACAGAAAGTAAGAAACTCTTCAAAGAACTCAAAATATTACCTGTTTCGTGTATTTACATTTTAGAATCAGTTTGCTTTATTCATAAAAATTTAAAACTCTTCAAAATAAATTCAGATTTACATGAACATAGCACTGGAGTATCTAATAATATACACCTAAATTGTCACAGGCTTACCAGAAGTGTTAACAGCCTATCACATAGAGGTATCTATCTATATAATCATCTCCCTTCCAATATTAAACTTTTTACGGGCAGACAATTTAAACTTGCCATAAAGAATATTTTATTGTCTTACGTACCATTAAGTATGGGTGAATACCTAAATTTAAAATTGTAAGTAATATTTGATTGGAATTGTATTGCTATCCTTTCTCGTGAAAGTGCTGCCCCTTGATATTATGGTGTATTTTAGTTGCAATGTAAATTGGTTTTATTATGTATTTATGTATGTATGTGTTATATTTT
This sequence comes from Diploptera punctata, assembly GCA_030220185.1. NCBI lineage: Eukaryota > Metazoa > Arthropoda > Insecta > Blattodea > Blaberidae > Diploptera > Diploptera punctata. The sequence continues at coordinate 12,540 of JASPKZ010004193.1, forward strand.
ATATTGCTGTTTATAATCTGGACACGTCCTAAAGCATCTACAATGCTCTAATGGATGTTAATAAATAAATAAAAATAAATAAAATATTATATTTGAAGAGAAAAATTATACGCTCAGACCGGGACTTGAACCCGCATTTAGATCGGTACTTGCTCAGGTAGCTCAGTTGGTAGAGCACTTGGTCTAGAGAACCAAGGGCCCCGGGTTCAAGTCCCGGTCTGAGCGTATAATTTTTCTCTTCAAATATGATTTATCCATCATTGAGATGTACGAAATCAATAATAAAATATTATTCTATTCACCTCAGCTTCAACCCTGTTGTTATCATTTGTTAACACAAGCTCATGATTATTAATTGTATTAGAATTTATTCCAGTCTCATTATGTCTGAAATCATTTTTACTTTGAGGAATTCTCTTTGATTATTGTAAGAGTATCCATTAGAATCACTATTATGTCTATGTTTCCTTCTATGGTGTGATGTCCAATTTCTATCATTACCTTCACCAGAATTTTCTATGTTCATAATGTTAATTACTCTATCATTTCTATTCTGAAAAATTTCAGAATTATTTACAATTCATCTGTCATTATAAGGTCTATACCTATAATTATTTCCATTTGACATGACTCTATTTGCTTGGGTGTTCCTATTCCTATTATAATTATCGTTAAATTGTTTTTTTCACATCTTTATTATGATCATAATTTTTCCTTTCATTATTCTCTGCCTGTATCCCTAGAAAATTTTTGTTAGAATTTTCTTGTTCATTCCTGTTAGTTCTCTTGTTTCTGACCTCAACCTTGCTTTTGTTTTCTAATAAAGATAACAATGGAAATATCCTCACAAAAATAAAAAAAACAGTGGCCTTCAAGGGTGCTCATCCAGTTTGGACAAAGATAATATTAGAAAATAAACCAATAGAACAAGTAGTAAGATATAACTTCCTAGGTTGCAAAATATCATACACAGAGGAAACAGATATAAATAAGAAACTAAATAAGTTAAATTATATAACAGGTACACTAAAAAGAATTTTGAAAAATAAAGCCAGGAAAGACTCTATAATGAAATTATACAAAACAATGGCAGTGCCTATTATTACTTATGGATCCAAAACATTGACAGTGACAACAACAATTTGCCAGAATACAAGCTGCTGAAATGAGATTCCTCAGACCAATAGCAGGATATCAAAGAACAGACAAAAACATAACACAGAAATAAGACAACTAAAAGTAGAGGAATTAAACACAACAATAGAGAAATACAGAACAAACTAGAAAAAACACTTGGCAAGGATGACTGAGAATAGAACACCAAAAGCAGCATACAACTATTCACCATGAGGAAGAAGTAGTTTGGGAAGACCAAGAAAAAGATGGAGCCAGAACAGGCTAGTAAATAAGCCTAAACTCTGAAGAAGATGAAGAAGAAGAAGAATAAAGATAACTCTAACATGTCTGAAATGTTCTGAGGTCTAGCAATAATCAAGTGATATTTAATTTCATCTTGGTAATGATGGGATATTAAAGACAATAAAGATTTTTCATCAATAGGTGGTTGGAGAAGTAGAGCCATCCTTGTTTTTTCTAGAAAATACCCAAGATAATTGTGATATGTTTAGGGTTATATTTACCACTAGTAATCTCTAACCTGGCTTTATTTTGTCTTTCATGACCCCAGTAGTAATTCATAAAAGCACTTTTAAATGTATTATAATCCATTGAGTCATGACATGCTATTTTAAACCAAGATTCAGCCGAATCTTTTAATGATCTTTTCACAAACATCATCTTATATTGATCACTAATGCATTTTAATTGAAAATATTCCTCCAACTCAGTAAAGAGGACTTTGGCTAGAGTGATCTGAAAAACATGGTAAATTGATTTTTGACAATAAATTTGCCGGAATTTTAAAATTTTCCACAAAATTTTGAGATTGACTGTACATACTACATTCTTTTGTTTTGTCAAACTTATTTTCACTTACACTAGTTGACTCTTTACTCTTATTCAAAATTAATTTATATTTATTTTCTAAATCTGTAAATTTTTCAATCCAATTTACCACCTTTTCATTAACTACTTCTATTTTAACTACTTCGGTTTTTGAATTATTTATTTTCCAACCTTGCTTTCTAAATTTTCAATTGTACTTCCTAAATTTTCAACTGTACTTCCTAAATTTATGAAAGTATCTTTACATGCTTCATCATTTCTACAATTGATATTACTACATCATTTACTCTATAATCTAATTGTTTAATTTGATAGTCATATTATCTTTCAAATCTAGTATCTTTTGTTCTACCCTAACACCAAATATTTCAAATTTATCACTCATTTCTTTCCTAAGTTCCAAATTATTTTTGTCTATTTTCTAATTTTAAAGTTTTCACGTTTTATTTCTTTCCTAAGTTCTCTATTATTACAATCCATTTTCTGACTAATTTTAGAATTTTCACTTTTTAAATCTTCCCTATTTTTAGAATTATCACTTTTTAAATCTTCCCTAATTTTAGAATTATCACTTTTCAATTCGTCCATTTTTCTGATTAATTTCCACAAACATGGTCTTCACCATTATCATAATATCATTCAAAGGTTGATTATTATTATCATTATTAATATTACTACCGTTAGAAATATCAACACTTTGTCCATTATAAGTGGATTCAAATTCACTTGTTGGTATATTACTGTCACTATTTACATTATTTTCTCTGTTGATTTCTATTTCTATATTTCTACTTAAAATTTTCCTATTTCTTATAATCATGTAAATGTGGATTAAAATTTGTATTTACTTACATTCATCTAACTCTGATCTCGTGTATAGGTGCCTGGTTTGATTTTCCCACGATGCTTCTGGTTCCTTGATGTATTAGATTCTACGAAGTTCCAGAATGTGCGATGAATCTAGTTGAATGATGATTCAGGTCCCATGTTGGAAGTGTTATTTTGAAGAAGTAATTCTCTTCATGTGAGTTCTTAATGTGATGGTAACATTTTGAAGAAGGATTGGTGTCCCAAAACGAATTACTGGTTCAAGTTAGGTTCAATTTTCGGTAGAGCCGGATTCTCTTCTTAGGGTCGGTAGTTGGTACACTGGATAGGAAAACACTTTAAAAATCACTAAAAAATGTTTCTTGTAGAAATAATTGCACATTTATTCACGTCTTAAAGTTCCCAGCAGATTAAGTAAACATAGGTAGTATTATTCTTCACCGTCAATTAAAAAAAATAATTCTCTTCCTCTCTTAAATCAGTTATTCTTCTTGTCTTAAATATTAAATTTTATCAGGAGAGCTCTATTTCTTCTATCTTTGTTGAACGTTGTATGCAGAATGACTAGTATAATTCATTTATAATTTTAAAGAACATTATTACATCATATGATGTTATATTTAAATTATATTGGTTAATATTCTTTTAAATATAAGGTTTAATTTGATTTGTTAAATAAGAAAGTTAATTGTTTTAACATCCAATCAGAGTTTAGTTTAATTACATTTAAGAATATGAAGTTAGACAGCTGTTCTTATTACAGTTATAATAGAAGGCTTTACCATTTTGACAACAATGACTTAAAACAATTTTTTAAAAGCATAGTATTGCAAAAACTGTTATGTATTGCAATTTCTTTAATTGTTACTGAGACATTTGTATTCAACAATAACCAACAATGAATTATTTAGATGTTTTTATTTATTTAAGTTATATTTAAATATTAGAAGAATTTTAAAATACAAAATTATTAACTTTAACTTTCATCTTTATTATTATATTAAAATCCTGTTTACACCCAAGTTGTGTTTTTTTACAGGTATGTGTGCTTGTAGAAACAGTCATGTAAAATGAGGTCTTTAATATTTATTTCAAATAGGTTTGTTCCTTGGAATTCAGATAGTTACTTCTATTTTTTCAGGGTTTATTTTTTAGAGTTATTTATTTCTACATGTAAAAGAACAAATTATATTTTTTAATAAATGAGGTTGGTCAGCCTCTGGTTTATTAAGGCTGGTGCTTCGTGATCTCATTCACACTTTTTTGTTTTGTCTTAATCACCAAAATGAATTATGAACTCACACTTTATGCATGTACATTCAACCTGTACAAGCAGCTAATATAACATGATTTTGAAATGAAACTGTTCTTTTAGAGAAAGTATCAAAGTTTTCCATTTATTCAAATAAATAAAATATTAATATTAATAATATTGGTACAAATATAACATATGAATTGAACAATTAAACTAGCATATGTTTCATTACATTAATTATCCTCAAAAATGATGGAGAAATAGCATTTCCTTTAATAATGCAAAAAATTAGAATAATAGTGGCATTTAAATAGCCATTGGTCAGGGCAATGTAGTGTGCAAATTTTAATTGTCCAGTGGTAAAAGGGTTAAGTACAAAATCTGAGAATAGGTTAATTTTAAATTGTCCTGAAATGGCATTTTTTCACATTAGCAGAAATTAAATAATTAAAATAATTAGATTGCACAACATTCCCAATCAATTATCATTGTATAATTCTAAACTTATTACAAGTAGACAAATTTATTGAAACTGATTTTGCTGCTCTGTAAGTAGAATTAAGAATAAGAATCAAGTGAATTGTGAATTCTTCTTACCACATTCATCTATGTTTTTAACACAACTGCATTATCGGGAAACATCATTCCCATCTTCAGCTGTTTTCACAACTGTCAATTTTTTATTATGTTGGTAATTTTCTAAACTGCCATCCGGTGTACTTTTGAAGAACTTCGTAATCAAATTTGGTTCGTCTGGAAACTCAAAGTTCATGGTTCCAGTATGGTTTTTTTGAATGTATATTTTTTCCCAAACTGTTAATTGGTAAATGAATTAAATAACATTACATTGGTTCTGAATGATAGACTGGTTTCATTTGACGATATCTCTTTATTCCCTAGTATTTCTATTGATAAGATGCTCACGTTTTTAAGAAGATGGTTAAATTCACTGGAATTAAAAGCAGAAGTTATTGAATATTTAATGCTAACTAAACTTGTATTAACAATAATTTTTTTCACTTTTAATGGTAAATTTTATAAACAGATTCCTGGATTGGCAACGGGAAATCCACTTTCTCCATTTTTGGCCAATTTATTTATGGGTTATTCTGAGTCTCATATTACAAATGCTTACCCTTGGATTTTTAAGTGCCGACATAGATATGTGGATGATATTTTCTCTGTAATAGATTCAAAATACATCCAAGATGCATTAAAATTGTTTAATCTTCAAGACAAATCAATGAAATTCACTATTGAAATAGAACAAGATAAAAAGATCCCATTTTTAGACCTGTACATAATAAGAATTGAGCAACTACAAAGAATTGAATTTAAAATTTATAGGAAAGACACTCATACATAAAATCTTCAGGTTTTATTAATGTTTCACATAAAAATGCAATTTTCAACAGTCTATTACACAGATTAATAAATATTCCACTTAATATAGAGGATTTTGAGAATGAATATAACCGCATGGTACACATAGCTAACATAAATGATTTTGGTGAAGATATAATAAAGAAGAAATTAAATAAATTTAAGCAGCAAAAAAGGTTACATGAATACACCACTCTGCAACATAATTCTAAGAAAGATGAAAAATTCAAGATATTTACTTTCCATCGAGAAGTACATAACAATTTTTTAAAAATTTAATATAACATTAGCTCCGATTAACAAATCCAGCATGGGTAATCTTCTGTTAACCAATGAAAAAGTTTACACCCCCAGATAATAAATGATCTGGAATTTATCAAATTGATTGCAATAAAGTATATATAGGAAAAACAAAAAGGAATGTACACACATGCAAAAAAAGGACACTATAGAAACATAAAAAATGGTGAAATTGAAAAATTAGCAATAGCAGCACATAGTTTATTAGAGAATCATAGAATTGAAAAAGAAGCACTTTTGAAACATCTATCTAAACCTTAGAATTAACAGTTTGGGAAAAGACTTACATTCAAAAAAACAATACTAGAACCACGAACTTTGAGTTTCCAGACGAACCAAATTTGATTACAAAGTTCTTCAAAAGTACAACATAGAAGTGTGAGGTAAGAATAATTCACGATTCATTTGATTCTTATTAAGAACACTTCACAATGTAAAAATTCCCAATCCTATTATAGAATTAAAAATACTTAACTTGGAAACTGCACTTACAATTGAAATTGAAAAATGTCAGTATAATTAATTTTATAATATATTTATGAAAGGTTATTAATTAAATCCACTAGTTGAATATTTCAATGTTATTTTATTTAAATTTATCACTCATAATGAAGGGTAAAAATTGTCTCAAGACAACCCTTGAGGATGCCAGATGCAGTCTCTGGAAAAACGTCAGGAAACTACAAGCCTCATGACCACGGCTACAGCCCGAAAATCTTCTTCAAGATCATCATAAATTAATATTTGTTTAATTTTAATGCTTCTTATGTTATTCACATACTGTATTGTACTTTAGTGTTGATGGGATTTTTTATGAGGTGGGTTAAAAAATATATTTTGTAATTTTTATATCATGATTGTTAACAAATAATAGTCTAATTGTTCTGTGTACAGTTGGAAACTTTTACAAGTTCTTCCAACATCCCAGTGATCTAACTTCTTCAGAGATACTGTGAGGAAATGGGGGGAAAATAGCTGTGTGCAAAATTATCAACTCTAGAAAAAATCAATAAAAGTGGCTTATTTTTATATAAGAGAACTTTCTTTATATCCTTAATATACCCTAGTAGTTTATTATATAGTTCGTCGGTACATATTTGTTGAATGCCAAATTTTAATCTGTTTATAGGTAGGCCCTACGTGATATTTATTATGTCTTTTATTGAAGTTATAACAATTATTATTGTCATAACTATTTTGTAAATTACCTAAGCAAAAATGCACAAAGTATATTTACATCACTGGCATTTAAAGAGTATGAACTGAAAATAATTACGTAAAGTCTTAGGTTTTATAGTTATCTTTTAGTTATTTTTTTTAAAATTTGAGTAATTTTATACTCATGCCATTTATTGGTCCATTTAGGGTATTCTAGTGCAGTTAGCTGCTTACAGTATTTTAGAATAGGCCACAGATTACTGGTATAAGCTTTTTTTTAAATTACATCATGTTGCTAACCTAATTGAAGTAGAGTATTTCGACTAGGTGGAATATTTTAAGTTAAGAGCAAGTTAATTTTTCTTTTTAAGTTTAATAACTATTAGTAAAATTCAATTGTAGTAAATTGCTCTATTTTAAAAATATTTTCTTGGTAAATCTATGCGTTATTGATTTGTATTATCTTCGGAATACTGACCCAATTTATCCAATGATCTTGTATGTTCATGTTTGCAGGCCTGCTGTTGTTCTAATTCATTGAAAGTGTGTTCAGTATTGGCTCTGTATTGTTAAAATTGTGTCATTTAGGTTATTTCTTTCTTCACTTCTAATTTTTTATTATTATTTATCCTCAAAAAAAACATACACACACAGAAATGTTTACATATATTTAATAAGTATTTATAGGCCTATATACATATGTTTAATAAGTCTATATATAGGCCTATATTTGTCAGGTTGTCTAGCACAGTCTGCAATATTAGTTCAAGTCTGTGCTATAATACCCATCATTTACATTGCTTTTACACACATCCCTTTTGATCTCTTAACATAATTCCTAATCTCTAATCTAACTCCCATACATTTTAAAATAAAAGTAATGTAAAAAGTGCAAGAAATGGCATAATACAGCAGTCAAATGGTTAAAAAAGTTACCAAATAAACATTTTTATTTTTTGATCAAATTCTTATGTTGTCCACCGCTGTAGTCTCGAGGTAGCGTGCTGCCTTGTTATGCAGCGGGTCCGGGTTCGATCCCCGGTCAGGGCAGTTTTTCTGGGTGAGGTTTTTAACGGCGTTTTTCCTCACCTATAAGACAAATGTCAGGAAAACTTTAAGGCCCAAATGGTCTTCGAAATCATATGGTCATCATCATTATCATTATCATCATCCTTCACTGGTGTGGAAAGCAACTGGAAGCTACCACACCTACAATTTCCTAGTAAAGCTGCAAGCATAGCATGAAAATTGCAGTGAAAGACCTGCCCTTGGGCAGAATTACTATGGATGGATGGATTCTTATGTTGAAAATTGAATATCTGTACTAATTTTGCATCATGACACCTTAAATGAAAAATTCTTGAAATTGCACTGCAATTCATTGAGTGTGTTAACCAGTTCAGTAACTTTCTTTCAGTCCGACTTTTTCTCTTCCCAGTCATTAGTTTTAAAATACTTTTACATTCTACATTGCATACTTTAATACGGACAAAGCAAAATATGCATATGCCCCTTTTTCAGGTGACATTGGTTTGACAGTAATTACAGCAGTTAACCTTCAAACAGACAATACTTGATTTTTTATACCAGTTTGTTTAAATGTGTGGGACTGTAGTGAAAATAATACCCTATTACTGCATATTTTGCAATTTTCCATGTATTTAAGTAATTTTAATTACTTTATTAAAAATATTACATAAATGAAACAATACATCTTATAAGAAATGTAGAGAATTTGAGAATCTAATAATACATATGATATGAAAATAATACGCAAGTCATTTCATACTATATTTAATGGAAATTTATGTTCACCAGATGACTGTACGAGATGCCCTCAATGCAGGACTGGACGAAGAAATGGAACGCGATGAACGAGTATTTATTTTGGGTGAAGAGGTAGCAATGTATGATGGTGCTTATAAAGTATCACGAGGACTATGGAAAAAATATGGAGATAAAAGAGTTATAGATACACCTATTACTGAAATGGGATTTGCTGGAATAGCAGTTGGGGCAGCAATGGTATGTAAAATATTTTGCTCAAGTCAATGTAAAATCTATGTTAAATAATTGATGGACTTTTTGTAAGATGTACCATATGATAATTACTTAGGAAAATTATTAAGGGCCTAATTGTCACAGATATATTGTTAAACATAAGTGTCATGGTATTTGGCTATTCTATGTGAAATGCCAAGTCTATGAATCTTGCAACGGACCACTATTTACTAACTACATTGATAGTCATGAACACTTACCGGATAACATTCATGCTAGTGACATGGTTGTCAACGTGTTTTCTTTCTACTATTGCCAATTGCCAACATTTTAGTTAGGTAAGTTAGATTATATTATGTAGATATTTGGTGACCTTCATTTTTTGTTAGTAAGTTCATTATTATGTTTTCACAATGATAATAGATGGAATTCTATGCCACCAACATAATTTAAAATAAAAAAAGCTGAAAAATACTCATTATTTTTACTGTATGTGAATAAATACCTGAGAGAAATATATGTTGATTTTTCCCAAAATATATGACAAATGCTTTAAAATGTAGTGTGAATTTGAGCTTAAAGTGACCTAGAGTTATCATATTTTCAATGTAAAATATGTATTATTCATTGTTCAGAGAGCGTAGCCAACTTATCACAAAAACCCGCTAACAAACAAATGAACGCTAAACTAATCTCGTGTACTAATTCACTCATTTTCTCACCCTAACTTGTCCAAACTAACACTAACTTGCCCATTTTCTTACCCTAACTTACCCACTAATGTAGGTGGACTCCTGGGATCGAATCCCCTTATATGTGAGTAAACATGTTGGAAATTGGCTCTAGCAGAAACATGTGTATCACTAGAGCGAGGAATTTTATGAAATTTCATGTTTTAAACTATTTGTCAGAGAGCGCTGAGACGAAGTATCTTTACATTTTATGATATGTAGAATCAAATAAGACCAACAAAAACTTCACATTTCATAATATTTTAGTGAAATTTTCATACTCCATATTTTTCAACTTTCAAAATCCATTTTTTTTTTCAATAAAAGTTCTAGGAATACATTAAAATATTTTTGAAATGAATATATTTATGTAATTTTTGACAGTGTAAATGTGATAGACAAGTGAAAATTCTTCAGTATCCCTTCTGAACAAGATAGATTATATAAAAGCAAATAATTGGATGAATCACAGAGTGACCATGTTAGATGGAGGTTTTTGTCCTAAACTTTATCTCCAGAACAAGAACATGAGCCTAGATGAATAATTAGAAGAACAATGTTGGAATATTCTGTAGTCAGGTAGCTGTCAGCTCGTTCTTGCTACCTGAGAGCATTCCTTAATTTGTGAACAGATTACAGCATTTAAATGTAGAAAAGACTGCTGCTGCTGCTGCTAAACTTGAAGCAGTGCTTTGTGAAATTAGTAATGTTCATAGTCCCGCGCCGTAGCCGAGCGGTTAAGGTAGAAAGCCTTGGCGCAGAGCTACGGGACTTGCGCTGGTTCGAGTCTCCATGGGGGAAGGAATTTTCTCATAGTATTTCGGCCAGTATGGGACCGGTGCCCACCCAGCATCATGAGGCAATTGGGTAGCTACAGTAAGTAGCGGCTCCAGGTTGAGGAACCAGCTATAACGGCTGGGGGACTCGACATGCTAACCACGTGTCACCCCTACACTGGCTGTTGATCATCTACCTCTGTGATTGACACATGTGGATGTGAAGGGCCAGCAGCCGGCTGGTAAAAGGGGCAACCGCTGAAAGTGGAAAGACCCTCAATCGGAGTAATGTTCATGTAGGTAAGGACAACATTTTTCTCACTTACATCAAACTATCAAATATAGCATTCTGCCATAACATTGTGTGATGTTAAGCATAATTTTTCATCGTGCCAAACAATTCTGACAAACAGGCCTTATAGTTTACTAACAGAAAATATAGAAGAACTTCTGTGTATTACGAACAGAACTGACAATTGGATTTTTCAAAGCACAAGTAGACCATGACTGTAGACACTATGTTAAGCACTTTTCATAAAAAAAAACTGTTAAAATAATTCTAACTACATTTCACCATGTTTGTAGTTCAATATTAAATTTTAACTGTAATTGCAAAGAGTATTCTGAAACAATCCCTAGAATGAATCATGGACTAATAACTTTTAACATCTTGTTTCTCCAAATTGAAGAAGTAATTCTTTTCCCATGTTGTGGCGATGTTTTGAAGCAGCTAACTCTCTTCATGCCCGATGTTGTAGTAACATTTTGAAGTATTGGTGTCCCAAAAAGAATTACTGGTTCAGGTTGGGTTTGATTTTCGGTAGAGCTGGAATCTCTTCTCAAGGTCGGAAGTTGGTACACTGGATAGGAAAACACTTTAAAATCGCTGAAAACTGTTTCTTGTAGAATAATTGTTAATTTATTTACTATTTAATTTCCTAGCAGATTAAGTAAATATAGGTGGTATTATTCTTCACCGTCAATTAAAATTAAATTATTTTCTTTTCTTGAGTCAACTATTCTTGTATTAAATATCACATTTTATCAGTAGAGTTCTATTTGCTTCTATCTTTGTGGAAAGTTATATGAAGAATGAATAGTGTAATTCTGTTATAATTTTAATGAACATTATTACATCACATGATTTTATATTTAAATTCTATTGGTTAATATAATGTATAAATTTGATTTGTTAAATCAAAAAGTTAATTGTTTTAACATCCAATCAGAGTTTAGTATATGTTTATTTAAAAATATCAAGTTAAGCAGGTGTTCTTATTACAGTTATAACAGAAAGCTATATATTTATTTAACTTTCACAGGGAAAGAACACTATGAGGTTTAATTTAATTAGAAAGCTATATAATTCTGACAACATTGACTTAAAACAATTTTAAAAGCATTATTTAGAAATACTGTTATGTAATACAATTTCTTTAATTGTTACTGGGACATTTTTATTCAACAATGAATTATTTAGATGTTTTTTTCTTATTTAAGTTATATTTCTTCTTCTTCGTCTTCTTCTTCTTCCTTTCAAGTATTAGGCCAAGGCCTGTTATGATCCTATAGAAAATTTTCCCTTATGGGAAATTCTCGTATAAGACTTGAAAGCATAATAATAGTCCTTCGATTTGTTGCTGGCCAAAGGAAGGCAAGACCAGTGATGGGGCTGCCATCTTATAGCCTCTGGTCGGGCTTTTCTGGAGAAGAAAAGAAAATAAAGGAAAGAAGAAATGGAAGAAAGGAAGGACTCCCTAGCCCTCAGATGCCCTAATAGCATCGGGGTCGAAAAAACAAGAGTTAACCAAGAGAGGTTAGATAGTAAAGTTAAAAGAGTGCAAAACACAAGTAAGTGGAAGAAATGTTTTGCACAGAAATATTAAAAGAATTTAAAAATATAAAATTATTAACTTTAACTTTCATACTTATTATGATATTAAAATCCTGCTTTAAAATATGACATAACAGAATGGTTTACTTGTATTCTAAATTGTCCAATTTAATGTTATTGTTACATTTGCATGTACAGGAATTTAATATCTTTATGCAATGTAAAAATAGCAATAATCCAAACTATACCTGCTCTAAACTTTGTTGGTGCTATATTTTATGAAAGCCTGTTTCTTTGGTTGCAATGTTTTGTTTTTTGTATATGTTTGGATTTCATAATGAAATACCATTCAATACATTAATTAATTGTATTATATATAACCTCTCAGTTTTGATTAATGAAGGTAAAGTGATTCCACTACAGTCTTGGGAGTTCTTTGGGGTAGTGGTGTGTTGAAGCTCCCATCAACAGGCACGAGATGTCCGCCGGGTTGTGGGATCTGCCTGATGGCCGCATTTGTGCCCAGAACATGCATCTAGTACTCACTTCCATTAGGATCTGAGTTGACCTCAAGTCCACAATACCAGCAAAAGTCTTGGTCCAGCTAAAAATCTTGGCCATATCAAGACTTGAACCCATGACTTTTCTGTTTGTACCACATTTCCATATACAACTATGCTATGGCATGATCCATTAAAATTGCTTCAGATCATGAACATGATATTTTATATTGGGTCATAATTAATGAAAAAGCTAATTAAAATCAAAATACAAGTGAACACGTAGATTTCTTGAGCTATAAATAGTTCCATTTGTCTCATTTATGTGCTGGTATGTACACTTATAAGTTATAGTGGGCCTATATGTATAAATATATGTGAAAAGTTTAGAAAGTAGTATCTTCATAATATTTTTGTGTCATAATTTTCATATTTTTTTATATTTTGTCTTTACGATTTCATATTTTCATATAATTTTCTTATAATTCCTTGCTCTAGTTACCACTTTGGCCAATATGATGCTAGCAGTCACTTGTTCTCTGATCGAATATTCACATTCGTAGAATAGCCAAAAGAGAATGTGTTCCTAAAGATAATATGGCATATTTAGGTTATTTTTACATAAACTTCTCATTCAGTTTTTTTTTTAAACCACATATATACATTACCATGGTAATTATTTACATATTTATAATTTCTGTGTTTTTTGTTTTAAATTTAGTTCAATTTAAACTTTGGTTAATTTGTGTATACTAGCATCTTACATAGAATTCTATAGTATTTAATATTGTTATGAATAGTTGACAATATAATTATTTTTGAGTGGACAGGAGTACTATTTTTATATTCCCAAAGTTTGGAAGAAATGCAATTGCAGTAAATCCAAGTAATGTAATTTAGTTAAAAGACATTTAAGTATGAGTGTTGAATGACTGAATGAATTGATATGAACTATTTCATATAATAAACTTCATGGTATAAAATGCCTAGTAGCCCTTGGTGTATTATCCATCTGCTGGTCTCACAATTGTATCTGTCAGTCACAGAAATAAATGACCACACAGTCAGTATAAGGATGGTGTGATCAGCATATTGGGTCCTTCAGTCATATAACTGGTTTTCCTCAAATTGATGTGTAGTCATAGATTCCATTGACTGGTTGAAATTCCACGAAAAAATTTCTTTCACCATGGAGACTCTTAACTAGCATGCATCCCTTAGTTCTGCACCAAGACAAGAATGCCTTCGTCTGATTGGTCATGGTGTGGTACAGGTCATCTAAAAATTTCTAAAAAAAATTATTTCTGTGTATTAAAGTTAGATCTTGAAACAATGGTAAATTTTAATTATGTTTTATCATAGCTTGTAAATTATAAAACCCAATTAAGAAGCCTAACCTTATGTGAGTCTCTTAAACTCATATTTACCAAAAAGTATAGTTTTTCTGTTGCAGATTAACATAGTAATTTTTATAGACCATATTCATCTTAAATCTGTAAAACTATTAAGTTATGTAGATAGGAAATAATACTATGAGGTTTTTAATATTGTTTATTTTTTATTTCACTCACCTCATACTTCATAATATGGTTAAAAACAACAATAACCAACATCAAAACATTTTAGAAAAGAAAACTTTCAATTTGGAAAAAATCAAACATTATACAACTATAAGTAAAATAGACAAACTGTACTTTTTACATTTAAAATTAACCAACAGTTTAGGCCAAATAGTTTGGGAAAACCTAGAAAAAAACTTCTACAACCAACTGAACCTCAAAATGAAGAAAAAAATTCAATACAAATTTTTTATGAAGTATGAGGTGAGTGAAATAAAAAATAAACAACTGTAAAACTATTTTCAAGTAGACATGAATGAACTGGTTCATCCATAGTCTTTAGCGGATTTTTCTCATTGTTTTCTGTATTAAAAGAAAGCCCTTCACTACAAACTCAGCATTCTCCATTCTTTTTACTGTTCTTTAATAATAGTTAAATACTAGATTTAATAATAGCTTGTTAAAATGGTGGGGGTATGCCATATCATAGTGGTTAAGGCACTGCACTACAAGCTGGAAGGTCGAGGATTCGGGTTCCGGTGGGGTCAGTATTTTTAAACTGACCCAAACCTTCTGGCGGCACTATGCCCTGAAGTCGACTCAGCCTCTAATGGAAATGAGTACCAGATGCTTGTTCTGGGGATAAAAACGGCAGTCATGCTGGGTTGAAAACCCAGCTGACATCAAGTGCCGATTGTCCAGAAAAGTGAGAGCCTTAACCTCCCACTTCCCCAAGGGCCTCCTGAGGCCTGTAGCGAGATACCTTTACCTTTTTTTTTAGTTAAAAGGGTAATATGTTTACATGGATTATATTTACAACTGTCTTCTTTTTTTCCATGCCCCGTCTTCCAATTCGTTTTCTTGCTTTGATCTGATTGTTCCTTGCATCCACATTGATTTTAGTCTTTCTCTCTTTCTTTTTCATTTTGAAATCCATACACACAACAATATTTTTCTTTGTATCAATCTAATTAACCCTTTTACAGTTGGCAGAAATGAAAGTCATACAGTGTCTGCCTCTCATGGAACAGTGCTAATGCACTTGTTTTATATATCAAAGGTTGTGAGTTCAAGTCTCGTTCAACTTATTATTTTTATTCTGCTTCTTGACCAATCTTAATTAAAACTAATTGTCTCTGTAAACAATTTGAATTAAAATTAATTGTCTCTTTGAACAATTTTTAATTACAAGATTAATTTATTTGACTAATTATCTCTGACAAATTTTAATTATATGACTAAATTATGTCTTGATCAATTTAATTATAACGATCTATCTCTGTGAACAATCTAAATAATATGTTAAGTTATCTTTGACTAATTTAAACATTATGCAGAATTATCTCTGACCAATCTTAATTATATGATGAAGTAAATTAATTGATGAATTAAGAACCTCATAATGTTATTTCCCATATTTAACTATGAATATGATGAAGTATTTGACCGATTTTAGATATATGACAAATTATTTTTTGAACAGTTTTATTTACATGAATTGTTTCTGTGACCAATTTTAATTTCTGACTAATTTAAATTATATGGCATTATCCGTATAACCAATTTTAATTATAAGATTAACTATCTCTGACCAATTTCAAGTATATGACGAATTATCTCTGAGAATTATTCCTGTGATCAATTTCAGTTATATGGTGAGTTTTTTCTTGACCAACTTAGTTATAAAGAACTGTCTTTCTCACCAATTTTAATTTTATGATAAATTTATGTATGTGGTTAATTTTAATTATAGGACAAACCATTTCTTGACTAATAAATTTTAATTACATTGAATTATTGCCAAGAGTATTTTTAAACATACGGCAAACTCCCAATTATCCGTGCACATATTATCCGGTTTGCAGATTATCCAAGCATTACTCTTTTTACTGTGTTTTTTTTTTAAAGAAGATAAATACTGTTCTGTATACTGTATTGCTATGAAAAAATTCTTTATTTTTAAACATGCTACTGACACGTATAATGGTACCAATCAACATTCTGAGAATACAAAACAATTTTAGAAATTTCCATTGTTGTGAGTCACTGAAAGTTTGTTGTTACAAATTGAAACCACAGATATGCTGTGGCAGTGGGTTTATCACTGATTAGTAGTGTGGTCCAGAGATAACTCATCGGTGGTTACTAGTGTGCTCATCGGTGGTTATCGCTGATTATTTGTCATTGCTGGTTATAAGTGTGGATATTAGTGGTTACTAGTGTAGTTGTTTCTGGTTACAATGGCCATTTTGAATAACTGTTGTAACCAGAGTGGTCATGACAGGAAATAGTCCCACTTTTCTTTCATATTTGAGTAAAATAAAATAATGATAATTATGACTCGCACCTAAATACATTTAATATAATATTTTATAAATATTTATTGCATTTAATTAGTGTTAAAGTGGGTAAATAAATTTCTGATCAACTTCCATGGCGCCGAATAACTTAATTGGATTATCTGTGTTTTTTTTATCTTCTGTGCATATCTCAGTCCCAATTAACACGGATAATAGGGAGTATATTTATAACAAATTGCCTCTATGACCAACATCAATTATAACTAATTATTTTTTGATGAATTTTAATTACAAGACAAATTGGCTCTGTGCCTAAATTTCTGTAATGAGTTGTCTCCAACACCTGTAAATATATGGCACAGAACTCGCCGCAATTTTATGTATCTTCGAAGAAAGCTATGTCAGGATTATTACATTACATGACTGCAATTTGCGGTTGAGAACAGTCATTTGAAAATACTAGTCAATTTCATGCCCATCTGATAGCAATATGTAATTAAATTGGGAGGATGGTGGACTAAATACTGAATTGTGGCTTTTTTGTTTCACTTTTAATTGCCTTTGAATTTTTTAAACCAGACACCAGTACAACTGTTTTGTTTATGCCACGGAATACATTTTTGCAGAGAATAAAATCTTTGTTTATATTCACAGCCATAATGTAAAAATCGGCTGGGGGGTCAACATGCTTGACCACATGTCACCCCTACATTGGCTAGATGATCATCTACTTCTGTAATTGACACATGTGGATGTGAGGCCAGCAGCCACCTGGTAGGCTAAGGGCCTTCTAGGCTTGTCATGCCGTGGAAACAAAAAAAAGTAAAAATAAATAACAAGGTCATAATAAATTCATGAACCTGGTGTAAATTACAAAAAAGGTCATAATGGAGATACAAGGAGTTATATTTTCTCTCTTAAAAAGTAAAAGCATTTGTCAGGTTCAAATGCAGAACCTCATGAATATCAGTTCACGATGTTATCACTAAGCTGTAATTCTGTGTGCAGTGCTATTACAAATTATATATAGATATCAGGTCACTTCAGACCGAGGTCCAACATGTAAAATTGCCCTCCAAGTAGTAGTGAAAACACTCGAAGCGAACCTTAATTTTGAAGATAGTGGCCACTTACATATTTGTCAGCTGTATATGTGTCAATTTTTTGCTTTTTCTCTTTCTTTTGTAATCCATACATACACATTGCTTGGCAAACTATTTTCTGGCACTCCTGACATGACCAACTATTGATTTCATAGATTCTGTACAAAATCCTTGTATTTCCATTTTTTCTCTCTTAAAACATTATTTCTAAATTTGTCCATTCTTGGAACCCCTTCAGAGTGCCACCAGAAATAAATGTGTGTAGGCTAGCATTTTACCATTTTCAATGTACAGGTTTCATTATATAATTTCTTATTTTCACATATAACTAAATCGTTGACACTATCGAACCTGTAGGCTCATGGCCATGTGGATATAAGCTCTCCGTATATCCACATAATGGTTTCTAATCATCCCTGTATAATTTAACTCCCTCAATCATGGTTTATGTTATTCTCCCACCTCATCCTTGGCCTGCCTACTTTTCCAAAAAGGAGTTTACATGTCCCACTTTCATTTCCCACTTGTGCCACATTTTATTTTTACATCTACTTTTATCAGTAGAATTCAGACGTCACTTTCATTGTATATTTTTTAGATCA
This sequence comes from Diploptera punctata, assembly GCA_030220185.1. Taxonomy (NCBI): domain Eukaryota; kingdom Metazoa; phylum Arthropoda; class Insecta; order Blattodea; family Blaberidae; genus Diploptera; species Diploptera punctata. Next base: position 30,835 of record JASPKZ010004193.1, read on the forward strand.
GTAGTATTTGTTTATTTCATTTTCAGGCTGGTTTACGTCCTGTGTGTGAATTCATGACATTTAATTTCTCAATGCAAGCAATAGATCAAGTAGTAAATTCTGCAGCTAAAACATTCTATATGTCTGCAGGAGTGGTAAGTCGTTCATTATTGAGAAACTTGTTAGTCAAAAAATAGAATTGAAAAAAAATTAAATTTATTTTTTATAAAACTAAAATACCTGCATTTTTCAAAATAATATTTATGCATATTGCCAGTTTTTGGGTTATTTAAAATATGTATTTCCTGTATCAGTTAGATAAGCTTTTTGTTGCTAGGTAAACGTACCAATTGTATTCCGAGGGCCAAATGGAGCTGCAGCAGGTGTAGCAGCACAGCATTCACAGTGTTTCGGAGCATGGTACAGCCATTGTCCAGGACTTAAAGTAATGTATTAAATATCTTTGAAGCCAGCATAAATGTTCTTCTATATAATATTGGATATTATGCAGTTATTTGATTTCTTTTGCACTTTTGTTACAGGTTCTTTCACCATATTCATCTGAAGATGCCAAAGGTCTGATGAAAGCTGCAATTCGAGATCCAGATCCAGTAGTTCTACTGGAAAATGAGATTTTATACGGAGCTGCATTTCCAATGTCAGACGAAGCAATGTCAAAAGATTTTATAGTACCAATTGGGAAAGCTAAAATTGAACGCTCAGGTAAAACATTTTTAACTATTTTATAATTTTATACTTTAATTGTAAAACATTTTATGCATACTAAAACCTCAATTTTAAGAACATAGAATATACACCCTTTCTTGAATCACTGTCTTCCATTTCTGCATGAAAAGGACAAGTAAGCTTCAACATACAGGTACTGGAAAGCCAAGGGTCCCGGGTTCGAGTCTCGGTCTAGGCAAAAATTTTTCTCTTCAAATATAATTTATCTTTCAGTGAGAAATGTTAAATCAATAATAAAAACATCATTAGAAGCCTTACCAGCTTTATAAAGTAATGTTAAATTCCCAATAAATGTCTTCTTAACTAAGAAGCCGCCATTTGCAAAGATAGAAGCAATGGTTTCAAAATCATTTGGCGATAGGGAATTACAACGTATATAAGACAAAAATTTGCATCTAGATCATAACTCGCCTCGGTAGCTCAGTCGGTAGAGCACTTGGCCTGGAAAGCCAAGGGTCCCGGGTTCGAGTCTCGGTCTAGGTGAAAATTTTTCTCTTCAAATATAATTAGGTATATTCATTAAGGTAGAATTTTTTATCACTCACCTCATATTATTGTTCTTATTTGACTATAAACTAGTTTCAGAACATAATTTCTGTTCCATCCTCAGTATCGTCATGACCGTTGTTCTGTCGTCTTGAAGAGCTGTCCTTTGCTCCTTCCGTTGGCTGACTGAAAAGCCTTGAAACCAGGTTATTCTCACAGGGAATTTCAAAGTTCATCAATTTCATAAATTGATGAACTTTGAAATTCCCAGTGAGAATGACCTGGTTTTGAGGTTTTTCGGTCAGCCAATGGAAGGAGCAAATTGATGAACTTTGAAATTCCCGGTGAGAATGACCTGGTTTCGAGGTTTTTCAGTCAGCCAATAGAAGGAGTGAAGGACAGCTGTTCAAGACGACAGAACAACAGTCGTGACGATACTGAGGATGGAACAGAAACTATGTTCCAAAACTAGTTCATAGTCAAATAAGAACAACAATATGAGGTGAGTGATAAAAAATTCTACCTTAAGATTGGAATTTAATTATTATGAGTTAAAATTTTTAACTCATAATAATGAAAAGAAACCTCATAGTGTTACTTCCTTCAAATATTAAATTCGATTGGAATTTAGTTGAGAGATGAGATGGTTTCTGAAACATGCCTAGGTGAGAAGATTTAATTTTATGATGTGAGGTATAAAACTTCAAATTCATACTTTGTTTTATTAATTTCTATATTTATAAATATATTTTTTGACTAACATTAAAACTTCAGCCAAACCACAATCACTCACACACTGCTGACACACAAACAGTTTAAAAAGATAGCTCGTGAGTACTTTAACAAACAATATATATATATATAATCAAATTAAAGGCTTATTGTTTTGTATTGTGTATGTAATCTTTCATTTTTTAACCTCATGGCATGATAGACCTAGATGGCCCTTGGCCTACTATTGCCATTATAGCTGATTCATTCAACCTGGAGCTGGTAATTACTGTAGCTACCCAAATTCTTCACGATGATGGGTAGGTGGCATATTGGCAGAAGTTCAATGAGAAAATTTCTTCCCCCATGGGGGTCTCGAACCACTGCATGTCCTGTAGCTCTGTGCCAAGACATGTTGTCTTATTAATCTGTTCACTGTTATGAACGGAGATTCTACGTGAAGCTTAATTGTCTGCTGCAGGTTATGGACAGAGATTCTGCGCGACATGTTTACTTTTATATTATAATTTCTAAACTGATTATATTTAATAATATTATTTTTGTACCTATACTATTAAAATATAACAATCTTACCTCTACAGGTTATTTTAGTGTAGTACATCATAAAACAGGGGTTAAAACACACATTTTTCTGGACACAATTATTATTTTCTACAATGTACATTGTCAGCTTGTGCATTATCTTTTTTTTTGCCAGTATTTTTTAAATAAAACTTATTTTTTTTTTAGTTGGAGTGTTGATGATTTTGACAATTTTTAGCCCCCAAATTATGTAGGTGTGACATATAGTGCTGCTTGAATCAGACTAATGTAAAATAGCGAGACAAAAATCTAAGAGTGTCATGTATTCTACATGCAAGGCTTTTTAGTTATATATAACAATATTACATCATATGGATGAATTAATTTATTTCTTGTACCATTTTTTTTCCCACATTGATGCTATACTGTCCACCAAGTCCACCCCATCCACATTCTGATTGTAAATGTGTAGAATATCCAGTTTGAATATTGTATTTTTTTGTAGCTGGATCTGATTTTTCTGCATTTATCACATTCACCCTCGAATGCAAGTTAGATAAGATTGACACCTGCCCGTGGTCATCCCATATGACACAAGTAAGGGGAGATAACTGCTGCATTTCTATTTTCCCATTTTGCAATTCCTTTTAGGAAGTGTGGACAGTATAAATTGCATCTGTGCCTATGTTATGGGAAATGGCATATAATTTAGGGGAGTTACACTAATTGTCTAGAAATATAGCTCTACTCTTATCAGAGTTGCCCATATTATCCGTTCCTTTTTTTATGTAAATATTACAGGTATCCAGTTCCTGATTTACACAAATCAGAATTTTTTTCCTGAATCTGAGTCTTTTGTGCTGAATAAACAGATTCCAGCTAAGACACCCTTCGATTAATATGAGATTTTGATCTATTATAATTTTCTTTCCTGTCTATAATCTCAAAATGAATGGAACAATATTCATATCGAGAAGACATATCAGTGACTGTTTATTTTTTCTGTGCTCTATTTATTGGACTGAAGGAGAAGGAGATCCTCAAGCTCTGTTTTCTATTGCATAGAGTGCCTTGTGGAGTGTTGGGCGATGAATAAAATAAAAAGTGTGTGACTCATTACATGTGATAATCATAATGCCTTGTGTACTTTATGCACACTCAAGCAACAATGCATATCTGTACGGTCTCTGCAAATATTTTTCAATAGTTAAGAGTTTCTTTAAATAATTCTAGAATGATGCTGTAAAATTTGTATCTGATTGCGGCATTTTAAAATTAAATAAAAATTGTTCCACAAACATATAAAGGAAAATATTTCACTTTCTAATGTCATTTATTTTATTAAAATATCTTAAAAAACAAACATCTTACGCCTCTTTTAAAAGAAAATTGTAACTTTAAATCACTATCTGAATTTAAAGGTACAGTGGGTACCCTTGCAGGAAGGTCATTTTAATGACTGCCTGTGAATGGGTAAAGTCTATATTGTATACTGTATATAATATTTTCATCATACTCTTATTATTATTAATAATACCACAATTATCACCATCTTTACTAATATCAAATAACCAATCATGTCAATTTTTTTCTTAATCTGTTGATATTATCAAATTATACAAACTAGGTACCTGTCTTCTTAACTAAGAAGCCGCCATTTGCAAAGATAGAAGCAATGGTTTCAAAATCATTTGGCGATAGGGAATTACAACGTATATAAGAGAAAAAATTTACATCTAGATCGTAACTTGCCTCGGTAGCTCAGTCGGTAGAGCACTTGGCCTGGAAAGCCAAGGGTCCCGGGTTCGAGTCTCGGTCTAGGTGAAAATTTTTCTCTTCAAATATAATTTATCTTTCAGTGAGAAATGTTAAATCAATAATAAAAACATCAATATACCTAATATTGAGAATTCCTAAAATAAGTAAATTCCAATTGTTTGGGTTGAACCACTGATATCATTTATTTTTATAATTTTCCATTGGAGGGTAATTAATGAGCTTCAGTATCAATTCTTGTTTGCTAGGAACTTCAAAATTCATAATTCCCTTTATGTTTTTCTCAATAAATATTTTTCCCATATTGTGAATTCTAATGGACTTTCTAAATGTTTCAATAATTTAGTTTGTTCTTTCTTTCAATTCTGGTCTTTGATTAAAGGATGTACAGCTACTGCAGATTTGTTTCTCTATACATATTCCACAGTTAGAATTTAATTGAGAATGGAGGTAATGATATCTGAAACATGTTGAGGCAAGAGGATTTCATTTTTAAGAGATGAAATACAAAATTTCAGATTCATGTTTTGATTTTATTAAACTTTACCTTATGGTCTCACTTCCCATTAAATTTCAAGAATAGAATTTAATAATAATTAAATGAATCGTGATTTCTTCTTACCTCATACTTCTATGTTTTTTTAAAACACAGCACTGCCCGACACATTGTTGTCATCATCAGCTGTTTTCACGACTGTCAATTTTTTCTTTTGCCGGTAATTACCTAGACTGCCATCTGGTGTTCTTTTGAAGGAATTACTCTCCAAACTGCCATCTGGTGTTATTTTGAATGAATCATTTTCTAAACTGCTATCTGTTGTATTTTTCTTCAAAAATATAACAGATAGCAGTTTAGAAAATGATTCATTCAAAATAACACCAGATGGCAATTTGGAGAGTAATTCCTTCAAAAGAACACCAGATGGCAGTCTAGATAATTACCGGCAAAAGAAAAAATTGACAGTCGTGAAAACAGCTGATGACGACAATGTGTCGCCGATACTGCAGTGCTGTATTTAAAAAAACATAGAAGTATGAGGTAAGAAATCACGATTCATTTAATTATTATTAATTGAACCTCATAATGTTAAAAATTCCCAAATTTAATTTTAATAAATTCATTGTGTTTCAGGGAATCACATAACATTAGTTGCACATTCTAAAGCTGTAGAACTAGCACTTGAAGCAGCAAAACAACTTGCTGGAGAAGGAATTGAATGTGAGGTGATAAATCTTAGATCAATCAGACCCCTTGACGAAGAAACAATAGTAAAAAGTGTGATTAAAACAAACCATCTAGTAACTGTTGAACAGGGCTGGCCACAATGTGGCATTGGATCAGAAATATGTGCTAGAATTATGGAAGGTAAGAAAATTATTTCTTGAACCTTACTGGTATCACTATAGTTACATTGTTTCCTAGTGTCCTGCATCTGCCAATGAAGTCATTAGTATTAAGAATCAAATGAATCATGAATTGTTCTTACCTCATACATCTATGTTTTTTTAACACAAAACTGCAATAGCGGGAAACATCATTCCCATTGTCAGCTGTTGTCACGACTGTCAGTATTTCATTATGCTGGCAATTTTCTAAACTGACTTCTGTTATTGATTTGAAGAACTTTGTAATCAAATTTGGTTCATCTGGAAATTCAAAATTCTTGGTTTTAGTATGGTTTTTTTGAATGTATATATTTTCCCAAACTGTTAATTCCAAAGGTTTAGATAGGTGTTTCAAAAGTTTTGCTTCTTTTTCAATTCTTTGATTCTCTTGTAAACTATGTGCTGCTATTGCTGATTTTTCAATTTCACCATTTTTTATATTCCTACTCTAAAGTGGTCTTTTTTTGTGTCTAAATTCATTTTTTGTTGTTTTCCTATATATACTTTATTTCAATCTTTTCAATTAATTTGATAATTCCAGAGTTATTATTAGTTAACAGAAGAATTTGTTAATCAGAGCTAATGTTGTATTACATTTTTTGAAATATGTTATGAACTTCTGGATGGTAAGTAAGTTTCTTGAATTTTTCATCTTTCTTGGAATTATATTACAGAGTGGTGTATTCATGTAACGATTTTGCTGTTTAAATTTCTTTAATTTCTTCTTTATTATGTCTTTACCAAAATCATTTAAGTTAGCTATGTGTACAATATGATCATATTCATTCTCAAAATCCTCTACATTAAGTGAAATATTTGTTAATCTGTATAATAGACTGTTCAAAATTGCATGTTTATGTGAAACATGAGTAAAACCTGAAGATTTTATGTAGTTATCAATATGAGTGTCTTTTCTATAAGTATTAAATTCAATTTTTTGTAGTTAATCTTCAAGACGAATCGGTGAAATTCACTATTGAAATAGAACAAGATCCCATTTTTAGACTTGTACCTGTGGACTAGTGGTTATGCTCCTTGCCTCTGGTCCCGAGGGTCACGGGTTCAAACCCGGCCGGGGTCGATGGATTTTTTTAGGATGGAAAAATCCAAGGAGCAAGTCCTCCGGGAGGGACTTTAAGCCGTGGGTCCCGAGTCTGAAGATTTTCAGGCTCGTAAAAGATCCTTAAGCCTGAATGAAAAGGCCTCTAAGCAAAATTTACCAAATTTTCCCGTCCTAGTACTACCTTGGTTTCCTAGATGTCAGTATGAGGTGGAACACTGATCACGGACCACTCAAATGAGATCTATACAAAAACAAGTGTAACTAAATTAGTATGGTTCAAATTCATCCCTGTAGGGGGAGAGCACCTAAATCTCTGTAAAGGGAAACATGGGCTTACAAGACAAGACCTAATAAGAAATGAGCAACTTTTGAAAATTAAAAATTGACGGTCGTGACAATAACTGATGATGAGAATGATGTTTCCTGATACTGCAGTTCTGTGTTAAAAAATGTAGATTTATGAGGTAAGAAGAATTCATGATTCATTTGATTCATATTAAGAAAACCTCACTAATGTAAAAAATCCCAATTTTATTAAATGAAATCATTAGTGTCTTTTTTGCTGTCTAATAATTATGATGCTACAGTGTTTTTTTTTTCGTGAATTATCATTATGGGTGTAGTTGGGTCTTAAAGTGATCTACATTCATATTATGTTGCTTGCTGCATAGTTGACACAGTTATTAATAACACTAATAATAAGTGGACAATTTTTTAATTCGTCTCTTGGTCGATTCTTCTTTATATTTTTTACCTTAAATGTATGTTTTGTGCATGCTCCTACTTAACTAACTAAACTCTAACTCACTGGCACTATAGGCATAGGTTCATGGCCACATGGACATAAGCTCTCCATACATCCCTGTCCTGAGAAAAAGTCCCAACATTCATGTTCCAAGGAACATGTCCCTGTGTTTGAGGCTTTGGCATGGACCCTGAAGTAGTCCCTGCTCAGAGAACCAAATGGGGTACTATTTCACCTCCAGATAATTTTACCCCAGTGGAACCCATGGCCAAGTTTCTTGATGAAAGTTCGTCACTCTTTTGACCAAGGTACTTTTTTCGTCTGGCTTATAACCTTTGATCAGTCTGGCATGGGTAGCATGTTCCTACTTATACTTTTAAATTGCTTATATTGGTAACAGTCCACCGCTGTGGTCTCGAGGTAGCGTGCTGCCTTGTCAAGCAGTGGGCCCGGGTTCGATCCCCGGTCGGGGCAGTTTTTCTGGGTGAGGTTTTTATCGGGGTTTTCCCTCACCTGTAAGACAAATGTCAGGAAAACTTTAAGGCCCAAACGGTCCCCGAAATCATATGGCCATCATCATCATCAACATCCTTATCATTATCATCATCATCCTTCACAGGTGTGGAAAGCAACGGGAAGCTACCACACCTACACAATTCCCTAGTAAAGCTGTAAGCATAGCATGAGAATGCTATGATTGCAGTGAAGGACCTGCCTTCGGGCAGAATTACTATGGATGGATATTGGTAACAAAATTCCAACTTGTTAACATGTACATTTTACCTTCATTAATAAATAGATTTGACACCTCACCTCATTATTGTAGATTTCTTGAAGACTAGTTTCTATACATCTTCGTATCATTTTCAGTTCTGTTATATTCATATTTTGCTGTTATATTAAATTAACACTATCCAGACCTGAACAGAATTAAATTTTAGAAAGAAAAATTAATGTAAATCAATGGTAAAGAGAAAAATTTTTGCCTGAACCGGGAATCGAACCCCGAACCTTTGGCTTTCCATGCTAATGCTCAGACCACTGAGCTAATCCAGGCTTCATTCCCATCCAAGCAAGAATCCTTCCTTTACCTTTACTCTACTGGCCCCACATTCAATTGCAATGAATCATTGTGAAGGATGATTCATTGCAATTGAATGTGGGGCCAGTAGAGTAAAGGTAAAGGAAGGATTCTTGCTTGGATGGGAATGAATCATTGTGAAGGATGATTCATTGCAATTGAATGTGGGGCCAGTAGAGTAAAGGTAAAGGAAGGATTCTTGCTTGGATGGGAATGAAGCCTGGATTAGCTCAGTGGTCTGAGCATTAGCACGGAAAGCCAAAGGTTCGGGGTTCGATTCCCGGTTCAGGCAAACATTTTTCTCTTTACCATTGATTTACAATCATTTAATTGTGTTTGTTAATTTACTTATTTCTATCATAGTAATAGCTTTAGCTTTCCAATATTAATTTAATAAATAATGCTATAGCTGTGTGGAGTCCCTTCATGTCTTCTTCAGGTAGAAGCCATTCATTGTGTATTTGTGAAGGATGTTTCATTGCAATTGAATGTGGGGCCAGTAGAGTAAAGGTAAAGGAAGGATTCTTGCTTGGATGGGAATGAAGCCTGGATTAGCTCAGTGGTCTGAGCATTAGCACGGAAAGCTAAAGGTTCGGGGTTGATTCCCGGTTCAGGCAAAAAATTTTCTCTTTACCATTGGTTTACAATAATTTAATTGTGTTTATTAATTTACTTATTTCTATCATAGTAATAGCTTTAGCTTCCCAATATTAATTTAAGAAAAATTAATGCTCGAACCGGTACTCGATACCCAGTTTTAGCATTAATTTTTCTCTCTAAATTTAAATGACTAAAAATGTTGAGGCATCTCAAAATAAAACTGATGTTAAAAAAAATAATTCCATTGGCTGCAATTTTTATTTTCTCACAGCAAAACTTTGTATATATGATTTAATTATCAGAATAAAGGTATATTCCATAAATCAGAAAAATTGCACAATTAGGAGTAGAAATTTATGTGGTACCCAAAATTTGAAAATTGTTCTAGCAGCTGCAATTTCTGTTTCCCCACAACGAAATGGATACTAACTAACTAATTCACTGGCACTACCAAACCTGTAGGTTCATGGGCCATGCAGACATACGCTCTCCATACATCCCTATCCTGGGCCAATGTTTTTCGATCATCCCCTATATAATCTACTTCCGTCAAATCATAGTTAATGTTATTCTCTCTCCTCATTCTTGATCTACCAACTAGGCATTTTCTCTCTTGCTTTCCTACAAGAAGCTTCCATGCACATCTTTCATTCCCCATTTGTGCTACATGTCCTGCCCATCGCAGTCTATGAGACTTAACTATTCTCATTATATCTGGCTTCCTATAAAGACCATGTAGTTCATTGTTATGCAGTCTTCTCCATTCACCTGTCTTTTCATCTCTCTTTGGTCCAAAAATTTTCCTAAGAACTTTATTCTCAAATACCCATAATCTCCTTTCCTCCCATAAAGTAAGAGTCCATGTTTCGCATCCATATAATATAACTGGTAGAATAATAGTTTTATATATTTTCAGTTTAACTTTTTTGAAAGGAGTTGGGAAGTCAAGAGTCTCTGTAATGCATAATAGAATGCATTTCCAGAATTGAGCCTAAGTTTAATTTTCTTGTGCATTTCATTCCTGTTTGTGATTATTGTTCCTAGGTATTTTAATTCAGCCATTTTCTCAAAATTTCCCTCGCTTGTCATTAGCTGTCCATTTCCATTATATAATGTATTTCTATGTGTGACCATATATTTAGTTTTATTGATATTTAATTCCAGTCCCAATTTCTTAGTGTTACTCAGTAGTGTGGGTGTGTGTGTGTGTGTGTGTTGGCCTTCAGTATATCCATGCTATCGCCCAATAGTACTACATCACCAGTATAAACTAACAGCTTATTAATACCACTGAGTTGTAGGCCTTCTTTGTCCTCTAAAGATTTGATGGCATGCTCTAGTACAAAATTAATGAGTAGAGGAGATAGTGCATCTCCTTGCTTCAACCCATTGTGGATTTCAAAAGTATCCAAAAACTGTTTGCCTACATGCACTCTACTCTTTGTGCCATTTAGACACATTTGTGTAAGTCTAACTTTTTAGGAATTCTGAACTCTAGAAGGATACTTTATAACTTCTCCCTCTTAATTGAATCGTATGCCTTTTTGAAGTCTACGTATAGTTGATATACAGTACCATTATGTTCCCATTTCTTTTCTAAAATCTGTCTTAAGCCAAAAAACTGATCTGTTGTAGACCTGTTTCTTCTAAATCCACATGGATACAGACAACTTAATTAATAAAAAAAATATTCTGTAAGCAAAATGGACCATATATTTTAGAGGGTGAGGAATTTGCTTAATTTATACACTTCTTTATCCATGTTGTAATTGGTTCTCCTCTATTTATTCTTCTATGTGAAACCTATTGTTATGCCATCCATGGTAATCTCTCTTCACTCACTTCCATTACATGCTGTACCACATTAAGCTCTCATTATAGTTATAAAATATTGTAAGAATTATATTAAACCTCATAGTGATTTTTTCCTGTGAAAGTTAAATAAAATATTGTATTAATTAATTGCATTTTAATTTTAGGTGAAGCATTCTACCATTTAGATGCCCCTGTAGTTCGAGTAACAGGTGTCGACACTCCAATGCCATATACCAAGAGCTTAGAAGCAGCAGCACTTCCACAACCTCATGATGTTGTCCGAGCAGTAAAAAAAGTACTTGGAGTAAAATGATAATCTTTAAGTATAGGTAGTGTGGGTAATGCGTAGTTGTCAAGCTCAGAAACAGTGATTTATTTCAGCATATTTTTGTCAAAGTTTGATTTTTTACACCAAAATTCAAAATTTAAATATTCATTTCACATCCACTATCCTCTTATATTTTTTGGGGGCTCTAAATTTTTTTTTTTTTGGTTTAGGGACTGTCATTTTGATATTTAAATTGAATTCCTGTAATGATTTATTGAAAAATCAAACCTTGGTATTTACTTTAATTTATTAAACAATGACAGTCAAGGCTGAAGAAATTGAATGAATATTATTTTAAAATACAATAGGAAGTAACATTAAGATGTTTGTTTAATAATTAAGACATTTTGTCTGTACATTCTTACCTCTTATGGATGTTGTTGTCGAACATATGTTTCAAGGCTTCAGAGTCTGTAATTGCTGACGATGGGGCTCAGAAGCCTTGAAACATATATTCGACCATAAGAGGTAAGAATGTACAGACAAAATGTCTTAATTGTTGAATGAATATCTTGATTATAAAACTCAGTGCAATATTAGTCTAAAATACATGAGGTTTTATGGTAAAATCAAATGTTTCATACCTCTCCTCATACAAAAATTAAGAAACATTTGATTTTACCATAAATTAAATCTCATAGTGATTAATTCCTGTGAAAGTTAAACATGAGGTTTTATTTAAGTTATTAATGAGCTCATATTTTATGAAGTGATGAACAAGAAGTGTTAAATTCTAAGTCATGTCGTAGCTGGCAGTTTTTTTTTATCCAGCTATGTATAAATGAAGTCACTAATGCCAATCAATCTATTTTCATTATAGTACAATGAATTAATTAGAACGTTCATCATATAAATGAATGTGTTTTATATGTGTGTGCGTATATATATATATATATATATTTATTTATTTATTTATTTATAAGCGATTGAACAATATGGATACTAATTTTTTATCAGTATCTGACTGCCATAAAATTACAATAGGAAGTCATATTATGAGGTTCTTCTTAACTCTTTAGGTGTCATGAGCTGATTAGTTCAGCTCTGATGCTCCTGTCAATTACCTGCCAGACAATATACTTAAACTACTTGCAAAGCCGATCAGATCGGCAGATGCAATTTAAATCTCTGATAGAATAGATTTTACTAGTGGCATGCAGAGGGTTAATAATTAAGATGATCCACCATAGAGATATATTGGAGAGCAAGAAACGCTAATGGCTTCATTGCCAAGGCCCAGCATTTGAAAACAACAAACAACAACATAATTAAGATGAGTCCATTTTTATCTTACCTCATACTTCTATGAGGTAAGATGAAAATAGAATCATCTTAATTATATTAAATTTAACTGTCACCTGAATACAATAAACTGTAATTAATTTTACATTTTTGGAATTATCTATATCAGACAATAAGGCAGAAATCACTTAGAATATAAGTAAAAAAAAGTATTTTTTTTTGTAATTTATGCTGCTATTTGGATAATTTTGTTTTTAATTTTTATTTGTAATATTATGCTGATTTAAAAGTAGCATACTTTATTTTGTTTCTAGAAAAGAATTAAAGGAATTCCTAAAATTATCATAGTAGGCAATTTCACTCTCAGATTACTTAGCATCCACATAAGAGAGAAAGGAGGAATTTCTAACACTCGTTATTACAAAAATAAAAAGTGAGTATAAGTAAATAAATAAATATATATATATATATGATATGAAAAGAAAAATAAATGCCTGAGCCGAGATTTGAACCCGAGACCTCTAACTCTATACATTGGTGTTCTTCCAACTGCACCACTCTGGCATCCTAGCATAAACATTTAATTTTTTTCTTCCTAATATATAATTCTCAAATCACGAGAGGCAGCGGGACATTGGTCAAACTGCCATCTAGGGTCTATTATAACAAGTAAGCATTTTTAAAGAGATTTTTTTATATATATGTCTTCAAGCATTCATGGTAAAATATAAATATTGTACAAAAGTGAAGGCAATGAATATTGAAAATATCTATTAAATTATTATTGAAACTCATCCTCAAATATTCGTAAGAAAATTTGTAAATATTTACACAAAAGAAAGGAAGCAATGAATTTTGAGAAAGTTTATTGTAAAAAATGGTTTTAGCATACACATGAAGGTTTGTAAATAATTTAGGTTCCCTGGATTAATTATGGTAACTGACATAGAGTTTTGGGGAAAATGGTCTTTAAATAACATTAACTTGGAGATGATATGGCAGGACAGATGTATCTTCATAGGAATATTATTGTAATCACATTTTGACAGAAATGACTTTTACTGCTATTTACACCTAGGTGTTTTATTTTTAAGGTGTATATTTTTATGGTTATGTTTTTAGAATCAAAAAATTAATGTTATTGATTGCTGTAAATATGGGTGGTTCTATTATCATTTTATAACAAACGATATGAATTAATGAAATGCTACTCAACTAGGCTTTTATAATAATCAGTTTGAATGAACTTGTAAAGTTTCATGTACATATATTTTAATTGGTTTTAATCTTTTAATTTCAGTGGAGGGATAGATGTTAGTTATTTTTACCTTAAAGAATGAAGCCTATTTGATTAAAGGGAACAGAGGTTACAAACTAGTAATGGTTTAGTACAGAAATCTTCATCAAGCAAATATTGCAGAAAATTGTGTCATTGCTTCATCACCAAAGATGAATTGTTTTACAGCAATCATTCTTTGGCTGACCATTTCGTGAATATTGACATAACAAGCAGTAACATAAGAACTTCATTCTTCAGAGGCACAAGATTGGCTTATAACTGCTTGATTATTAATGTTTTATTTCTTTTTATTTTATCGAATAAAAAAGGCTTAACATTAAAGTCTAAAAAAAATTAGTTGGAGTGGCTCTATTTTGGATTTATTTTATTTATGACTTACTTAGAAGTAATTGACAAAGGAATGATGCTTCCCCAAAAATTTTAGATTTCAAACATTATATGTAGAGACATTAATTAGGGAAAATGGAAGAGTGAAAACTTTGCTTTTTCGTCGAAAGCTAGTGGGAATAAAATTATTAGGTTAATGATTTTGTAGATGACTTTCATTTTCACTTTAAATTATCATTATTAAAAAAATGACTGACTTTATATTTTAAGCATTTATGTGCTATTATTAGGTAATATATGCAATGAAGATTACAAATATAAGATTTAAGGGAAAAAAACTTTTACAGCTATGTAAATGAGTAATGCTAAAAATTGACGTATAATTGAATATTGTTTTTTCAACAATTAACCCTAAAAATGTATATGGTAATGTAATGTTGAAAACAGTTATCTGAAATATAAAATTCTGTATTACAAGTTCCATAACAATCAAATGTATTTATCTTTATACAACTCTTCACCTCATATTTTGTCTTTGTACTTGAGAAAACATTCTATATACAGTTTATAATATAAAATTCTTGTGTTTAACTTTATGATTAGTAATAATAAATCCATTTTGTTTATATTTTTTCCAATGACAGTCCCTTCCCTGTTTGTAAACTATTTCTCAGACAAGATAATAATTAAAATAAACATTTTGAGTGAAAATAAAACTACAAAAATTTAGAAATAGTTCTCAGATGTGTTTAATTTATAATAGTTATATATTGTTTTGTATATATTTGCAAATTTTAAATTTGTTATTGATTCAGGAGTTAACTTACAAATGTGAAAAAAATACACCTAGTAAAATATTTATAAATTAAACATTAAGCAACTGCACTGGTAAATGGTAAAATTGCACCATATTGTGTGCCTAAGTCCAGTATATGCTGCATGATGTGGAGTAGGAAAGTAATATTTTGCAAAGATTATGGTACAACATTGACTTTCAAGAGAGGAAGTTAAAATCTTAGCTTTTCACTGCCGATGCTAGTACATTAGAGAATTTCTCAATATACAGAGATAATTTGTGTTATTGCATTTGTTTCTGAAGGAAAAAGCTAAGTTAGCCTGTTAGAACTGTAGATATTTAATAAACAAGTTACACATGTGTTGAAGGTATATAGAGGTAAGGGTGCAAATATATAACACCAATTACTGTTTTTCTTGATCGTTACTAAAATATCATTATGCTTTGAAGATCAAGAAAACAATCATTAACTGGCTACAACTTTTTTAAACAAAATTTTCATTTTCCATTTCTATTCAGTGAGATGTAATATGTGGAGCACTATTACAATATTTATAGCTTGAAAAATTACAAACATAAATATAAGTGGATAATAAGAGATAGAAAAATTAAAACTGAAAGAAGCAATAGTTTTTTTTTTTTCCCCCTTTGATTCCTTAAATGTTTTCAAGTGATGTGTGCAATATTGAAATTATGTTCTCAGGCAAGCTTTTTGCAGTCAATAACCAATACAACTAAAGAGAAAAATTTCTGTCTGATTCAAGATTTGAACCCAAGATCACCAACTTTACATGCTGGTGTACAGCAAATTGTACTAATCAGTCAATCCTGGAAGTAAACTACCTGGAGTATATGGGGACTTCAAATAGAAGAAAATTTTTGCCTGCTCCTGGATTTCCTGATTAGCACAAAATTGGTTAGTGTGCCAGTGCATAAAGCTGGAGATCTTGGGTTCAGATCCTGGATCAGGCAGAAGTGTTTTCTTTAGTTGTATTGAAGTGACAAGTGACTTCTTTATCTTACTGTGAACATTGGAATTTGTTTTAAAATTATTAGGAAGTAATATTATGAGGTTTAATTTAATAATTGAGTTTGTATTTTTTTAACATTCTTACCTCATATGTTTGTTTTGTTGGATGATCGTTTCAAAGCTTATTACTCCATCTTCAGCTTGTCACAAGCTGAAGATGGAGCAATAAGCTTTGAAAAGATCATCTAACAAAACAAACATATGAGGTAAGAATGTTAAAAAATACAAACTCAATTATTGGAATTTGTGCCTAATACATTTTGCGTGTAGTTACCACATGAGTCACATATCATGGTATTTTATATTTATACTCCTTCCTCTGAAGGTCATGGTATTTCAAGATGTGAACATTATTTTTTATTGTAATATGTAGTAATCCAAAGAGTAAGTATTAAAGAAACTTTGAAAGTACAAAGTTATGAACTGAAACATTTTATATGCTTGCTCACTTAAATATTACAGTTTATCTTTCAGCTTAAACTAAAGAATTGTTTTTATTTAAATAAATCTAATATATATCTAAATACATGCTTTAACCTTTAGCTGCCTGCACGCCCATATGCTGTGTTTTAAATATAAGCTTTTCAGCCCAGAAACCCATTGTCTGGACTCTGGTTGTCAGTGGTGTTGTGGATGATAATGGTAAATGAAACAAACTTTCTCTCACATACATGCCTCTAATTGTTGAGATATCTTGTGAATAGTTAAGTGAAGTAAATTGTATTAATTTAGGTTTGTTTTTGTGTGATATGCCTTAAAACATTTACTTATACAATAAACTGATGTCACACTTTTTGCAACTTCACCTGTGCTGTTTTTCTTCACCAATGAGCAAACCATACATGACAAAATAATCATGTCCTGATGTTGATCAGTGCTGCCTAAAATTTACTCCATGCCACAATATATTTGTCATAGTCAGAGTCAGGCAGTCTACTAGATGCACACTCGATTAAATTGCACAAAAGTGTCAGTGTGTAATCCCTGTGTTTAGAAGGATAAAACTATGTAGGGTTGTCAATTCAATAAATGAAGGAATCATTTTCTGGCCTATTTCCATGTCTGAAGTCCTATTGCATAATTGTTAGCCGTTCTGTCACTTTTATCAAGATATCATATGTTTGTAAATTAATGAGTCATTGTAACATCTTACCTCATATTTCATGTTTCTTTAAACATGGGAACTAGTTTTTGAGAGAAACATCTCTCTTATTTTCAACTGGCATTATGTCTGTTGGAAATGAGAGAGATGTTTCTCTTGAAAACTAGTTCCCATGTTTAAGGAAACATGAAATATGAGGTAAGATGTAAAAATGACTCATTAATTTACAAATTATGAACCTCATAACGTTATTTCCCATATTTAACTATGAATAGCCCATGTTCTTTATTGTAATCCTGAATTTGGTTTTACTGCATTCCCAAGACAATCACAAAAATTGCCCTTAATTGGTGCATTATTCATATTTATTAGTAAGCATGTCATATTAGTCCTTCCATGCCACAGCAGTTGTCATTTCTAGTTATAGATCTATGTCAACCCTTGTCATATTTTAGGGGTCTAAATTATTTAGCATTTTCTTACTCTTACTTCTGTCTCACAACAATTTATTTTTCCTTTAGTCATGTCATTAAATAGTTCATATTAGGAAAATAAATAATTGTCCATATGGAGTTTGTGTCCATGTCGTATAACTTTCTTAATCGGGTGTCTGCAGCATAAGTTGTCATATTTACAATTTATTGTGTTTAGTCTTTTCCTAAATACATTTCCATGTCTTATATTCTCCTCACAGTTTTTATAATTTATATTCCAAAAGTTTGTTTTTGAGTGTATACTCTCTAAATATTACTCTTTGTATAATACTATCAATTCATCTACAGTCAATTGTTCAATCATGTTACAAAATTTAGAAAATGCATCATTTAGTATGTTAAACACATTCCTTATCTTCCAAAGTCTGTCAAAATCTGCATTGTCCTTTCTAAGTTCATCATCTTTGTCAGAAAAATGCAAGAATTTTAGAATATGTAAAATATGTTTCATGGTGTTGCTATAAAAGGGTGTAAAATTGTTCCATTGTTGGCCAATAATCTTGAATGTCACATCCCATTTAAATAATGAAAGTAACAAAATGATTTTTCATCTCAGGTTTAGTTGCATCAGGAGGCATGTTGGAATTACTGCTTTTCGATTGCATAATTTTTACAACAAAAAATTGTCTCCAGTATTTATTAGTCTTTTGTAACAGAATAGAAATAATTTTCATAGAAACAATAAAGAGGAGAAGAGTCTTTGTTTGTATGTGGTGCAGCAGTTTGATTTAAACCTCACCAGTAAATGAATGTCCACAACTATGAATATTATATTTGTTGGTGTCATTCTAAGATCATCCTGTCACATTTTTCTTAGGTAATTTACAGGACTCAGCTGGTGTCTTTTACAAGTTTTCATCATTCTGATAGTCAAAATCTGAATATTCTTCATAAGCATTAGTCACATTCCTTAAAATATTTTCATATCAACCAGCCATAATTACAAAATCACAATATTTTGCTGTATATTACATCTTCACAAGAACAGTAGGATGCTATTGTTTAGAAAAAAAAAACAGTATGTTAAACTAATTTTGGGGCTGAGAAGTTTATAAAAAGTATGCATAGTATTTCCAAATCTATTAGATTTTTTAATGATGTATTTTCATCTTATGATTATATCTATAAATGATCATGTTTGATATATAGTTTGCCATTTATTACACAAAAATTTAGAAAGTACTTTTAAAAACTCTTACATCTTTAGATAGTTGAGTGGTGAGATCTTTAAAATGACTGAACATTTAAATAACTTCAGGAACTTCGGACTATAGGAACCTACTAGGACAGTCACTGCCAGGATTGCACAATCGAGCTCTGCTCTTCCTCGTCCTTAGCTTAAAGATTCAATGCAGTTTTTGCGATGCATCAGTAACATTCCTTACCAGTGATGGAACTAAACACGAGCAGGTCAAATTATCTACACAATAATCAACATATATATCATAACAAAGTATTTCATAGTTTGCAGATGTTTGTTATAATTTTTCACAACATTATTACACCTAATTTTAAAGTAAACATACTATCAGTATATAATGTTCTCTATATTTATGTATTTGATTAAAATAATTATTTTACACATCATTTACAATAACTAAAACAAAAGGAATAACACAAAAATATTTGTTCTACATTTACCTAATTGACAGTATGTTTTCAAATGATGAAACAGATTGTGAGGAAGGCATCGTATGTTTAAGTTTTGATGTTGGTATACACATAATGTACTGTGTATAGTAATGTGAAATCACTGTTCACCAACTCGCCAATCCATCTCATCGCTTAGATCAGGACCGCCCAAACTTTTTAATGGGCCGGGCCAGTAACTGATTGTGCAATTGATCGCGGGCTGGAACAACTTCTTGGCAACAGCAACACTTTTTCACAAATTCGCCATCAGAAAATGGTTTTCCGCAATTAGTTTAAAAACTTCATAACTCGCTTCGGTAACATTTCTTTGTCTTACACCACCACCCTGAATTAATAACTGCTGTTGTGCCGTAACTTTAGAAAGGTGCTCGTTCGCTTTTTCAGTATGCTCATCTCCATCAAATTTATCAAAATGGCTATGCTTTATTTGGTAATGTCTTTTAATGTTATATTTTTGCACAACTGCAATAACATCGTTACAAATAACACACAACACTTTGTTTCCATGCTCCTTCACGCAGTACTTGCTGGTCCAGGATTAGTTAAACACTCTACACTCGGAATCAACTTTGCGTTTTTTGAAAGTATTTTCTCACTTTAACACTATTTTTATAACTATTCCGTGCACAGGCTACTGTTTGATTGACAATATAACAAGCGAAACAATTAATGTTAAAAGTTTGGAGTGAGGAAGAAAACGGTAAATAAGGGATGAATCATCTCTATTACTTTGTCAAGAGAAGCAGTGACACCTCAAATCCACATTCCAGAGAGATGAATTTCACACAGGGATGTCCAAACTAGATGTTACATTTTAAAATCTAAATTAAAAATATAAAATTAATTTGTTCATTTCATTCCTTACGCGGGCCATACGAAAAACCATGGCAGGCCGGATGTGGCCCGTGGGCCGTAGTTTGGACGGCTCTGACTTAGATGCACAGTACCTAACAAAAAAAATCTCCATGTTTATGTATTTGATTAATATAATTATTTTATATATAATTTTCTGTAACTTAATTAGAAGGAATAAAACCAACAGTTGTTCCATATTTAACTGACCTACACTTAAATGACAATGAAAAAAAAAATAGGTTTAAGAATACAAAACCCATGATAATACAAACAGAACAATGTAAGATATTCCTATAAAAGTTCAATGTAAGATAAAACTGCTCAGAAATAATAATTAACTTCGCAATGATAGAACAAAATAAAATTAAAATGCAAATTGAATTAAATGTTTTGTTTATGTATATTACTGTACATCGGCAGCGGTGGACTAGTGGTTATGCTCCTTGCCTCTGATGATCCCGAGGGTCACGGGTTCAAACCCGGCCAGGGTCAATGAATTTTTTAGCATGGAAAAATCCAAGGAGCAAGTCCTCCGGGAGGGACTTTAAGCCATGGGTCCCGAGTCTGAAGATTTTCAGGCTCGTAAAAAATCCTTAAGCCTGAATGAAAAGATCTCTAAGCAAAATTTACCAAATTTTCCCATCTTAGTACTACCTTGGCTTCCTAGATGTCAGTTTGACGCGGAACGCTGACCATGGACCACTCAAAATGACATTATACGAAAACAAGTGTAACTAAATTAGTATGGTTCAAATTTTTCCCTGTAGGGGGAGAGCGCCTAAATCTCTGTAAAGGGAAAATATGGACTTACGATACAATATTACTGTACTAGATTTAGAAACCGTATTGTCATTGCATAAGCAAGCTGTGATGTCGCCTATTGTTACACCATGGAAAGAGTTCTCACTCAATCCTTTTTAATCTATAGTAGTGATCCTGCCAGTGTCTGTACTAGAACACTTGAATGTCAAGCACTTAAAGGTTAATGCATTTATTATTGAACCAAAAAGTAAAATAAGCATAATAGCGATTATATAATTTAACAATCAGTACAGATATTTAGATATAATATGGTATTTGAAAAATGTCTGTATATACAAGAAATTTTATTTTTATTTCCTTACAAGGATTTAAAAAAAATATATTTGAATGAATTTGAGTTGTAATTGTATCATATTTAACAAAATAAAATATTTTAATTATAATTTCTCTAAATGAAGCATTAATGTAGGACAGTGGAAAAAAAAGTGGAGGAATAAAAAGTACGATAG
This sequence comes from Diploptera punctata, assembly GCA_030220185.1. Taxonomy (NCBI): domain Eukaryota; kingdom Metazoa; phylum Arthropoda; class Insecta; order Blattodea; family Blaberidae; genus Diploptera; species Diploptera punctata. The sequence goes on from JASPKZ010004193.1 coordinate 52,165, forward strand.
AATTTTTTCCTTATATAATATTCCACTAAACGTGTAATTTAGTGGAAATATATTAATAGTTATTTTAGAAGAATTGTATCAACTCACCTTATATCCTTCTTCTTATTAGACTGGTTTCGGGATCTAATTAGGTTCCATTCTCACTACTTGCACGGCTGTTATGTAGTCTTGAAGAGCCGCCTCCTGCTCCCTCTGTTGGTAGACTGAAGAACCTGTAAATCAAATTACTTTCTCCGGAAATTTCAAAATGCATTGCTTTTTCCTTTTCATTATTTTGAATGTAGATTTTTTCCTAAACCGTGAGCTCTAGGTTTTTCTATTTGTTTTATTAATTTAGTCTTTGTTTCGATTTGATGTTTTTCTGATCATGAGTGGGTGGCTACTGCAGATTTTTCAACTTTCCAATTTTTTACATTTATGAGATGTTCTTGCACTCTGGTTTTTAATTGTCCTTTTGTTTTCCCTATAGACTTTATCACATTCTCTGCATTTAACCTGATAATTCTAGATGTTTTCTTCTTCTGTTTTCTTTTTTTTTTGTTTGATCCAATCATTCTAATGAAGTCTTTTTAGGTGTCAATTGTATGTTGAATTCTTTTAAAAATGTTTTAAACTTATGATGCTTCAATGGACGAAATGTGAATTTTTTTTAATTTTATGTTTTCTTCATTTTCTTTTAGAAGTGTAATTTGATTAATAAATTTTTGTCTTTCAAACTTATTTATTTTCTTGTGTATATTGTTTTTTCAAATCCATTGCTTGTTGCCACATTGATTATGTATTCTTTTTCACAATTCTCTTTGTTCATGGGTATGTTCACTAATCTGTGTGTCAAACTATTGAAAACTGCCTCTTTGTGGGTTATGTGATTTAAACCAGAGACTTTAATATAGTTACTCGTATTTATGTGTGTCTTCTTTCTGTTGTATATTCCAAATTGTATCTTATTTCCTTCATTTCTTATTCAACCCGGTGTTGATTTGGAGGTTCTTCAGTCTACCAACAGAGGGAGCAGGAGGTGGCTCTTCAAGACGACATAACAGTCGTCGAAAGTATTGAGGATGTATCTTAATTAAGTCCTGTAACTGATCTAATAAGAAGGATATGAGATGAGGTGATACATATTTTCTTAAATAAATAATACTTCATAGTGTTAATTTCTCAAAAGTCAACTATATTAATAGTAATTAATATAATCTAATGCTGATGGATTAATTATTTTAATTTTTGCTATTATTTGACAGGGTTTAAAGAATTTATCATAAGCATCTGGGATACTTGCTGGATCAATGTATCCATATTTCATAAAACATTGATATTACTCATCTACAATTAAATTCATTTTAATTGATAATTAATGAGTCATTTTAACATCTTACCTCATATTTCATGTTTTTCAAACACGGTAACTATAGTTTTCAAATGATCTTGTCATTTATTTTTTTAATTAAGAACCTCATAATGTGTTTCCCAATTTTAACTTTGAAAATCATTTTAATTGATTTATTTTTAGGGAAGACTTTGTACTGTGATTTATCATTGTACATCAATAATAACAATAATAATAGCTTTATTTTGCCTGGTGGAGTTAAGGCCTTAAAGCCTTGTCTACCACTCAACTTGATTAGAGTTTCTTGTAGCTGTTACATTTCGCAGTATGCTTTTCCTTTCAAAAGGTAAATGTTTTAGAATATGTAACAGTTATACTATCATACAGAGCCTCTCAATTTACTGCTAACCTGTGTGTGTTCATGTTTTAAAAATTGCTTTCAAATGTACTACATACCATTCTCCACAGGGACAGTAATCAATGTAAATTATTTTGTAAATAAAGTGTACAGTGAAATTTCAATAAATTGTTCTATTATAACTGGTAAATATTAATATTTTAGTAGAAGTCAATAACGATATTCTATTCCACATTTTTCAATATAGGGCTATCTGTCAAGTTCATAAATCGTTAAATTTATGTCCATATAATTTTAAAAGTTTGAGCAGTTTTAAATAGAAATTGTCTTCTTTTAAACCTACTATAAAAAGAATGTTAAAAATAACTTGATAATTTTGTATAAGCTATTTGGTGACAAACGTCATGAATTCAAATTGATGATCTCCGATTATAGCAATAATGAGTGCCATTGAATTGGAGAAGATGGATAGATTAAAAAATTATAATCAACAGTTTTGTTCTTTAGGTAAATTCCAGTTAGAGAAAACAAATGGATTATTATTGTATGCTTGTACAATTTTTCCTACACTGTCAAACATCATATAAAATAATTAAAGCATTTCGGAATAAACCATCAAACTGCCTACTGTACCATCATATAATGAAAATGGATTTATACCACTTCATAATATGTAAAGCTCTGGATGCATCATGTTCTAGCAACAAAATATTACGAAGTTAGTAAGAGAATAATTTTGTTAAATCAAGAACACTAAAAAAGACTTTCATTAAATGTTGTAATTAGGAAATGGGATATTTTTAATCATTTTTAAAATTATGCGGCAGTTTTGTATAACTCGTTTTGCTCTGGAAAACATCATTTGGAAACAGGAACATTTTTCATGCAATGGTTAAGAACAGTTACAATTGATGCATCTTAGAAAATAAGAATAATATTGGCACAGAATTATTCCCATTGTTGTATAGGAGATTTTAGTAAACCTGAAATACTGTATACTTAAATTTTGTTTTGTCAATAAAGGGCTGAGTGCATGAGATGATAGTGGTGACACAACAGGATCAGAGTGCTGTTATTATCTTCTTCCCTGAATTTTGTATCTGATTATCTGTAGACTATGGTTATGTTATGGCTCTGTGAGTAGAAGTGTGATGACGGTGTGAAAGTTCTCTGATCAGTGAATTGGAAAGGAACTGTAAACTATAAAGGAAATATTGTTTTCTTGATGAGATGTACTGTAGTTTCTGATGTTCATCAATTCTAGTGAAGAGATTCGGAAATTATTTGAAGTTCTATAGTCAGCTACTGAAATCTTTATTCTTGAATAACTTTTCTCCATATCTTCCTTAATGGACTCAAATGATGTGTAAGGATATGACTCCATACTTTGAACAGCATGCAGCGGGAGAGATCTAATGTGTGAGAGAAGAAGCTTTTGACTATAGAAATAAAGCTCCTAAAACAATATTTTTTAAATTTATTTATCCTCTGGGAGGCTAAGGCTATGATATATTTTATTTGTTGTTTGTATATTAATCAGGTGTTAATTTTTGCTCCATGGTGTTTTACTGAAGTTGAAGGTACGAAAGGCTATTCCATTTAAGACCAGTGCTTTATTGGTATGTGAAGGTTATAAATTGTGCCTTATTAGCATTTATTTGTTTATAAGGTATGAACATACGAGGGTCAGCCAAAAAATAAAGCCTCCTATTTTTTTCTTTTTTAATAAGTTAGTTATATATAAAAAATTTCAATTCTGCACAATTCCTCAAACATTCTTCTCCAATCCACTGCAGTAATAACTTCCTTAGCCAACAGTTGGCAGCACTGCATTCTCTTGCAAAATGGCTAACATTGACATATGTATTAGATAGCATTCTGTGACACAATTCTTGAATGCGAAAGGTGAAAGGTATGGAGATTCAACAGTGGATGTCAGTACAAAGCTGAAGGACAAACACATTTCACTGGTACATAGTGGAGCGGAAGGCCAGTGACTCCACGCAACATTCATCAAGTTAATGAGATCATTCATGAAGTCTATCATGTAACAACAGATGAATTGTGTCTCATTCTCGCCATCAGTAAAGGTAAAATTGAAGATGTATAAAGCATCAGGTTCGGATGAGATCCCAGCAGAACTGATAATATCAGAGGGAGAAAAATTGATCTACAGTGGAGGAAATTGGTATAAAGCCACTTGTTAAAATGGTTAACACAAGTGTATTTACTCTTTCTTTGGCATTTTTCTATATTAACTTAGGAGATGATTAATTATAAAACACACACAAATAATGTCAAAATTAATTATCCATTTCCGTCCAAAAAACTACATGAAAACTGAAACCACTCTCACATATGGGTGGAAATTAGTATAAAGGCACTTTGTGTATTTCACAGATTAAAGCAAAAAGACAGCGCAAAGTTTACAACAAAGTTCTAAAATTTAGTTGAACCTCCATTGTTGTTAATTACTTGGAAGATTCTCTTTGGCATTGACTTCATGAGGGTGTTTATTTCTTCCACTGAGATTGAAGCCCACTCTTCCTGAATAATATTTTTTCTGCTCAGTCACTGTCGCAACTGCCGTCCATTGCGATACCACACGCTTTGCCAGGATCCCCATAAGTTCTCAATCGGGTTTAAATCAGGACTTCTGATTGGCCACGTCAAAAGTGGTATTTCTTTCTTCCTGAATCACTCCTTTGATTTGGCAGACACGTGAATGGAAGCATTATCTGGCTGAAAAATTAGATCTTCGCCAAATTCCTCATACATTCGTATCAATTAGGACTCCAGAAGCTCCTCAGTGTAGGACTCAGATTTCATCTTGGTGCGTATCCATGTTATTTTTGATCTTCCTTTAAAGCAGAATGCTGCCCAAATCATAACGCCTCCACCACCGAAGTTTCTACTCATTCTAACTTGCTCTTCAGTATGGAGGTCGTTCCAGTAATACTGAAGGCCATCAGGCCCGTCCAGATTAAACTTCTTCTCTTCACTGAACATTACTTTATTCCATTCTGAGGTCCAGGACATGTGTTATTCAGCATAAGTCATTCTAACTTTCTTATGTGCATCATTCAGAGGTGTTTTTTTTTTAATTTTAGGTTCTTCTTGTCTTCTGACAGAATTTGTCTTACTCGTCTGGCTGTAACTGGCAACTTCAAATCAGCATGGATTTGAGAAGAAAACATATTCTTATCTTTTGCTTTACGTAAAATGAGACGTTCAGTGCGCTCAGACAATTTTCTTGTCCGTTCATATTTCCCGTTTTTTTTATATTGTGAGCCCAGTTTGACAAAATTATCAATGACACATCTTGAAGCCCCAATTTCGTAGGTATTTGTCTATTGGAAAGGCCCATCTCCTTGAAGGCACTAACTCTTGATTTCTCTTCATTTGATAGAGGCTTTCCACGTGGCATTGTACGTACTGCTGACTTGTAACTGATGAACGATGCTCACAGACACGTCATCTCCATGTAATTGCAGTGTTATGTTTACATTTATGTCTCTGTAAGTGCCAGAAGTTGACCTACCTTTATATCAATTTCCACCCCTAGGACAGCGTTTTCTTAGATTTTACGTATTATTTACATATATAATAAATGCAAAACGAGGAGACCTGTATGAAATGATGTCCAAGATAATTATATGTAATCTATGACACACATACGATATTTTCATAAATATTTCAGGTTGTTTTACTACTAAAAGTTAGTGGTTTTATACCAATTTCCTCCACTGTTAAAGATACGCCGGTTGCTTAGTATGATTTGGGAAAAAGAAGCTCTTCCAGATGAATGGAAACAATCCATTATCGTACCAATTTATAAGAAAGGAGATAAAACTGATTGCAACAACTACAGGGGCATCTCATTACTTTCAACTTCGTACAAAATTCTAACAAATATATTAGTAAGCAGACTTACTCCTTATATTGATGACATTCTAGGAGATCATCAACGTGGATTTAGAAGAAACTAGTCTACAACAGATCAGAATTTTAATATAAGACAGATTTTAAGAAAATAAATGGGAATATAATGGTACTGTACATCAACTATATGTAGACTTCAAAAATGCATACGATTCAATTAAGAGGGAGAAGGTATATAGTATCCTGCTGGAGTTCGGAATACCTAAAAAGTTAGTTAGACTTATACGAATGTGTCTAAATGGCACAAAGAGTAGGGTGCGTGTAGGCAAACAGTTTTCGGACACTTTTGAAATCCAGAATGGGTTGAAGCAAGAAGATGCACCATCTCCTCTACTATTTAATTTTCTACTAGAGCAAGCCATCAAATCTTTAGGGGATGAAGAAGGCCTACAACTCAAAGGTATTAATAAGCTGTTAGTTTATACTGGCTGTTTAACTCATGCCCCAAATGGGAGTCAATGAGCAATCACGTTTCAACGATTTCTGTTTTACAACCAATCACAATCGTGTTTCACCAAATATTTATCAATGTTAAATTTACCATATTAAAGAAAGCTCCTCCTTTTTAATATTCTGAACAGGTCTGACCATTATTTTGCACTGACTGAGCCTGTAAGAAATACGGCTACCAGGTTGTATATATAGTGCATAGATGTCAACACATAGCGCTTGCAGGAGTTAATATAAAAAACATTTGTAGCAATTGATTATACCACCAAAAAAAGAAACCACTGTTTGCACTTTCTTAAATGTATTTTTTCTTAGGTAATAATCCAGAAAAATATAATTGTCATATTTACATCATATGACATCAGAAATGAATTAATATACAGTATTCTGAACAGGTCTGACCATTATTTTGCAGTGACTGAGCCCGTAAGAAATACGGCTACCAGATTGTATATATAGTGCATAGATGTCAACACATAGCTCTTGCAGCAGTTAATATAAAAACATTTGTAGCAATTTATTATACCACCAAAAAAAAAAAAACACTGTTTGCACTTTCCTAAATGTATTTTTTCCCAGGTAATAATCCACAAAAATATAATTGGTATATTTACATCATATGACATCAGAAATGAATTAATATACAGTTAGTTTATGTGTTTCATTTTTTCTCCACTAGAGAGCATTCTTACAATATTACGTTCCTTTGGCAATAAATAGTATGATCTGGTTGCAGTGATAAACAAAAGAAGCAGATGAAGCGCACCTATCGTTTCTCATTTGTTTTCAAACATCGCCGTTTAAATTAAATATATAAATATTTTAAAATAACTATAGTTAAATAATGATTTGTGAGTAAACAGCTTAATTTTATTCGTTAAATAGTCCTAACAAATGCCACTCTTGATTTCCAAATTATCATAAGTAATGCCACGAGTGATTTCCAAATTATCGATAAATTCACGACTCACGAAGTGAGGAGTGAATTTATCTAGAGAATTTGGAAATCAAGAGTGGCATTGTTAGGACTATTTAACGAATAAAATTAAGCTGTTTACTCACAAATCATTATTTAACTATAGTTATTTTAAAATATTTATATATTTAATGTAAACGGCGATGTTTGAAAACAAATGAAAAACGATAGGTACGCTTCTACTGCTTCTTTTGTTTATCACTGCAACCAGATCATACTATTTATTGCCAAAGGAACGCAATATTGTAAGAATGCTCTCTAGTGGAGAAAAAATGAAACACAATCAATCTGTATATTAATTCATTTTTGATGTCGTATGATGTAAATATGACAATTATATTTTTCTCGATTATTACCTGGAAAAAATACATTTAAGAAAGTGCAAACAGTGGTTTCTTTTTTTGGTGGTATAATCAATTGCTACAAATGTTGACATGTAAGCACTATTATATACAATCTGGTAGCCGTATTTGTTATAGGCTCAGTCACTGCAAAATAACGGTCAGACCTGTTCAGAATATTAAAAAGGAGGAGCTTTGTTTAATATATGATAATCCTAACACTGATAAATATTTCGTGAAAACACGACTCTGATTGGTTGTAAAACAGGAATCATTGAAACGTGATTGGTCATTGACTCCCATTTGGGGCATGAGTTAAATAGTCTACATAAATTCACTCCTCACTTCGTGAGTCGTGAATTTATCGATAATTTGGAAATCACTCGTGGCATTACTTATGATGATGTAGTACTATTGGCTGATAGCGAGGAGATACTAAAGGACAACACGCACACACTATTGAGTAACACTAAGGAATTAGGACTGGAAGTAAATATCAATAAAACAAAATATATGGCCACACGTAGAAATACATTACATAATGGAAATGGACACCTAATGACAAATGAGGGAAATTTTGAGGAAGTGGCTGAATTCAAATACCTAGGAACAATAATCACAAATTGGAATGAAATGCACAAAGAATTAAACATAGGCTCAGTTTTGGAAGTGCGTGCTATTATGCATTGCAGAGACTTTTGATGTCCCACCTTTTTCCAAAAAACAAACTGAAAATATATAAAACTATTATTCTACCAGTTATATTATATGGGTGCGAAACATGGACTCTTACTTTAAGGGAGGAAATGAGATTACGAGTTTTTTGAGAATAAAGATTTTAGGAAAATTTTTGGACCAAAGAGAGATGAACAGACAGGTGAATGTAGAAGACTGCATAACAATGAACTACATGGTCTTTATAGGAAGCCAGATATAATAAGAACAATTAAGTCTGGTAGAATGCGATGGGCAGGACATGTTGCGCGTATGGGGATGAAAGACGTGCTTGGAAGCTTCTTGTAGGAAAGCAAGAGGGAAAACGCCCAGTTGGTAGACCAAGAATTAGGTTGGAGAACAACATTAACTATGATTTGTTGGAGGTAGATTGTACAGGGAATGATTGGAAAGCATTAGCTCAGGGTAGGGATGTATGGAGAGCTTATGTCCGCGCGGCCATAAACCTACGGGTTCGATAGTGCCAGTGAGTAAGTAAGTTTATTGTATTATTAGACATTATTTTCATTATTGTTCAATTTGACAGATAACAAATTTGAACTTTTTGTCGCTCGCAGATATGAAAATAGGTGATTTTAGTTAATTAGCATGCGCTGATTTCGAATTTAAAGTCAGTTTTTCTCTATCACCTAACAGTTTTTTGCGAGGACATGTTGAATTTTTTTCGTTATATTTCGCATATTATTGCCTATCTGCACTTAGTTTCAATTTTGTTTGCAATAATATTGCTAGAAGCAATTGATCTATGTAATACCAAATCATTTAAGTTCCAAAAAGTTAATATTTTATTCTAAGAAGGATAAATACGTATTTACGTTACAACACACGATTAAATTGTAGCAAAAATCTCACTTTTTAAAAATTCTTTCTGGATGACTTACGCCAATAAAATAGCTTCGAAACGTATGTGATAAGTTACCATCAGTAACCAATAAGCATGTTGATCACTGATTTCCCTTTGCAATGTCTTTCCATTTCTAAAACGTGTCTTGGTGGAACTTTTCGCCATGTTCATCACCGACGCAACCCAAGTTCGGTGGAAAAAAAAATCCGAGTGTGAATGCAGGAAGTGTACATTAAGGGACATATTGCATCCTATTAATTGTAAGCCCTTAACAAGTCTTCCACTAAGTCTATGTAATTTTCTGCTCTATAGTTTCCCAGAAAATTCACGCATACTGACTTGAAGGCAAGCCTGGCATTTTTCTCAACTGTAATGAAAGTCCTCTTGAATACAGCATCATCAAGGAGATTGCAAATTTGAGGAACTATAAAAATGCCTTCTTTCAGTTTAGCCTCAATGAACCTTTGAAATTTCGCCCTTAAATATTGAATGAAAAGCCCTGCCTTATTTGTCTATTGCCTATACGAAGTTCTTCATCAACCCCAGTTTTATATGTAATGGTGGCAAAAAATATTTTATTTGCATCAACAAGCGGCGGATTTTTCACACTTTTTTGTCCTACTACTGAAGTTTCTCTTGATGGCCATACCCTAATTTCATGATTATAATTATCTCGCTTATCCCATTCACACAAGAAACAACAAAATTTTGTGAATCCTGCCTGCCTGTGAATCCTCTTACTATGCCTATTACTTTTATACCTGCCCAAATCTGCCAACCATGTTGTGGATAATTCAAAACCTTAAAAATTGTTCTCATACTGTTGTATGTTTCCTTCATAGTAATGGAGTAGGCAACTGACACATGCTGATATACATTCCCATATGCAAAATAATGGCCTTTTAAACCCAATTTCGATGAGTCTATGAAGAGATGCCATTCCTGAGGATTATGTTCTCTTCCCAATTCAACCATTAGCCAATTAATATCATTGCAGTAAACCAACTGTTTATTTTCTGTGAAGAGTGACGACAGGTTTAATTCCCGTTTTCTGTAAGTGATTTTTGTGCCAGACTGTAATAAGTTCCATTCCTGAAGTCGAGATGATAAAATCTCTGCCAATTGTTTATTTAATTTCAAGTCTCTTACAAGATCATTTAATTCAGCTTGTAATATCAAATGTGGTTCTCGAGATACATTGAAGTCAGGATCACATAGGGATGATCCATCATCAGTAGAGGAACTAGAGTCAGGAGATGTATTTTCTTCCTCCAAAGTCCATTTTTCAGGAGGTTTTGGAATTGGCAAAGAATCACTATGTTTAACAGGTCGCATGGCTGACTGCAAATTTGGATACTGAATAGAATGCTTATTTTTTAAAACTGAAACCAGATATATTGACCATACAGAAATAACAGTCGGTGATGTGGTCCATAGGTTCCCTCCACAACATTGGAATGGCAAATGGTATGCACGAATGTGAAACTTTTAACCACCCTATTAAAGTTCTTTGGCAGTTTATACAACAAGAATTGGGGGCCCAATATTTATCAGTAAGAGCGAATGATTTCATTATCAAGTGCTCGACATTAGATACCAACCAACCAACCAACCATATTTATCAGTATCTCCAAATGTACTATAGTTCCCGAAATATAAATTGTACACCTTTATAACTAGTGGAGTGATAGTTCTGCACTGAGATTTTGTACTACACTGTCTGCATACGTAACAGAATAAATTAGGAGAATTCTTACAGCGGCGAGATATTGCAAAATTATAAAAACACTAAAACTTACATATTAAAATATTTTATAGTAGATTGTTTTAATTTAATTTCTTCATAATGATAAACAATAATGCATAGATCGACACCTCACAATCACAATGATTAACTTTTAATATAAGACGAACTACATAGAACGAGGTATTACAAGACACTACTTCACGTATTTGACAGTGGCCATCAGGAAATTCTGTATAACTGAGCATTAATGAGAGTTTAACAACCCCTAAGTCACATTTTCTCGTCATACAGCTGGGATAATTCCTCTGACGACCGCACGCCAGTGCAACCGAGTGTCTGCAAGAAGTTAAAAATTCGACTATGGCACATTCATTACAGTTGCTGTGGCTTGAAGAAATTCAGTACCACAATATATTACTTTTCATCTCAGACGCTGTGACATACATGAAAAAAAGGCTGGGGCAACTTTAAAAATGCTTCACATGACCTGCATAACACTCGGTCTTCTCAAGGTGTCAGAAGTAATACGAAGCTTGTTTCCGGGTGTCGACAAATTGATTTCCAATATTAAGAAAACATTTCTGAATATCCCATCAAGGATACTGGCATTTAAAGTGATTGCACCCAGATATACTCCTGCTCTCTCAACCTGTCATAACGAGATGGGGTAAAGGATTTCAGTAGCAGTTTACTACGCTTCAAATTTCCCGAGTATAACTTGTATCCATGTGTCTCTCTATATCGCCTGGACAGCCTATGGATGACGGAAGGGCTGAAATCAAGAATATTAGAGACGTGGCGAATGGAACGACCATCTTCAATTATTGCAACTGCTCGTGCAACTGATGTTTCATTTTCATTCAGATGTCTCATTGCTCTGTATTAGCTTCAGAGAACACAGAAATAACAATTCCCTACCACCGTTTATTCTTCAAACCTGTTTTTAAAAAATAAATCAATACGAACTCACTTTGGTTTCAGAAACTCTTGGAATTTCACTAACATATTCAGAGAAAAATTAATAAAACCCAGAAGATCTTCAATCTGATTTTAAACAATACTTGAACTCAAAACATCTGACTACCAGAAATTAAATTGTTGCAATATTTATTTTGAAGCTTTGATTTAAACATGTATTCCTCTAATTTTTTAGTAGTGTGTGTGTGTATATATATATATATATATATATATATATATGCTATGAACTCCAAAATAACGGGTTACTTTTCTAAAAAAAATGGGCCTAAGTATAAGGCTTAACTTTTATAGACAACCTGGACAGAAGAGGTCAATCTGAACTCACATGTGAACATTTGTTATCTACTATTTTGCCCGGAGAACAAAGCACAGTTGCTTGGAATGGAAAATTTTTCCAGGAGTGATTATGAGTTTAACTAAAACTGACGGAATTGTAGATTGCATGGACCTACATCAATGGCTTGGAAGTGGGCAAAAGAAAAATGCATCATTTTATACGAGTGGTTTGGCATTTTAAAAGTGATTGAGTCTCCAAATGCTTTTAACCAACCCATTTTACAATTAATATTGATTAAATTTAAGTATTTGACTTATTTATTTTAAATTCTAAGAGTCTGGTATATAATAATACTTACAAGGGAATTGTCAACCATTGCATATCGAAACCTAGCTTGAAATTTCTCCCAGAGAAGCGTTGCAATGTACCAATGCCGTGTCCAAATAAAAAACCTGCCTTTTTAACTGCAAGCCACTAAACTCCAGAGCCAAATCTCATATTTAAACTATATGGAGTGAATACAACTTCAGATTCGGTAGATTGAATAACCCTCACTATCTGCCGTCCGCGCCGCGTCCCACTTCACTCCACTCCCCTCCCAGGAAATCCACATACTCTGTAAAGTGGGTTACTATTGCTCGATTCTGGCTTCAGTTTCTCTGCCTTGCAGTTAAAAACGGTAGATTTTTTTAAAATATGGCCTTTGTAGTTCATAATGCTTCTCTGGGAAACTTACAAGGTTATTTCAGCATGCAATCGTTAACAGTTCCCTTAATAGTAAGACTGTTGTTTAGTTTATTTTGTCCTTTAATCCATTATTGGTTTATAAAAAATCCTAAGAATTGTAGACAAAGCATAAATAAAATGCGTGTTTTTTTATTTAAGATTACCTTTTCATCAAAACCATTTGGTTATATCGCACCTTACTGGTTTCACAGTGCTTTAATATAGGTATATATGATGTAGGAGAAAAGTTACACAAACTAGTGGTCTAATTTAGCCCAAAATAAAAAATACATATATTTCATGAAAATACAATAAAAAGGGTTTTGTTGTGCTAATGTATTTTAGAAAAAGGTTTGAACTATCCAATAATGAATGACATTAAAAGCTCAAGTTCAGAATTTGTTATTTTCTAACAAAGGATTCATCAACAAAAAATTATAAAAGTGGGGTAAACTAACCCAAGTTTACGGTACTTTAAAATATAATATAGTCTATACATGTCACGATGTTAAAATAAAGACAATGTAAGGATTTTCTACATTGCCTTTCATTGCCTATTTTAGCTAGGCCTATTTCTAATGCATTTTGCCTGTCTATTTTAATGATTTATTGTGCCTAAGCTTCAGATCTCTGCTCATAATGGCCACGTTATTACTTAGTAAGTTAAACATATTATGACCTTGAACAGTGTTTCAAGATCACCCATTTTTATATCAAACTTCATTTCTCAAATATAACCATACAATTTTGAAAGGGATTATATGTTAACCATACACCCTATATTGTTATATGCTGAAAATTTCAGGTTGGAACTCACTAACACTTCTGAATAATAAAATATCCTTTTCTTGTCTGTAATACGCTACTAAAAAAATTAGAGGCGCACATGTTTAAACCAAAGTCACAAAATAAATATCGAAACAATTTAAATTTTGATCTTTTGCAATTATGAATGGACGTTTTATGTAAAATTAGAATAGACATTCAAACAATGTTTTATTGTACGGTATTAGAAATACGAACAAATTATAATTTGTAACAGAAAGCAAAGTGGAAATTTGAGAATTATTATTTTAGGAATCAATGTTTCCATGGTTATTTCAATACTCGGTACTTAGTGTGTCCTCCGTGAGCTTCAATGACTGCATTACACCTACGAGGCATGCTTCGCAGAAAGCCTTCTTACAGAAACTTGTGGGATTCTCTCCTATTTCTCGGTGAGTGCATTTGAAAGTTCTTCCAGGTTCTGTGGCACAGCAGGACGCTTATGAACAAGCTTTTTCCAGCTTTTCCCACATATGCTCGATCGGATTGAGGTCCGGACTGCATGCAGCCCAGTCCATCACCCGAATTTTGGCATTCTTGCAGTAAATCTCTGGTAGCCTGTGCTGTAAGATATCTAGAATTATCGTGCATTAGGAGAAAATTAGGGTATATACCATAAGCAAAGAGTACGACATGTTGAAGGATAATGTCATTAATGTAAACATCAGCATTCATGCACTGTGGGACAAATACAAGTTCTGTCCGAGACTCAATAGTAATCCCAGCCGAAACCACAACCGAACTACCTCCAAATCTGTCACGTTCAATAAGTATGGCTGGATCGAAACGTTCGCCAGGACGTCTCCACAAATGTGTACGACCACCATAACCCGCTGAACGAAATATTGATTATTCCGTGAATAGAACACCCTTACATTGGCGGAGCTGCCAGTTGACACGATTCTGAGAAACTCGCAGCCGGGCTTCTTTGTGCTGTCGTGTTAAACGAGGGGATTTAAAGGGGATTCTAGACCTCAACCTTGCATTTCTCAGTCTATTTCTTACAGTTTGATCAGAAATCACCGCCCCGGTTGCCCTTCGTAATTCATTTTGTAGATCTCTGGTTGTAGATGTTCGTCTGCACAAAGCTGTTAGGACAAGAAATACGTATATCCTGTACATCTGTAGTCTTCTTCTTACGGTCTTGCTTGGGCCATCTCTGCGTCTCTCTATATCGCCACAACAGTCTATGGATGACGGAAGGACTGACAACAAGAATCCTAGAGGCATGGAAATTGAATGGCCATCGTCAGTCAATGAAGCTGCTCGTGCAACAGATGTTTCATTCAGATATCTCATTGCTCTGTGTTAGCTTCAGAGAACACAAAATAACAAATTTCTACCACAGATTATTCTTAAAACTTGTTTTTAAACAAATAACTCATTGAACACTCACTTTGGTTTCAACAACTCTTGAAACTTCACTAACGTATTCAGAGAAAAATTAATAAAATACAGAATATCTTCAATCTGGGTTTAAACAACACTTCAAATCAAAACATCCGACTCTAAAAAATTAAATATTTCAATATTTATTTTGTGGCTTTGGTTTTAACACGAGTTCCTCTAATCTTTTTGAGTAGTGTATATTAGTATAAGCATAAAAATATATAGGAGTAGTTAGGTGTGTGTTATGTGTCTTATTATATTCAAATTACACAATATTACAAAAATTATATAATAGTTGACTATCCTTTTTCCCCAAACTATTACAATTTCTAGCCATAGATCGCAGTAAAAATACTGTTCAGCATTGTTAAACTAGTGTTAAATAGCGGTTCTGTGTGTTAAGGAGTTGTGTAGATATTACTGCATCCAGTGTATGTGAAGCCAGTAAAAGTAATATGATAGACTATTTAACTCATGCCCCAGATGGTAGTCAATGACCAATCACGTTTCAACAATTTTTTTACAACCAATGGCAGTCGTGTTTCACCTCGCTCTTTATCGATTTACCTTTATCAGCTCCTGCTTTTGTAATTAAGAAAGCTCTTCCTTTTTAATATTCTGAACAGCTCATAGAGAATTTTTTCTCCAACAAATACATTGAATATAGCAAATAATGAACAAATTCCTTGATTTTACTGAGTTGTTTACTAAAAAATATTAATTATCAACATATAATATACAGTTTGATGTTTCATTATTTTTGCACTAGGGTGAGTTCTTACAATATTACGATCCTATTTGGCAATAAATAATATGATCTAGTTGCAGTGAATATACATAACCTCACATTTCTCATTAGTTTTCTAACATTGCCATTTACATTAAAGATATAACAGTGGCGTGTATTGAACATTTTTTTAGGGTAAGCAATTTGGGAATAGGTGCACGTTTCTCTCTCTCTCTCTTTCTCTCTCTCTCTCTCTCTCTCTCTCTCTCTCTCTCTCTCTCTCTCTCTCTCTCTCTCTCTCTCTCTCTCTCTCTCTCTACTGAAATATGCTATGTTCCGTTTCCAATGTCATGAAAAGGAAATGCGTTCTTTTCAATTTTGGCGCTTAGACCCTTTTCAATTTAATTAATCAATTAATTATAAAATATTATCTCTAAATATCTAATTACCTTATATGTAATGAGGTTGAATCCTCCTATTCTTCTTGGCAAAATCATCAATTACAAGATCATAAAATGTAGACTCTTGCTTCAACTGTTTCAGAAGTCCTCTTTCAATGGGTAGTACTGCTAAGTTTGTAAGTCTCTCTTGACCTTCAGAATTACGCACGTAGTTTTTTATCCTTTTTAAAGTGGAAAAACTTCGCTCAACTGACGCACTTGTTGCAAGGATTGTCAAAGTTAGTTCACACAGTTTTACTACTTCATAATATGCTGTTAGTAGATCATTTGATCTAATGAATTTGAGTAGATCACTAACACTCTTGTGGCGCATGTCTTCTGAAATAAATGTGATCTCAATGAAGAAAATTCGAAAACATTTCCATAGCTGTCTTTTAACGACTGAAATGCAATTTCCGGAAAACAATGTTTACACATGTCGAAATTTTTTACATTCAAAAGTTCCAAAAACAATAATGAGTCTAAATTACTGAATCTATAATTCAATTGACCCAGTATAGTGTCAAAAATCTGTACGTAAATTTGTATATACTTTGCTTTGGTGTCAAAGATTTCATCATGTCTTGAACGTTTGGGCAATGGTTCGTTGGAATCTGAAGTTCGTTTTTTTCGTTTTTTCCCATATTCGTTCAAACTCTTCGCGTTTGTTTTGTAAGATTTCTTTCAATTCCTTCATTTTATTTATGCAGTAACCTATATCATGAATTTTTGTCTGCAATATATCAAATAAACTGTCTGTTAGAGGGAAAATATTAACAAACGTATTAAGCATAAAATTTAAATCAAAATCTTGCATTGTTATTAAAAATCCATGGGCAGCAATATAGGCTTCCTGATCCCAATTCTCATCTGGATCTGTAATTTTTCTAAAGACAGTAATTAGCTCATTCCGATGCTCATACACTGTTCCAACCAAACGAGAACCATAATTCCACCGCGTCGGAGACACTCTTGGCAACTGCTTCTTTATTTCTTCATCGAGAACCCGTGTTCTTTTGGTTGATTTTGAAAAGAAAGTAGCTAGTCCATTCAAAGTAAGGAAACAAATTTTGCATTCTTTTATGATGGCCACGGATTGGGATAACACCAAATTCAGTCGATGGGCGAAGCAATGAACGAAAATAGCATTTGGAAATGTGTTTTTCACCTTCGATTGCAGTCCATTCAACTGACTTGCCATGACAGCTGCTCCATTATAACTTTGTGCAATAAGTTTCTTCTCACATCCGAAATTATGAATCAGTTGAACCACTATCTTGTATAATGCCTCGGCTGTTCTATCATTAGAAACGTTAATGAATCCTAAAAATCATTCATGTACTTGGCCGCTCTCAGTGACGTACCGAAACACAGGAGACAGCTGAGAAAAATTACTTACGTCTGTTGCCTCATCTAGAACAATGGAAATAAAATTTGATTCATTGATCTCCCTCTTTATTCTGCCCATTAATATGTTTGATATGGATGCAATTAGGTCATTCTGGATTAAATTTGACATTCCTGTAAATGTCGTAGAATATTCTAAATGGTACTTTAGTTTCCTCCTCATATTCACTGAGTCATTTTACTAGTTCAACGTAATTCCCTTTATTGAGAGAGTCCCGTGATTCGTCGTGCCCTCTGAATGCCATCTCTTGCCCTGACAAAAAACAAACTACATCCAATGAAGCGTCTCATTAAGTCTCTATTTTTTCTCACAAGATTATTGTGTTGCACATCCCTAATTTTTTTTCTGATTGTCTATCATAAGCTCAATTCTCGTCTTACCGAAAGTTTTCTCATTTATAATGGAGAGAAAATGATTTTGAGATAGGCTATGCTTTTTAATGGGTTTTGTGTATGTTGCCCATGTCGCAATAACCCGCACTGTTCCAAACAGATCTTTCATTAATAAATAGAAGACATGACCAACAGTACAATTTCTGCGTACGAGGACACCCTATTAACCACTCGTTTGCGATTGTAAAGTTGCGAATCGAGACGCCTTACACAAGATTTCGCTTTAGTTGCGATATTTAACTAAGGAGTAAGCCTACCACTTTGTATTATACGTTTCTTATCTTCGAATGTGCGCGAGGCAAAGTTACATTTTAGAACATCGCATATTAGACAGTCACATGCGCTGACTCACTCTGAGCTTCCATATTTTCAACCCTGACTGCTGTACGCAAGGAGCTGAAGTGCTTACCTTAGAGATATATCACATACATACGCTCCAATATTAAAATATGTTCATACATTTAAACTGTAATAAAACTATCTTAACTATAAAAATGCTTCAGTATTGACACTAAAATTACGACTGAGAAATGTAGGACCACAAGTTTTATTTAAAAATTGAATAACTATGACTTAAAAATAAGATTTTACTACATATCAACACCCGCACTTTCAAAAGTGCAGGACCACAGATAACGAAGATTTACGACGGCAAACGATCATATCCGAGCAGCTCCTAGCTCTGCGTGTAGCGCAAGAGTGGTTCATTGCTGGGGAGCTGGATGGAACAAATTGACAACGCAAATACGGACCAGATGGCGAAAATTATTTTTAAATTGCATTGAACATTTATGTTAATCAAACTGATTATTCCATTAATGATCCTCATTTTTTATTTTTTAGTCCTGGGTAAGCAATGCTTACCTTGCGTCCATTGAATACACGCCACTGAGATATAAATATTTTAAAATAACTATATTTTAATAATGACTTTTGAGTAAACAGTTTAATTTTATTCGTTAAATAGTCCTAACAAGTGCCACTCTTGATTTCCAAATTCTCTTGATAAATTCACTCCTCATTTCGTGAGTCGTGAATTTATCGATGATTTGGAAATCACTCGTGGCATTACTTATGAAAAATTCTTCTGCTGGAATCCATTGAATAAAGCAAAATATTCACATATTTCAAAGAACTTAAGGCCAGTTCAACGATGGATAACACAATTAGCTGCAAGTACTATTTTTTTTGTTCATTGCCAGCTGTTTGTCACTCGACATTTCAGGTATTCTCTCCTGGAATTGGCGTATTGTAACCCACTTCTGAGGTCGGGGCGCCTGGAAGGCGGGGTTACGCTACCCCAATGATATTATTATTAACAATAAGGTTTGAGCCAGGTGGAGAGTAAAACTTTATAGCTTACGAAATCAATCTAAATATGTGAAAGAAGGAACGAATGTCCCTCCATAGTATCTTTAGCCTATCGTGGTGGAGTGGCTTGCGTGCTTAAATGATCCCGAGAGCTATGCCGGTGGTAGCATTGCTGCCATTCCGGACTTGTTGAAGGTGATAAGGCAGACGAAAAAAGTACCTTGGTCGAAAGAATGACGATATTTCACCTTAAAACACAACCGTCAAGATATGCGGACATGGGTTCAACTGGGGTAAAATTTTCCGGAGGTCAAATAGTCCCCCATTCGGTTCTTGGGGCAGGGACTACTTCAGGGAATCCATGCCATAGACTGCGATGGGCAGGACATGTGGCACGAATAGGGAATGGAAGGCGTGCATGGAAACTTCTTGTAGGAAAACCAGAGGGAAAACGCCTAGTTGGTAGACCAAGAACGAGGTGGGAGAATAACATTAACTATGATTTGAGGGAAGTATATTATACAGGGGATGACTGGATAACATTAGCTCAGGATAGGGATGTATGGAGAGCTTATGTTCTCGCGGCCATGAACCTACGGATTCGATAGTGTCAATTAGTTAGTTAGGAACTAATGTTACGGAAGTTGTGGGAGAAGAAACCTATGGGTTTCGAACTATACAGAAGGAAACTACAATTTATTACAGTGAAGTAAAGGATGTTAAGAGGGGCAAACATTGAATTGAATTCTTCAATAAGAGTCTTCAGTTTGCAGGAGTATCACCTATTAAAAAAGTATGAAAGAGAAGAAATATCCAATGGAAAAAGTTAAGAATGTTATAAAAGTAGTGAAACGAGAAGTATTAAATATACCAACCTTGGTTCTCTAGGGAAGAGTTTGCAGATATTGTTTTACTTTGCGGTGTATCTATGCGACAATTTAAGTGGCATGCCATTTTTATTGTTTCGTCCTTATTTACTTTACTTAGAACCGAACTTATGTCGTTCAGAAGATATTGTACTTTTATATCTGGATGGAAGTACGTTCCTATTATTACGTTTATTCTCGTCCGTATGGGCAGTATATTTTTAGACTTTATGTTAAAAGGACATAGCAATGTTTTATGATAATATATATTCCCTCTTTGGGTTTTTCCATTGGTCCCTGCAAAGTTTCCCTATGAGTTCCTGGATGGCTAGTTGCGGATTGAGTAAATGGTGAGAACACCCATAGAGAATACTCTGTGAGAACACCAATCCAGAGATAACCCACTATAGAGATGACCAGCGCATCATCACCATCACTTTGTGACAGCTATTGGCGCTGTCCAGTGTGCCTTTCCTGGGACTTGTGTTTGTCCCTTGTCGGCGAATTCGCGTGTGTATTCTGTATTGGGTTCAGCTGGTATACCCTAGCCTACACGGCGATTTTATGGGGATTTATTTTATTGTTTGAGTAGTGTGAGATTTATATGGATATTGTTGCCAAGGCGAATAGATCTCGCTTGATTGGGGCATCGGAAACCGTGTCGCTGAAGAGCTTGGCTCGATTCAGGACCGGAATGAGCCACGCCACTCTGCGCTCATCATTCTGACCTTGGTTGCTACATGCTAAGTACTATGGATTATTATTTGGTCGAATATGTTTCTATGTGTAGTACGCCATTGTGGAAGGTGTCCTATATTGCGTACTATTGGGTTTTCATGATCATTTATGTTTTGAAACATGGTGGTGACCCTTTCTGATATGATAGTATCAATATATGGCACCTTCGTGGCCTCGTGCATCTCTGTTATCCTTGTGTAACGCGGGGCCGAAAGTATGATTTTTAGACACTTGTTTTGCAGTATCTGTAGTTTCTTCTTGTGGCATTTCGCAAGGATACTCAGAGATTCGCAGCCGTACAATAGCATACTACGGATCACAGCCACATATAATGTGAGCTTGATCCTACGGGACAGTGACGGCGACTTGAAAAACGGATATAATATCTCTATGCCTTGATGGGCTCTGGTTATTAGATGACCAGCGCCAATGTAATTCAGTGATGCCTAGACTCCAGAGACCTCAAGCGTTGGCAGAAAACACTAATCGATTACAGCTTACTGTATTATCGGCAAAACAATTTGCGCCATCTATCGATAAAAGTATAACTAATCAGTGTTGACCCCGGTGGCTCAGTCGTCACTTTCGGTGTTTGTAATGCCACATTTTAAATAATGCCTGGAATAATATTAATCAATCAGATTTTACACCTTACCTCATATTATTGAAAAACTCAGAACTAGTTTCGAAAGGGAAACTTCTTTCGAAACTGGTCCTCTGTTTTACAAAAGTATGAGGCAAGCTGTAAAATTTGAGTAATTATTATTAAATAAAACCTCACAGTGTTATGAATATATCAATTCAGAACTTCATCTCAATTTCCAAGACCCTCAACTTACTCTTTATTCAATACATGGAATATATTCCTAACATCAGAAAAACAGTTGATTAGTTTTAGAAAACTGGAAAAATATTTTATAACTCAATTAATTCTTTTAAAGTATTCATTTAAACTGTTTTTTTGTTCAAAAATTTCTTAGAAATAACATTATTTTTTGCATTACATTTTCTTAGAATTAAAGAAAGGATGACCCTGATTATCAAGGAAAGGTTCAAATAAAAATAGAGATATCATTTAATAATCATTTATTATTTTAGACATATGAACAAAATAATAATAATAAACAATAAGAGAATTTAAGTAATTATGAAGAATTAATGCATTGAGATTTTTTAATTTCTTTCCCTACATATTTTACCAACAAAATTTGGTCCCTTACAAAAAAGGTAATTAAAATTACAGGTATCTTACTGTTCTTAACATATGATAATCTCAATCAAACAATTCATTAAATCACAATAAACCATTCATTTCACTGTATTGGTGGTGAATTCAGTTATCAATGACCCCTTTCCAGATGGAGTTAAGAGCAGCATTACTGGACATTTGCAGATCTGAATAGAAAGAAAAAAAAAGTTATACAAAGTACGTATGTAATGGACACTACATAGTTTTTTAATCTTTATAAACATACTACAGTTATATGAACATGAAAAAATACAGAAATCCTACGTATTATTTCAACAGAACAACCATAAAATAAGCTATAAAAAGAACTGGTAGAAAATAAACATTCTCTTATCTAAAAATATCAGTTCTTTTGCTGAAATAAAAATTTATAAAACAAGTACCGTACTTATAATGAAATATTCCTTCATTGTTTTTTTTAAGTTTTAATTAATGTAAGGGTGTTTTCAGTCTCAAGTACACATTCTGGGGTTCAAGTTACAATATATATATATAAATTCAATATATGGTTATCCTTCGATAGCAGACAGTTATCTATTATGGCTTGCTATGTCTTACGTAACTTTACTTGCTCTATTAACACCGTATTTCAGAGGTTGACCAAGATATAGACAAGGTCTGAAGAACAAGTTAAGGAGAATGTCTAGAAAAGGGTAATTCAATAGATGGAAATTATGGAAGAGTAGACATGGAATAACCAAGATAGATAGAGAATCTTATCCAAAACTTGATCCCAGAACAATGACAGGTGGCTAGATGAAGAATAATAATTCAATATAATTACGTCAAAGATATGGCATCAATGTACCTATCACTAAAAAAAATAAGTTACTTAAAATCGTATTATTTCTAACATTATACAAAAGCATGTTTGCCCAATAAAATTTCTGTATGCACTATATAGGCTAACAATCATACATAGGAAGATTTTCCACTAGATCACGTAAGTAATGGAACAGTCGCATAAGAATCTTGTATTATGCGCAGGAAAAATATTAAGAATTTTAACAAGCATTAGAATTTTTTTAATAAAAGTAGGAAATTTAAATAAAAACAAAACCATAACCTAATAATTCCGTAAAAGTAATTTAAGGAATTTTAAAAATTCCGTGACCTAATGGAAACATGAGCCAATTCATATATTTTAATATTTATTTTAATGTATTTACGCATTAATAATACTTACTAGGAAATATTCTTTTAACAGAAAATTAATTAATTCTAATTAAACAAACAAAAATTGATGCACGATGCTCCTACATTTTAAAATACGCAGCCAACATAATAGAATAAAATATACAGTTTATTATGATATAAATAAAAGAAACTAGGTATAAAAATTATTCAAAGCTAATATTACATGGAATAGTTTAAACAAACGTTTTATCAAGATAATGTTGCTACTTAAATTAAGAGTAGGTCAGCTCATTTTAAATAATAAAAAAAATATTTAATTCAGGGAGTCTGTTGGCTGCACTGTCACTGTAGACGAATTTGCTTTTCGACATAGCGACTGAAGCGCCTCCAAGCGTTGGCAGAAAAAACTAGGTCTGGTATCACTCTCTTCCATTTACGTTGGCCTAGGGGCACCAATCCTTAGTCTAGAATAGTCCAGCGATAACCCAGTGTGTCATCTCTGGTGCAGCCGTTTAGCCGCTGAACACGTCCAATGATAACCGGATGATAACCTATGCAGCGATAATAGTGGTTACAGCACCAATAACCTACGAGGAACATCAAGGAGATATCGGAACCAGAGTTGATCGGTACGCTGGAGCGGCAAAAACTAAAATATCGATATAAGGGTATCGATATCAATTTATGAATTAATCGCAAGTAGTTATTGCTGATCGAAAAATCGAGGCGGTCATAACATGGAGTCCATGTTCTCAATGGCGTGGGGACAGTTTTAATGAGTTTGATGTACCGTGAATGAAGATGGAAGTGAGGAAGATAAATGTTATTTTATTAAACATTTGACACGTATTAAATGTCATAACACAACATATTCTACTTTAATGTTCATAGTGGATTAAATATTGAATATAAAGCCACTATGGCCCAGACATTCTCTAGAAATGCGCTAAAAGTTGTTATAGCTCAAATATGTCAGACAATTGGATGGCATTCTATTCAGATGACGCCCTTAGAAATTATGGCTGATCTATTACAGAGGTATATGAGAGAAGTTGGAAAACTTATGCATCTATTTAGTGAACAATGTAAGTAATTATTTATATAAGTTCAGTAAATTCAGTAGCTCTGTGGGACGACCTAATTAATGTTATATGGTTTTGTTAATTTTGTTGCCAGATTAAGTAAATGCAGGAAACTGAATACTTCGTTTACATTTTACTTGATTATTACATTATTAATTTGTTTTTATAAATTTTTGTTTCGAAATATTTGTTTTGTATTGTGATATATAACATACTATGTGATTTCTGATGTGTTAAGATTTAGAGAATAAAAGGAGGTGTGAACATCGCTTATGGTGTATGCATCACTATGCTCTACCATAAATCATTATTATGACACTCTTGTTGCACTAATTTCTTTACTGTTTCTGCTAATATTTCCTACCATTTTAAATGTTTTGTAATTATTCTTAAAACATGTTTTATAATACATAAATATGGCACAAGTTTAAAGAGTGACTATGATTTTCTATACATCATACTTATGCCACTGTTGCATTATACACTTACATCATTTGTAATAATGTTTCAGGAGAAATTGCAGTTTAAGTTTCACCACGAATTGGATATACTTTCCTTTAGGTCCGGAGAAAATTTTTCTAAGTTCTATAGAATCGCAGTGCGCATGCGCTAGTGCTCCAATTATCCCAGGTAGATAAATGCAGCCTCCAGCAGTTGGCGGTGTATATATGTGAAATCAGTATGACCAACATTGACACAAAATTCCCAGAACTTGTCTAAAAATGTATAATTTATTTTACGTATCAAATCACTTTTAAAAAGCAAGGAACCTAAAAGCTAACCAAACCTAAATCAATTACTGTAATTTACAAATCAATTACTCTAACGTAGGTGAAATCCATGGGAAACGTTGGAATCACATTTAAAAAAGCCAAGTTCGGGTTGTTGATGGTGGCAACGCGTGGAACAAACCATGAAGTGGGGGGAAAAAGACAAAGGAGCAGGACAGTAAGAAATGTAGCACGACCATGTTTTACGCAAATATATAAATATGGAAAAAAACTCGTTGGAACATTGGAATATGTTTAAAATGTGTTAAAAAGTGTTGCAAAATGTTTTGAAAGTGTTTAGTGCATCAGTGGAATAAGATATAAAATTGGAAAATTTTTCGGACCTAAAGGAAAGTACAGCCCACGAATTTTTCAAAGTCCTGTAAAATAGTAGTGCACATGCACAAGGGTTATGTACTTGCTCCATAGATGGCAGGACGATTAGTAAGTTGGTATTACCAACCTTTGCGATAAATTTCCAACCTAACAGAATAAATCGTTTACATATTATTTCAATAAACTAATTCAATCTCACCAACTTATGCCTTCTTAAGCCAACAGAATAAAGATGTAATGAAATTTCGGATGTGGTCGGTTTTATGTCTCTCACATTTCTACACTTATGCCACTGATGCACTAAACACTTGTAAACACGTTTTGTACTGTTTTAAACATTTTGCAATGATCTTCAAGCTTTCTTCACAATATTTTATATTTATATATTTACGTAAAAACATGATCGTGGATACATTACTTCCTTGCTACTTTCCCATGTTGTTCCAACGTTGCCACCATTTGAAAATAATTTAAAACTATATTTAGTGTTAGTGTACGTAAAATTAGTTTATATTTCATTAAATACTATACATGTAAATTGCTTTGTTACGTTAGGAAACGGGAAGTTGGTTTACGTCCATTTTTAAGCATTTGGGAAGAAATAATATGCATGTAAAATTGTTTTCTTTAGTTAGAAAATGGCAAGTTAGTTAACGTCCATTTTTTTTTGCATTTGGAAATTTATTCCCAAAGTTGGTAACGCCGACTACCGGAGTCTATATTAACCATTACAGCAACTCGCGCATGCGCGCTGCGATTCTGTGGAACTTAGAAGAATTCCTGAGAGACATAAAACTGACTTTTTCCGAAATTTCTTATTGTGAAGGTTGGTCATATCAGACTATCTATTGACAATGACGTGCACTACGGTTATGTAGAACTTAGAAGAAATGATTGAGAGATTTGACGTACATAAATAAATATTAACAATTGTAAAGAATATTATAAAAATCGTTGGAAAATTAAAAAATAATAGGAAATGTTGGTAGAAGTGGTAAAAATAAATAATGCAATAATGTCATGTGGATATTGCATGGTATACCATTGTGAGAACTAAACTATAATTGAACCATGTTTTGGGAAAAACAGTACTTTACCATTCCCAATATATTTTCTAAGTCCTACAGAAAAACAGTGCACATGTGTATTAGTTTATAGAGCTGTTGCTAGGTGGAACCACATATCTTTGAAGTCCTACATACAATTTATACAGCTGTTGCTAGATGGCAGCACATGCAGTAAGAGGAACCTTCAAAACAAATTCCCAAACATTTAGAAATGGATGTACACTAACTTCTCCCTTCCTAACCTAACAAAATAAATGGCTCATGTTTCCATTAAGCGCAGTTTGAATTTCTTCTAAGTCCAAGGCAGACACCACGCGCATGCACCAACAGGGTTTTATTTTCAAATTATTCCCCACCATTTACAACAAATTTTAAATTTTTTTCTAATGATTATTTGAACATATTTTTTCTATGATATATAACTATATACGTAACATGAAGACATGGCAGCAATATTGATTTTTATGAACATTCTATACAACAGTGCAGCCAACATAGGATATGTACTTCAGAATTTGAGAACTTACTGTTTATTTTTGGGTGTTGCATTCTTTCATAGATTAGTGTGCTTAATTTGCAGTAGGTTAGCTTTTAGGTTGGTCATTCACAGGTTAGAGTACTTAAATTGCGTTAGGTTAGCTTTCAGGTTTATTAAATATTGCGTATATGTTGACAGCATCATGTAATTCCATAGCGTAAACTGCTTCACGTTTGTTGGCGCATGTGCTTGTTGTCTGCCTGGGACTTAGAAAAATTTCTCACTGCGTTTATTGGAAACTTTATCCAAAATAGTACTAACCTAACAAAAATAGTGTAATTGAGTTGATGGTGGCAACATCGGAAGAGGAGGGAAGATAGTGAGTATAACAATATTGTCTAAAAAGGTCGTAATGTTACCGTGTTTGAAATAAATAAATACCTAAAAAGGAAAAACAGTACTTTACCTTTCCTAATATATTTTCTAAGTCCATCAGAATAACAGTGCGCATGTGCATGAGTTTATAGAACGGTTGCTAGGTGGAACCACCAATCTTTGAAGTCATACAGAAAGTTTATATCGCTGTCGCTAGATGGCAGTATGTGCAGTATGACTAACCTTCAAAATAAATTCCCAAATGTTTATTAGAAATGGATATACACTAACTAGTCCCGCGCCGTAGCCGAGCGGTTAAGGTAGGAAGCCTTGGCGCAGAGCTACGGGACTTGCGCTGGTTCGAGTCTCCATGGGGGAAGAAATTTTCTCATGGTATTTCGGCCAGTATGGGACCGGTGCCCACCCAGCATCGTGAGGCAATTGGGTAGCTACAATAAGTAGCGGCTCCAGGTTGAGGAACCGGCTATAACGGCTGGGGGAGTCGACATGCTAACCACATGTCACCCCTACACTGGCTGTTGATCATCTACCTCTGTGATTGACACATGTGGATGTGAAGGGCCAGCAGCCGGCTGGTAAAAGGGCAACCGCTGAAAAGTGGAAAGACCCTCAATCGGATATACACTAACTTCTCCCTTCCTAGTATAACAAAATAAATGACATGCATGTTATTTATTGAAGTGTACACTAACACCAACATAGCAAAAATAGTGTAATTGAGTTATTGACTGTGACAATATTGAAACATGAGGGAAATTTTCTTTTTGTTCAATGCCACCTGTTTGTCATTTGACATTTTGGGTATTCTCTCCTAGCATTGGCGTATTGTAACCCACTTCTGAGCTTGGGGCACCTAGAAGGCAGGGTTACTAAAGATGTATGTACACTAACTTCTCCCTTCCTAATGTAACAAAATAAATTACATGTATGTTATTTATTGAAGTGTACACTAATATGTTGTACACTAACCTAGCAAAAATAGTGTAATTGAGTTATTGACTGTGACAATATTGAAACATGAGGGAAAATTGCTAGTGAGCAATATTATCTAAAAAGTCATAATTTTTTTTTTTTTATTGAAAGGCCTCTAAGCAAAATTTACCGAATTTTCCCATCCTAGTACTACCTTGGTTTCCTAGATGTCAGTATGAGGCAGAACGCTGACCATGTTCCACTCAAAAATGACATCTATACGAAAACAAGTGTAACTAAATTAGTATGGTTCAAATTCTTCCCTGTAGGGGGAGAGCGCCTAAATCTCTGTAAAGGGAAAACATAGGCTTACAATACAATACAAATTGTTCAATGCTACCTGTTTGTCATTCGACATTTCAGGTATTCTCTCCTAGCATTGGCGTATTGTAACCCAATTCTGACGTTGGGATGCCTGAAAGATGGGGTTATACTACCTCAATGATATGATGGGTGATGACAATGGGTAATGATGCACTAGGAGAGGCCTTAAACCTAAACTTAATCTAATGAGGTGAATATGATATTGATGATGATGATGGCCAGATGATGTTCGGGGACCGTTTGGGCTTTAAAGTATCCTGACATTTGTCTTACAGGTGAGGAAAACCCCCAAAAAAACCTCACCCAGGAAACTTGTCCCGAGCAGTGATCGAACCCAGGCCCACTGCGTGACAAGGCAGCACGTTACGTCAAGACCACAGTGGACAGTCATATTGGTACTGTGTTACTTCTAAATAAATACATAAAAATTGTAAAAGAATGTTATAAGTATCTAGTAAAATGTTTAAAATATTACAAATTGTTAGTAAAGACAGAAGAAAATATGTAGAGTAATAGTATTACAAGATTATACTATAGAAAATTAAGGGAAAGGTAATGTACAGTTGAGCCACCTAAAATAGTAAAAAAAAGTTACATAAGCATTGTTTAAAAACATTTAAAATATTAAAAATTGTAGTAAAGACAGAAGAAGTACATAGAGTAACAATATTACAAGAATATACTATGGAAAATGAAGGAAAAGGTTATTTAGCCTACTGTTGAGCCATTTAGTTTGTAGTTTAATGTGTTAAGTCACATTCAGTACCAGGCACTGAGCAGGGCATTTAAACCCACAGGCAGCCATTTAAATACCCCAGCTACCCTTTTCCTGGCACTTCAGAAAATGGACCATTATTCACAAACTATTAGTCCTAGAAAATTCAAATTTTGTACATATCTAAAGGAGATATCCTAGTAGTATTTGATGGTGAAATAACTTGGGTGATTGACATCACATGGTATCGGCGTATCAATTTCAGGAAGTGGAAGTTCATCTTCACTTTCACTTTGTGAATCTTCTAATTCAGGAATCAGTTCATCGCCTGAATCATCATTATACAAAATATTCACTAATTCTTTTTCAGTGAGATTTTTTCTTTCGCCATGGTTTCACTCATGCACAAACAACAGCGCATAACGAGGAAACATATAGGACTGCATTGGAGCCTGGAGACTAGTTATAATAAAAGTTTAGGAATTATTAATCAAGTTATGAAACCATCCCTTGTACAAAAAAACACCAGATTACGTTTATATAACACTTTGGCTAGACCAGTGTTGACCTATGGTAGTGAAGCATGGACACTAAGAAAACAACATGAAAGCAGAATAACGGCTTGTGAAATGAGATTCATGCGCAGAACAGTGGGTTACACCAGATGGGATCGGAAAAGGAACACCGATATCTTAAAAGAATTGAAGACTACGCCAATTTTGGAATATATTAAACAGTACCAACTAAATTGGAAACACCATCTTGAAAGAATGAGTTCAAATCGGATCCCCAAAGCTGTTTATAATTATATACCAAGAGGACGAAGATCACTGGGCCGTCCTATGAAACGCTGGAGGGAAAATTTTCTATAGGATCGTAACAGGCCTTGGCCTAATACTTGGAAGGAAGAAGAAGAAGACAAGTTTGGGTGAACAATTCCATGTGTTGTTTGTTTTAAAAATAAAAGGGGATTCACCAAGGTTAAACGTGTCAAACGGGAATAGAAAATGTACATTTACATGCCATCTATGATCTCCAAGACATACTAAGCCAACACAATATTTATGCACCGAATATAAATGCAGTTTGTTCGCCCCAGCTCTAAAATACACGATAGTCTCTTTAAATGCCTTAACTGGTTTATGGTACTGAATGTGACTGCATGTCATTTATTTTGTTAGAGAGGCCTTGGCGCAGAGCTATGAGACTTGCGCTGATTTGAGTCTCCATGGAGGAATAAGTTTTCTCATGGAATTTCTGCCAGTATGGGACCGGTGCCCACCCAGAATAATGAGGAATTTGGGTAGCTACAATAAGTAGTGGCTCCAGGTTGAGAAAATCAGCTATAATGGCTGGGAGACTTGACATGCTAACCACATGTCATCCCTACACTGGCAGAATGATTGTCTACCTCTGTGATTAACACATGTAGGGCCTTCTAGGCCTGTCACGCAATGGAGTTTTTGGAGTTATTTTGTTAGGTAGGGAAGAGGGAAGTTGGTGTACATCCAATTTTTATAAACATTTGGGAATTTAATGCAAAAGTTGGTAACACCAATTTCACTAGTGGAAGTTATATTAAACATCTCATGCTTGTGCACCACAATTCTGTGGAACTTAGAAGAATTCTTGAGAGTTAATTACTAAACATGAAGCGTTCATGCATGCGCACTGCGATTCTATAGAACTTGGAAAAAATCATGAGAGTCAAATACTAAACGTTTTTCCCTTAAACGTTATCTATGAATGCAAAATGTGAAATTTTTTTAAAATTTCTACAGAATCATAGTGTGCATGTGCAAGGCTTTGCCAATAGATGGCAGAACTGTGTGTGCAACCGGTATGACCAACCTTCATAATAAATTTCCAAACATGTCTTCTAAGAATGCAATATTTCAGAACTGATATTCCATTACTCCTTTTGTATTTTGTTAGGATAGGAATGGATAAGTTTGTGTACATCAAATTTGGTTAGTGTTTATTGGGAAAAATTTTAGAATAACTCAACCAATGAACTTTTTTAAGTTCTAGAGAATAGCTGTGTGCATTAATTATGAAGAAACATATGATTGATTAAATAATTAATGAATGATAACTAAACTCATACCCAGTGCGCGTGCACAAATATTTATGGAATTTTTACCAGATGGAACCACGTACGTGTGAAATTGGTATGACCAACCTTTGCAATAAACTCCTAAATGTAAGAAGTGGACGTACACTAACTTGCCCTTTCATAACCTAACAAAATGCATACATCTTATTTAATAATTATTAGCTAATACCTGGCGTGCGCTGCTATTCCTAAATAAATGTTAATGTGTATTTACCACCAGCCTTGAGCTGCTATGCTTGCCCGGGAATCAGCTTATCCCGATCTTCTTGACATCATTGAAAGACAAAAATGATTATTGTGAGTTACCTGTAAAAGATAAACATATGCTGTTCCAGACTTTTTTGTAGAGTTTTTTGAGATATTCAATTCTGTGTAGAATAATTTAGTGTATTTGTTATGGTTTAGGAAGCGTAAGCCATTTAAGCATCAAAATAGGGACTTTATTTCATGTTTTTCACTACAAAGAGTGATTTTTAGGGGTGAAGGGATTGAGTATTACAACTCCATTATAGCCTATGTTCATCCCCGGAATCTCCTGAACATTTTCCAAAAAGCCCCATCACAATTGGATGAACAGTATGGCAGAGCACGTTTGCCCGGGAATCTATGTATCCTGATCTTCTTGGAATCAATAAAAGACAAAAATGGTTATTGTGAGTTACCCGTAAAAGATAAACATATGCTGTTCCAGACTTTTTTGTAGAGTTTTTTGAGATATTCAATTCCGTGTACAATAATTTGGTGTATTTGTTATGGTTTAGGCAGCATAAGTCATTTAAGCGTCAAAATAGGGACTTTATTTCATGTTTTTCACTACAAAGGGTAATTTTTAGGGGTGAAGGTGTTGAGTATTACAACTCCCTTATAGCCTGTGTTCATCCTGGGAATCTCCTGAACATATTGCAGAAAAACCCCATCAAAATTGGGTCAATGGTAAGGCTTCGCATAGAATACGAGCAAACAAACAAAAAATCATTCATTTTTATATATTAGATTAACTAATCTAGTGTACACTAACTTGTCCCGTCGGAACCTAACAAAATGAAAGTGAGTGAACATCCATTTCTTAAAATATGTTTTGGAAAAAATTGCAATTGTTTGTCATTTTGATTTCACAGATAT
This sequence comes from Diploptera punctata, assembly GCA_030220185.1. Classification (NCBI taxonomy): domain Eukaryota; kingdom Metazoa; phylum Arthropoda; class Insecta; order Blattodea; family Blaberidae; genus Diploptera; species Diploptera punctata. Next base: position 84,729 of record JASPKZ010004193.1, read on the forward strand.
GTCCTGCCATCTGGTGACAATCTTTTATAAGCTTTGTTGGATGCGCACTATGATTCTGTAGAACTTAGAAATAAATGTGGCAATTTGCATACTTAAATAAGTATTTACTAATTGTTAAAAAATTGTTTTAAGTATTGTTGCAAAACATTTAAAATAGTATAAAAAATTATTAGTAAAGATGGAAAAAGAATGTAGAGCAACAATATTATAAGAATATTTTATGGAAAATTGTAAAACAAATTATGGGTATGGTGCAAAAAGTGGACATCTGAGTTTTGATATAATTTTGGTTTTAAAATGAAGCTTAGAACACCAAAGATAAACAAAAATTGTGGATCATCCTGAAACAAACTGGTCAAAAAAATTGATGTGCACTATTTTCTACATTGGCTGAAGAATGTAGTATCCATTGCAGTTGGGATGTCAGGTTTGATATTCAGATGTCGGTCTAGTATGGAAACATATTGAGGTATTTTCTTCAGTGGAAAGCTGAAATAGAAGGAATATTGTATTTTATTTTAATTCTCACAGAGCTATGTTTCCAAAATTACATAACAAAGAAATTAGAATTAAAAAATATTCACATCCACACACTGAGGAATCTTAAGAAAAAATCATTTAACTGAATCAATTGTCAATGATAATCAGTGTGTTATAGTATGTATTTCTCAAAATGAACAGTAGCAAAATTAATCTATACAAAATATCCAATAAATAGATGCCACTTATATGTAACATAATTTTGCGTATTGTAACTTATCCTCATTTAACCTAACAAAATCAGTTACATACTATATTGCACCCTACCATAAACTAATCTGGTGTACACTAACTGGTCCTCATCTAACCTATCAAAATCAGTTACATACTACATTGCACTCTACCATGAACTAATCTGGTGTATAACAACTTGTCCTCATCTAATCTAACAAAATCAGTTACATACTACAGTCCACAGCTCAGAAGAAAGTAACCACAAGGAATCTCTTATGAAGCATATTATGTCATGGGGGATTGTACTATCTGAACCTTTCAGTCTCTCAGCGGACATGCTAGTTTGAAGTCTGACGCACAATCATCAGTAGAATACACCTGAAATGAACCATGCTGTTCCTTTATTTGTAGACATGTGTGGTTGGATTTTGTCCCCTCTACTTTGTCCTGAGCTTACATTCACTTCATCTTGAGACAGTATATTGCACTCTATCGTAATCTAATGTCCCCTCTACTTTGTCCTGAGCTTGCATTCACTTCATCTTGAGACAGTATATTGCACTCTATCGTAATCTAATGTCCCCTCTACTTTGTCCTGAGCTTGCATTCATTTCATCTTGAAACAGTATATTGCACTCTATCGTAAACTAATCTCATCATGTCACATTCTTTGAACCTTGTTTATTCATCTGCAAAAAAAAGAGGGTCACTCAATGTTACATTCTAGCAAGGAATTTAATGTAATGTAGAGTAAACTAATGGTATGTGGATTGTGTAGTGCTTCATAAAATGTTATTTTGCTGGTTTGTTTCTCGATGGTCCACAAATTTTTGTTGTGTTTTCATCTTTGGTGTCCTAAGCTTCATTTCAAGACCAAAAATATCTCGAAATTTGAATATCCACTTTTTGCCATACCCAAATTATTATAAAGTTCAGTCGTCGTTTATTGAATAATAAATGTCTGGTAGGGCAAGGGCCTTCTAGGCCAGTCGCGCCATGGAGTTTATGTATTTCATTTATTTCATTAGGTTACGAAAGGACAAATCAGTTTATATCCATTTCTTAAACACATGTTTGGGAATTTATTGTGAAGGTTGGTCATATCAGTTGCACTGATAATGCCTCCATCTATCCAGCAAGTTTATAACCCTTGTGCTTGGGCATTATGATTCTTTAGAACGTAGAAAAATTCACTATGAGGCATATATTTTAATTTCTCCAGGATAAGTATTCAATCTAATGAAATATATTCTATGTATTTACAAAAATTGTATAGCTTTTTTGGAAATGAGCTTTTGTTTGAGCGTGATTAGTGTTCCATACAAATAATTTTGATACATGAAACTGCAATAGAAAGGAGTTACTTCTGACATTTCCATAACACATATTTTTGAACTCTCTCCCACACACTGCCTCCAATGGTAAGCCAATATACATTGATTCTGCTTGCCTTGCTGCCACCATGGAATTATAGATAACATTTAAACTGTAAATAAGGATATACCTGTGCTGAACTTTTTCTCGATTTTCAAGCTCAGTGCATAGCCTAGTTCAATTCAGTAAACTAGAACAAAAATTGGGTATTGTCAGTGAAAATGCAGCCCACTTTATGCTAGAATGGAGCATGGGTTATAAAGTATCTCACTATCTCAAATGCTATCAATTAGATGATGTACCTTTTTTTTTTTTTTCACATTTTGTTTTTCGTACTAGATGTCTCTACCTTATCTACTGCCTCTTTAACTCATTCGCTTCAGGTTTAAAAGCTCAATGCATTTCCCCAGAAACCGGATTTAAGTCACTGTCAATTATATTGTCTATTTTCAGACATTCAAAACAAACAAAAGATAATGGTACTTCAGATCACAATAATGTTGAAGACCAAAACACATTCCTGTACTATTCATAAATGTTAACAAAAGATTACCCTGCCAAGGTATGTACAAAATACTGCAAAATATATAACAGCAGAGTTAAGCGAGTGTACCTCATCTTCTGAGTTGAAGGTCATTTAACTGCCAGCGAGTCCATCTTTTGAGGCGAATGGGTTAATCTTTCAATTCCATATTCCTCACTGTCACTTCTTCCACTGACATCTATCTTCTAATTTTGTACACTACAATTATATTACACCTAATTTTTATTGTTTTTATAACTTAGTTTCCAGAAGTGCAGAATTCATTCCAGGTTTAAGTTCTATCTCTGATTACTGGACTCATGCTTCAGACGCATAGCTGTTTGACTAGGTTAAAAAATGAAATTTCAGTTGTTCCTTTATAAGCTAATTCCAAATTTTCCAAGCTTGAAAAAGTCGTTTAATATTTAATTTAAATAATATAAATATGAGGTGAGTCATGCATACCTAACTCCTATTATTTGAAAAAGTCAATTTAAACTCTATTAACTTTACATTGTAATAAAATGGTTTGGAAAGATTCAAAATGTAGTAGTTAATTTATATTTTGAAAATACAATAGGAAGTAATATTATGAGGTTTTACATAAATTGGTTGAGTCAATCCCTTTTCCCTCATGCTGCTCAAAACACCATAAATCCACATTATTTTTTGGCTGTTCTCTTCTGCTATCAAGTGACATCCATTCTAGTATTCTTCTTGTCCATCTTCCGTCTTTCTTTTTACATGACCATACCATTAAATTGTTTGTCTTTATGAAATTCACAATTAAAGTTTGAACATTCTTTTGTTTAATTACACAGTTTATTATTTTATCTCTTTTAGAAATTCCAGTTGAATGCCTCCAAAAATCAGTATCTGCAGAATTGAATTTACTTATTGTTCTAGAATTTAATTCCCATGTTTCTACACCATATGTCATTGTACTCCTTATTACTGTATTAAAACTGTTTTTGTTTTAAAACTTATGTCCTGTTCCCATAGAACACCATTTAATTATGATTATTGCAGTTTTACAGTTATTTTTCCTTTCATTAATTTCAGCATCATGTCTTCCATCTGCACTAATTTTTGTCCCCAAATATAGATATTCATCACATGCTATAATTTTTCCATGTCTATCTTCTAAAACTAGATCCTTTGGTTTATCTCCTGTTGCCACATACTCTTGTTTTATCCAAATTTATCTTTAATCCCCATTTTTCATATTCTTCTTGTCACGTGCTTCAAAATCTTCGTAAACTCCTGCCATCTGTAGCCGATCATCAGCAAATAGCTATGAGTAAACAGTATCTTCTACCTTTTTCTTCCATAGGTGAACATTTATTTTTCCACTGTGTTAAGGCATTTTGTATATATATTTTGAATAAGGTCAGCAATAAATTACATTCTTGCCTTGAACCTTTAGTAATTCCAATTTCTCATGTAAGAGTTTTACCCATTTTTACTCTACAGAAAGATTCATCATATCATTTTTTTTATTGTCTGGATAATGTTTTTATTTATTGTTACTGCAAGTAAAAGTTCCTAGCAATTAATATATTTATAAATAAATTAAAAGGAAATATTGACTAGGTAGCCATCATATCATTATCATTGTTGCATATAATCCCCATTTTGTTATAATCATTATTGTGTGCTATATTCAATTTAGTCAGTTACGGTGTCTAGTGGCAGAGGTGACACATCTTGTATGTTCAGTGGTTCATTGAATCCCCAAGAAAATTTGAACTTATGAATAAAGTGATTAATTGTAATGATGAATAATATCCAACATTTTCATAAAATATTCAGATGTTTTGAATCAGGAATGTATTTCTGCGATGGAGATCTTGCATAGACAAGCTTTAGAAGTAGGCAGGTGCATTTTCTGTGTATGAACCCCTTGGATAACAGTTTACTGGCTTGCTCATGCACAAGAGTGAGGTGATATATGCTTGATTGAATCTGGCAAAACATGCAGCTCTGGAAACATAATGCCTGGTGATATCGGGGATGAGTCAGTTCAAATGTCCAGCATTCTGAGTGTTCCAAACAATCAATGAGTCTTGAATTGTTATATTGAGAGCACCTATGACAAAATAAACATTGTTTACAATTTTAATACAATATGATATGTTTATAGTGTATGAACTGTAAATATTTAGTTTTCTTGTGATTTTAAATATTTTTTTTATTTAGTAGGTTTTGCAATGTTTCACAACATCTTCTTGCACTCAATTTATCTACTGTTATTCTCCTCCACATTTCTCTGTCATCCAGTCACCACCGTGCAATCCTGTTTCCCTCATTCTGCTCAAAACACCATCAATCCACGTTATTTTTGTCTGTCCTGCCTTCTTTCAAGTGACCCATTCTAGTATTCTTCTTGGGAATCTGTCTTCTGTCATTCTTTGTACATGACTGTATGATTTCAATTGTTTTTTTATGAAATCTACAATTGCAGTTCAAACATCCATCTTTTGTTTAATTACACTGCTGCATTGCTGTTAGGTGTTGGTTTGTTAAGGGTAAATGGAAAAGAACATTGATTAAAAATCTCCTGGTCCTCCAAGTTGGGGGTTGATGCATCAGACCATCTCCCTGTTCATTTGAAAAAATGTACATTGTTAAAAAGTCTGAGAATGAAATGCTGGACAGATTTAATAAACGATGAAATAAGCTAAGAAAATGGATCATTTGTAATGTACAAGTGATTAGAAATAAAGCTGGGGAAATTATGATTTTAAATATACCATAATAATTATAATTACCAGTATAAGTATACAATGAATAGAGTTTGTTTCTTTCAAGACACCAACTCTTCAAGTTTAAGTTTAGAAGATGAGTGTAAAATAAGAATCTTGGCAGATCATTACTTGAACTAGATTTAAAACAAGCTGAGACCAGCAGAGGTAAGAAATTTTTGTAGGACATTCAGATTGAAGCTTCATGAAGATAGTAACGACAATGGGGTTAGATTAGTCACATTTGCCACATCGAAGAATCTCATTGTTAAGAGCACAACATTTCAGCATAAGGATATTCATAAATACACCTGGACGTCCCCAGATGGAGAAACTTGGAACCAGATAGATCATGTATTAGTGGATAAACGCTGGCACAGTAGCATCATTGATGTTAGATCAGTTAGAGGGACAGACTGCAATTCGGATCATCATCTGGTCAGAGTGAAAATCAGACAACAGCACTATCGCTTATGAGAGGAACGAACGCTAATGATGATTCTGTAAAATATGAATTAAAAAACTTGAAAAATGATGAAATGCGACAAGAATACCAAATCAAAATTGCTAATAGATTTGAAGTACTGGAATCTTCAGATGACAATGTGGCAAACGAAGAAGAAACTGATATATATAAATAAAGAATGGGAGGCTATAAGAGATACTATTAAATTGTCAGCATCAGAAAGCATTGGCTGTTTAAAAAAGAGGCAAAACAAGAAATGGTTTGATGAGGAATGTGTCGACATTGTAAAGAAAAGAAAGCTAGCAAAAATGAAATGGTTGCACGAGCCAAATGAGGTAAATTTAGAGCAATTGGGTAGTGTTAGACGGGAAACCACCAAGTTACTAAAGAGTAAAAAGAGGGAATATTTGAGAGAGAAGATTAATGATCTTGAAATGAATGCAAAAAAATAGGAACATTAGAGAATTATATCAGGGAATTAGTATAGAGAAGAAAGGGTTTCAGGCTAGAACAAACATAATTCGGAATGAAAATGGGGATATGATTGCAGATTCTAGGAGTATATTAAATAGATGGAAAGGTTACTTTAATCAGGTATTAAATGTACATACAGAACAGGACATTGAGGAGGATAAGTTACAGACAGCAGAAATGCTAGTCGCAGAACCAAGTGCATTAGAGGTTGAAATGGCGATTGAAAAATTGAAGATGTATAAAGCATCAGGTTCAGATGAGATCCCAGCAGAACTGATAAAATCAGGGGGAGAAAAATTGATGGACAAGATACGCTGGTTGCTTAGTATGATTTGGGAAAAAGAAGCTCTTCCAGATGAATGGAAGGAATCAATTATCATACCAATTTATAAGAAAGGAGATAAAACTGATTGCAACAACTACAGGGGCATCTCATTACTTTCAACTTCGTACAAAATTCTAACAAATATATTAGTAAGCAGACTTACTCCCTATATTGATGACATTCTAGGAGATCACCAATGTGCATTTAGAAGAAACAGGTCTACAACAGATCAGATTTTCAGTTTAAGACAGATTTTAGAGAAGAAATGGGAATATAATGGTACTGTACATCAACTATATGTAGACTTCAAAAAAGCATATGATTCAATTAAGAGGGAGAAGTTATATAGTATCCTGCTGGAGTTTGGAATTCCTAAAAAGTTAGTTAGACTTATACGAATGTGTCTAAATGGCACAAAGAGTAGGGTGCGTGTAGGCAAACAGTTTTCAGACACTTTTGAAATCCAGAATGGGTTGAAGCAAGGAGATGCACTATCTCCTCTACTATTTAATTTTGTACTAGAGCATGCCATTAAATCTTTAGAGAATGAGGAAGGCTTACAACTCAATGGTATTAATAAGCTGTTAGTTTATGCTGATGATGTTGTACTACTGGCCGATAGCGAGGAGATACTAAAGGCCAACACGCACACACTATTGAGTAACACTAAGAAATTAGGACTGGAAATAAATATCAGTAAAACTAAATATATGGTCACACGTAGAAATTCGTATATAATGGAAATGGACAGCTAATGACAAATGAGGGAAATTTTGAGGAAGTGGCTGAATTCAAATACCTAGGAACAATAATCACAAATAGGAATGAGATGCAAAAAGAAATTAAACATAGGCTCAATTCTGGAAATGCATGCTATTATGCATTGCAGAGACTTTTGATGTCCCAACTTCTCTTCAAAAAACGTTAAGCTGTAAAATATATAAAAACTATTATTCTACCGTTTATACGATATTTATGGATGCGAAACCTGGACTCTATCTTAAAGGGAGGAAAGGAGATTACGAGTATTTTGAGAATAAAGTTCTTAGGAAAATTTTTGGGACCAAAGAGAGATGAACAGACAGGTGAATGGAGAAGACTACATAACAATGAACTACATGGTCTTTATAGGAAGCCAGATATAATAGGAAAGGACAGTTAAGAAGTCTCGTAGACGGCTATGGGCAGGACATGTTGCGCGTATGGGGAATGAAAGACGTGCATGGAAGCTTCTTGTAGGAAAGCCAGAGGGAAAACGCCCAGTTGGTAGACCAAGGATGAGGTGGGAGAACAACATTAACTATGATTTGAGGGAAGTAGATTATACAGGGAATGATTGGAAAGCATTGGCTGAGGATAGGGATGTATGGAGAGCTTATGTCCGCGCGGCCATGAACCTTCGGGTTCGATAGTGCCAGTGAGTTAGTTAGTTAGTTAGGCGGCATTAGCTTTGCTGCTGAAAGGGTTATCCATGCCAGACAGGTCGAAGATGATAAGCCAGATGAAAAAAGTACCTTGGTTGAAAGACTGACGATCTTTCACTGTAAAAATAAAACCATCAAGAAACACGGACATAGGTTCCCCTGGGGTAAAATTCTCTGGAGGTAAAATATTCCCCCCCATTCTGTTCTCCAGGTGGGGACTACATCAGGGAATCCATGCCAAAGGCTCAAATCACAGTGACATGTTCCTAGGAATATGTAATGTTAGGACTTTATATAATAGCAGGGCACTAGAGATATTAATGCAGGAATTTGATAAATAACCCTTGGATATAGTAGCTTTACAGGAAGTTAGATCGCCAGGAGATGATAATCAGGCAACTTGCATTATACTGTGTGGGTGCAGCAAGACCTGAATTTGGAATGGGTTTTTTAGTCGAAAGGAGGATCCTATCCGCTATCCGAGATATTAAGTTTGTCAATGATAGGATATAATATATAATTCTAAAGGGTAAAAAAAACATGATTTTGTAATCTTAAAAGTACATGGTCCCACAGAAGATAAGGATGACAAAATCAAGGATGAGTTCTATGAAGAATTAGAATGTGTATTTATAGCCTTTCATGATATATGAAAATTGTCTTAGGAGATTTTAATGCCAAAGTGGGACTGGAAGATATATTCAGTCCAACAATAGGCTAATTCAGTCTTCATGAAGATAGTAATGACAGTGGAGTTAGATTAGTCACCTTTGCCACATCAAAGAATCTCATTGTTAAGAGCACAACATTCCAGCATAAGGGTATTCATAAATACACCTGGATGTCTCCAGATGGCGAAATTCAGAACCAGATTGATCGTGTATAAGTGGACAAATGCTGACAGAGTAGCATTATCAATGTTAGATCAGTTAGAGGGGCAGACAGCTATTCAGATCATAATCTCGTCAGGGTTAAAAATCAGACAACGGTTATTGCTCATGAGAGGAACAAACGCTACAGACGATTCTGAAAATTTGAATTGAAAAACTTGAGAAATGATGAACTATGGAAAGAATACAAATCAAAATTGGTAATAGATTTGAAATAACAGAATCTTCAGATAAGAATGACGCAATCGAAGAAGAAATTTATATAAATAAAGAAATGGGAGGCTCTAAGAGATACTATTAAATTGTCAGCATCAGAAAGCATTGGTTTTTCAAAAAAGGGGGAAAACAAGAAGTGGTTTGATGAGGAATGTGCCAACATAGTAATGAAAAGAAAGCAAGCAAAAATGAATTGGCTACAGAAGCCAAATTAAGTAATTTTAGAAAAATTAGGTACTGTTAGGAAACCCAGGTTATTAAAGAAAAATAGGAGGGAACATTTGAGAGAGAAGATCTTGAAATGAATAAAAAAATAGGAACATCAGAGAATTATATCAGGGGATTAGGATAGAGAAGAAAGGCTTTCAGGCTAGAACAAACATAATTTGAAGTGACAATGGGGATATGATTGCAGATTCCAGGAGTATATTAAAATAGATGGAAAAGTTACTTTAATCAACTATCAAATGTGCATACAGAACAGGATATAGAAGAGAGTAATTTACAGACAGCAGAAATCCTAGTCACAGAAACAAGTGCGTATGTAGTTAAAATGGTAACAGAAAAATTGAAGTATAAAGCATCAGGTTCAGATGGGATCCCAGCAGAACTGATATAATCTGGGGGGGGGGGTGGAAATTGACGGACAAGATACGTTGGTTGCTTAGTATGATTTGGGAAAAAGAAGCTCTTCCAAATAAATGGAAAGAATTGATTATTGTACCAATCTATAAGAATATTGCTACAACTACAGGGGCATCTCATTACTTTCAACTTCGTACAAAATTCTAACAAATATATTAGTAATCAGACTTAATCCCTATATTGAAGACATTCTAGGAGATCATTTGTGTGGATTTAGGAGAAACAGGTCTACAACAGATCAGATTTTTAGTATAAGACAGACTTTAGAAAATAAATGGGAACATAATGGCATTCTACATCAACAATATTTAGACTTCAAAAAGGCACACGTTCAATTAAGAGGGAGAAGTTATGTAGTACCCTTCTGGAGTTCAGAATTCCTAAAAAGTTGTTTAGACTTATACGAATGTGTCTAAATGGCAAACAGTTTCGGATACTTTTGAAATTCACAATGGTTAAAGCAAGGAGATGCACTATCTCCTCTACTATTCAGTTTTGTACTAGAACATGCAATCAAATCTTTATAGGATGAAGAAGGCCTACAACTCAATGGTATTAATAAGCTGTTAGTTTATGCTTGATTATGTAGTACTATTGGGCGATAGCGAGGAGATACTAAAGGCTAACACAGACACATTATTGAATAACACTAAGAAATTGGGACTGGAAGTAAACATCAGTGAAATTAAATATATGTTCACATGTAGAAATGCATTATATAATGGAAATGGAAACTAATGACAAATGAGGAAATTTTTGAAGAAGTGGCTAAATTCAAATATCTAGGAACAATAATTACAAATAGGAATGAGATGTACAAATTAAACATAGGCTCATTTTTGGAAATGCATGCTATTATGCATTACAGGGAATCTTGTCGTCCCAACTCCTTTCAAAAAAATGTTAAACTGAAAATATAAAACTGTTAACCTCCAAGTTATATTGTTTGCATGCGAAAACATGGACTCTACTTTAAGGGAGGAAAGCAGATTACGAGTATTTGAGAATAAAGTTCTCAGAAAGATTTTTGGGCCAAAAAGAGATGAACAGACAGGTGAATGGAGAAAACCCTATAATAGTGAACTACATGGTATGTATAGGAAGCCAGATGTAATAACAGTTAAGTCTCATAGACTGTGATGGTCAGGATATGTGGCGCAAATGAACAAAAGAGGTGCATGGACGCATCTTGTAGGAAAACCAAGGGGAAAACGTCTAGTTGGTAGACCAAGAATGAGGTGGGAGAATAACATTATCCATGGTTTAAGAGAAGTAGATTACTCAAAGGATGATTGGAAAACATTAGCTCAGGATAGGTATGTATGTAGAACTTATGTCCGCATTGCCATGAACCTACGGGTTTGATAGAGCCAGTGAATTAGTTAGTTAATGGTTGGATTTGTGGTTGTGAATCTACAAATAGACTTTACTCCTTCCCTTGTTTATTTTTTTCAAATGGCAAAGATTTAAGCTGGACAGTTCCTGGTTTGGTAGATTTGAACCATAAACAATATATAGGCCTATGTATTCAATTTAATTTCACAGTTTAAACCTCTCACCTTTTAGGTAATTTTATGTGCCACTCGCCACCTGGGTCTTACATTGACATGAAATGTCAGGAGGGAGATTTTAACTATGAATCACATACATATTTTTTTGCCCACCAAGGACATGGAAGCCTCCCCGAATGAGGGATCAGCTCAATGTCAGAGCTCCCTCCAAGACAACACAACATTAAGATTGACTAAATTTTTGGAACTAATGATTTTTACTTTTTATTGTATCATCTAATGGCAAGCATCTTTTGTTACTACGTTCTACATTGTATATGTTAGATTATGTTTTTGGGTACCATAAGTTAGATTAGGATTTGGGTAGGTTAGTTATGTTTAGTTTACATAAAAAAATTAATCTTAAATTTTATAAATTTTCTTTTTCTTCTTTAATTACCTTGGTTAGGTGTTATTCCAACAGACCACATGCTGGTGGAATTAAAGACAGTGATACCGGTACTGAGTGAGGCAACGTGACTAGTCTGTAACATAAGATTGCAATACTATTTTTCTTGTGATCATAGCCATCTTTTCAGAATTCATGTTGTTTATAACATGGCATTTAAATTATTTTTATGTCAAATTTTAATTAATATGTTCCTATTGTTTGCACTCTTTCTCACTAACTAACTTACAGTTTCGAACCTGTAGCTTCATGGCCATTTGGACATAAGCTCTCCATATATCCCTATCCAGAGCTAATGTTTTCCAATCATCTACTTTAAAATATGTTCATATATATATATAAAAAAACACCAGATTACGTTTATATAACACTTTGGCTAGACCAGTGTTGACCTATGGTAGTGAAGCATGGACACTAAAAAAACAACATGAAAGCAGAATAACGGCTTGTGAAATGAGATTCATGCGCAGAACAGCGGGTTACACCAGATGGGATCGGAAAAGGAACACCGATATCTTAAAAGAATTGAAGACTACGCCAATTTTGGAATATATTAAACAGTACCAACTAAATTGGAAACGCCATCTTGAAAGAATGAGTTCAAATCGGATCCCCAAAGCTGTTTATAATTATATACCAAGAGGACGAAGATCACTGGGCCGTCCTATGAAACGCTGGAGGGAAAATTTTCTATAGGATCGTAACAGGCCTTGGCCTAATACTTGGAAGGAAGAAAAAGAAGAACATTATCCATGATTTGAGGGAAGTAGATTATTCAAATCGTAGATAATATTATTCTCCTGCGTCATTCTCGGTCTACCAACAGGGTGTTTCCCTCTGGTTTTCCTATGAGAAGCTTCCATGCACCTCTTTCATTCCCCATTTGTGCCACATGTCCTTCCCATCACAGTCTGAGACTTGACTGTTCTCATTATTTCCAGCTTCCTATAAAGACCATGTAGCCTAAGAACTATATAAATACCTCAGGTCACTAATTGTCCATTTTTTTGTTTTTTTTTAATAATAATAATAATAATAATAATAATTTCCGTAATGAACCCCAATAAAAATAACCTAATAAACTTATATAAACATTATGTATCATAGAAAGATAGCTACAACGAAAAGCCATCGAAATATTCAAACATAAAAACAGTTTCAATAGAAAAGAAGAATCATTAAAAGACAACAAAGTATGGATACCGGTTCCAAAAAAGAAAAATGTAAACCTCTACAAGTACAGTCGACTAGACTATCAAACAGCAATCTCAGTGGAACAATGGAAGTCCCTACCGCTGACCAATCAGAAGGCAGATACAACGTACAGTCGACTAGACCATCAAACAGCAATCTCATTGGAGCAATGGAAGTCCCTAATGCTGACCAATCAGAAGGCAGATACAACTTACGAACACATCGCGGTGAACGTATAAATAGGACAGACATCGGACAGAATTGCCAGTCTCAAGACAACCCTTGAGGATGCCAGACGCAGTCTTTGGTGAAACGTCGGGGAACTACATGCACCTTAAACTCCATTGAAATATATTGCCACACGCTACTGCGATGGTCGATCACAGATGATGTTCTTTAATAAATACGACAGATATTCGCACAAAATCTTCAGTCACTTTATTATATTCACAATATGCTTAAACTCTCACTTAACACTATTTCTTTCTACAAATTATCAGATATTTTTAATCACAATTACCATTCACAATTAACCTTCTTTTAATGTTTATCATAGTTACAATTATTTTCATAGTCACTGATGAATCCGTTTGCCACAATTTCTCGTACACTCAACTTATCGCTGTCCAACATGGGACTGACTGGACTCATGCCTCTGCCCTATTTATATAGGAGTGAGAAACTTTCCAGGCTTAGGTTTGAGATACATTGAACCATAGAGAAGCCTCTGGCCACCGAACTTTCCTGAAAGGAGGAAGGAGATGTTGGTAGAAACATCTGATAAGACACTCCAGACACTCCGGCCGGTTTGTGCAGGCCCTCTAACTTGCATTTGGCGACTCGAAAATCTACTCTGACCAATGCGAGATCACCATTCTCTCCCTGCCTGTGCAATTTGAACTTAACTATACGATGTGTAAGAATATTGTCTTTCATCTGTTGTCTTTTTCTGCCTCTAACCTTCTTTCTGTTGACCATTCCTTCTAAGGCATCCATTAGCAGGCAGTTTTTTCTTAGCCAATGGCCAATCCAATTTATTTTCCTCTTCTTTGTGAGTTCCAGCATTGTTCTTCCTTCACCCACTTTGTCTACCACATCTTTATTTTTTATTTTGTCTGTCCATTTTATATGCTCCATCCTTCTCCATATCTACATCTCAAATGCTTCCATTTGCTTTACCTGATTCTGTCGTAATGTCTAAGTCTCTGCACCATATAATGTTACACTCCACTAGCTTCTTCCATAATTCTTTTGCCAAAGGTCCACAGAAAATGCTTCTCTTCTTGTTAAAAGCTTCTTTTGCCATTATTATCCTCTGCTTTACTTCTTGACAGCAGTTCATGTTACTACTGATAGTACAACCCAAGTATTTGAAACTCTCGACTTGCTCAATGGCCTCATCTTTAATCCTCATGTCTCTCTACCTTGGTTTTCTTCATAATCATGGCCTTCATCTTATTTTTATATATTAAGATTTTATTGTTTATTCTCTTAAAACTTCATTACAGCTGCCATGACTGTACCCAGAGTCATGCAATGAGGCAATTTCATCTTATACCAGGACATGTGCTAAGTAGCTGGATGGTAGAGGGCTAGTGCATAAAGCTAGAAATCGTGGATTGAAATTACAGGCTCAGGTGCAATTTTTTCTCTTTTAGTTAACTACAGCCAACAGGTGGTGTTGGTTCTGGTGAACTAGTGCTTATCATACTCAACTCTGGTTCTGACCTTTGTAAGTTTGAACCCAGCTAGGGTGAATGATATTTAAAGACTTAACCCTTCATGGACAAAAACTCATATATGGGCGACCTGTCCATTCCCTCACAGGCGGAATCCCTTATATGGATAGGAAAAATAAATCCTCCTTTGCTGGCAGTTCTGGTCCACGTGGTTCCATATATTTTTCAAGAGATGGCAGGAGAATGTTCTTCCTACCATTCTAGGTGGGGAATTCCCTTTTTATTCAGTTAGAAATATTTTCTTGTGAGATAATCAGTGGAGTTCTTGTGTAGTGCATCATTACACATTATGGTGGTTCTTCATAATATATTTATCCTGTTTTTTTTTTGTAAAATGGCAAAAATAAAGCTGAACACATGTGAAGAAATAGATTAAGTAGTGAATGAAAGTGGTAGTAGGTTTTAGAATTGCCATTTTGTGACAGTGAAGGGGATTCTTACGAAATATCAAGTAGTGAAAGTGAATGCGAGAGTGACACACTGCTGACAATAGTGCACCTAGCTGGGTAGAGGTGAGTTATTTAGATCCTGGTCCAACTTCTAATATACCAATATATAAAATTCAGCAGGGGCTGGTATTACCATCTCATTTTTATCAGGATACCGATCCAGTGGAACATTTTCACCTTTTTTTTTTTTTTTTCAATGAAATTTTCAACATAATAACGAAGGGAAGCTGCGTTCAAGGGGAAACAAACAAAAATCAACAGCCTTGACTAAAAGAGTTAGAATTTCGTCTCCCCCAAAATTTCAGATATGAAAGCTTCTTTCGGGAAAGTGATCAACGTGGGGCTTCACCCCACCCCTGATATCAAGGACTACTTTTCCAGAAATTTTACTTTTTTGGCAATGTTTTTCCAAGAGACAAATTTCTCCTCTTGTTTTGGAATTTACATTTTGCCCATACTGAAGGTAACAAAAAGTCAGCTAAAGAGGATTTGATACAGGGTGTGATGGAAAAAATGAGGCACAAGTCTTCCCTCTTCTACTCATGAGGACCTTCCATGTCTTTCGATGAAAGTACAATCAGCTTTAAGGGGGGAGTGAAATTCAAAACCTAGAACTCAAATAAACCAGCAAAATTTGCAATGAAAGTGTTTTCCCCCTCAGTCAGTTCCAATGGATACCTGTATAATTTCCAGCCCTATCTGGGAAATAACTCAATCAGATTCTGATATCAAGTTGTCAAGGACTTGACTTCATCCCTCATAACAGATCCTTCAGATCCACCTCAAAATATCTACATTTATATTGACAGGTACTATACTTAACCTGAATTAGCAGATCAATTATGGAAACGAATATGGTCACAACAGGTACAGTGCTGAGCAATAGAAAACATATACCAGATTTCCTAAAGCCAAATAAAATATATGAAAAACGGGGGTGTAATTAGTTTAGAAAAGAAGAAAAAACTGGCTCTCGCATGAAGAGATAAAAGAATTGTAACTCTTCTGACTACTTATAATAAAGGGGACAAATATGAAATGATGGCAGTACCTTCAAAGATGTGTGTTTCAAAATGTATCATACAGAGGAGAATTTTTAGGAACAAAACAAACTCTCCAATATTTATATTTGAAGAGAAAAATTATACTCTCAGACTGGGGTTTGAACCCGGGACCTTTCACACTCTAGGTGAATGCACTATCAAGTGAGCTATCTGAGAAACTTCAATCCAAATGCAAGTGTTTCTCTAGATTGGAGTTACTCACATAGCACACTTGGTAGAGCATTTGCCTAGAGTGCAAAAAGTTCTGGGTTCAAACCTCAGTCTGAGCATATAATTTCTCTCTTCAAATATAATTTATTCATAATTGAAATGTATGAAATGAATAGTGAAAACATCTCCATTCTTTCTTTACATCATTCATAGAAAAATAAGAAACCATCACTATAACATATTTAAATTAATATTGGGAAGTAAACATTATGAAGTTATATAATTAATAGTGAGTGGAGAACATATTTTTAACGCCTCACCTCATATAATTTCAAATTTCTTTGATACTGGTGGTTTCAGACAATTGTCAGAAACCGCCGGTATCAAAGAAATTTGAAATTATATGAGGTGAGTCATTAAAAATATGTTCTCCACTCACCATTAAAGAACTATATTAGTTATGAAAAACTCTTCCTTATCTAGGTGAACTACATTATTATTATTATTATTATTAATATTATTATTATTGTGGAATGCAGGCTTTCACGGCCGGTAATCATAGTATTAAAAGATTCCGGGCTATGTGGCCGTGGTCTATAACTGGCATTTCTTCCAGACGTTTCTCCCTCAACTGCTTAGGGCATCTTCAGTGGTGAGCACTTCCAACTGTTGTTCCCTGTCGTAGACTCATTCGCAGTTGAGTCTACGACAGGGAACAACAGTTGGAAGTGCTCGCCACTGAAGATGCCCTCCGCATTTGAGGGAGAAACGTCTGGAAGAAACGCCAGTTATAGACCACGGCCACATAGCCCAGAATCTTTTAATACTATTATTATTATTATTATTATTATTATTACCGGTATTTTATTCATATTGCTATTATTATGAGTATTTTGTGAAGGAACTATTTATACATTAACTTACAAATACAGAGTGATCAAAAAGTGTACAGTTTAACAGGCCAGTGAGGCTTATGACATTTTCACAGTGACATTTTTTACGTAAAATAATTAAATGTCATTTTGAAGTACATCAGTGATGGATATCAACAAAAAGCAAGGTATATGTTGTTTTTATAAGCAAATGCACCATTTAAGTAGCATTTATTAATATTTATGTGAAATTAATTATTTTCAAAATTTACCTTTTGCCCTTGGCGAAAAAAATCGTCGCCCGAGAAGGGTTAAAAATTGTGATTGTGGTTTTCTTTGGAAGCAGTATTAAGATGTGGCTCCTCTGTCATAGATTTACAGCACATAAGAGAATCTCAAGGAGAAACAGTTCTTTACCTTTTTCAATGTATTTTCTAAGTCCTACAGAATAACAGTGCACATGAGTTTATAGAACTGTCAGTAGATGGAAGCACTTGCGGTATTACCAACCATCAAAATAAATTCCCAAACATTTATTAGAAATGGATGTACACTAACTTCTCCCTTTCTAGCCTAACAAAATAAATTACATGCATATTATTTACTGAATTGTACACTAATCTAATGCACACTAACACTGACCTAACAAAAATAGTTCTAATCTAACAAAAATATATGTAATTGAGTTGTTGATGGTGGCAACATTAGAAGAGGAAGGAAAAATAGCTAGTGATTTTCACAATGTTTTCTAAAAATGTTGTAATGTTTCCCTGTTTCTTGTAAATAAATTAACACCTAAAAATTGTGAAATAATGTTATAAGCATCATTGAAAAATGTTTAAATATTATAAAATGTTAGTGAAGACAGAAGAAGTACATAGAGTAATAATATTACAAGAATATACTATGGAAAATGAAGGGAAAGGTAATGTACTGTTCAGTCAAATCTCAAGCCTAAAATAAGAGACTTCTAAAAACATTTCAGCACTTTCAAGGCCAAAATTTGAAACAATAATCACTAGTTGTTAAAGAACATGGTTAAATATTATATAAAATAACTAACAAATGAATGTTTAGGCTAGAACCATTAATTTATATTCACATATGGGCCATTCCATCATAAAAACAGCCACATTTCTCCTACTATTTTTTTTCATCTCTTATGCATTTATATATAAATGCAGTATTTAATTCAATTTTGGAATTACATTTTTTTTTCTCCAGGTAAAAGAACACACATATCCTGAATTCCAAAATGTTTTTATTTTCTCTTCTCTGTATTATAAAAATTGCTAACATTTCTTAAATAATATATTTTTGATGTGTTCACACATTGAAATACATTATATAATGGAAATGGACATTTGTGACAAACGAGGGAAATTTTGAAAAAATGGCTGAATTCAAATACCTAGGAACAATAAAACAGTACCATATTTATGCGTGTATAGGCCACACTTTTTTTACTTAAAGTTAAGTTTCAAAATTAGGGTGCAGCTTATATATGAAATAACTAGATAACTGGTACGTATCGGGAACTTTCTGTGCTATTGATGTATGCTGCCAAATTACAAGGTTGTGACATGTCATCGCCTTGCCCAGCCGTAACTTTCTTTAAATTCATTGCACGAGATTTCCATATTCTTGGCTATCTTAAGGCCTTTGTATCATTTCAGTGGCTACAGAAAATCCGTCTGCCCTTGTTTTCCGTATGTAATCCAGGAGAACTCTTTTTAACTGTGGATATTTCGCTTTCTTTCCGTGGAAAGATTGTTGATGTTATGATGTGTTTTCAAGTGCATGTTTTGTTTGGATCCATAGTCGCACATTTTTTCATCCACATCAAACTTTCTTTCTGCTGTCCTATTTCCATGTTCTGCTGCACAGCGCACCACTTGTTGCTTGAATTTGGAGGTAAAACTTGCTCTGCACCGACCTACACACAGTGAATATGAGTGACAATGAATACCGTACCTATTAATTGACTGTCCCTTTTACCCTTGGTTAATGGCTGAGCCACAGCCTGAATGTACCATTACATAGCCGGCAAAAAAGTTTTGGATTTTGCAACACTGCCAGATTTAAAAATGGTGTAGGCCTACTTCTGTATTTTGCACTGCTTTTTAACATATTTTTTCCCCAATTTATTATTGCAGAACTTGGGTGCGGCCTATACACGCATGCGGTCTGTACACTCGTGAATATGGTAATAAAAATAGGAATGAAATGCAGAAAGAAATTAAACATAGGTTCAATTCTGGAGATGCATGATACTATGCATTTAAAGGTCTCCTGTTATCCCAACTTCTCTCAAAAAACATTAAACTGAAAATACATAAAAGTGTTATTCTCCCAGTTATATTATATGGATATGAAACATGTACTCTTACTTTAAGGGAGAAGAAAATACAAGTATTTGAGAATAAAGTTCTTAGCAACATTTTTGGACCTAAGAGATATGAACAGACCAACAAATGGAGAAGACTGCACATGATCTTTATAGGAAACCAGATATAATATGAACAGTAAAGTCTTGTAGACTGCAATGGGCAGGACTTGTGGCACAAATGCAGAATTAAATAGGGGCATGGGAGCTTCCTGTAAGAAAACCAGAGGAAAAACATCCAGTTGGTAGACCAAGAATGAGGTGGGAGACTAACATTAACTATGATTTGAGAGAAGTTGATTATACAGGGGATAATTGTAAAACATTAGCTCAGGATAGGGATGTGTGGAGAGTATATGTCCATGTACCATAGTGCCAGTGAATTAGTTATACATTTTCTATGTATGATTGAAATAATATTCTTTATGAAAATCCGAAAATTATTATCTCTAGCAGAGAAGATAAGATAATTTGGATTTCAGGATGAGTGTTCATATATTTGGGAATAATAAGCAATTTTATTTTTTTAAATTTAAAATGGTTACTTCAAATTCTGCATTTATAAAACACAGGAGATAAAAAAATATGTACGTAAAATATGACACTTATAAGTATAGAATGACCCATAAATTTGACACTATAATTCATTCAACTTACTAGAGTTATAAAGATTAAGGGAACTCTATAAATTTCTGCCTTGAGGGAACTTTTATTAAACTTCTTATTTCCAATGTGTCCTAAAATAGGACATTTAAATATGACTGGTGTTTCTGTTTTGGCTGGTTGATAACAATGTGCTTAACAACATTATAATTAATTAATGTTGAGTTTTTTTTTACTCAAAATGAATTAAAATAATCCTCATAGTGTTATTTCCTACTACATAACTATCTTATAATTTGCTAATTTATTGCTTTTACTCAATTCACAGAGCTTTCATGTACTCTACTTAAAACATTAGTCATGTCTTTCATTGAAACTAGTGTAGATACCCATGTGAATATATGCTAAGCTTGTGAATGTGTGCAAATGAATGAGAGATGTGGGTAAAACAACTATACAGTTAATATTTCCTATTGTCTCCAAACTTAAACATTCTTAAAGTCAAAATATGAAAAGGAAATTGTGCACTTCATAAAATAAATTTTATTTATATTTTATATTTTGACTTTATTGAAGTTTACCCCATAGTGTCATTTTCAGTACCTTTTTATAAAATCAAAACATCCTCTTTGCAGTGATTTGTTTAAAGACTTGCATGCATTTATTTACATAAATATGTTTAAAAAACTTAATTTATTTCTAAGAAAGAAATTTATTTAATTATGAGTTGACCTTTTATTCTTATTTTTCTTTCATTTTTTTCGTTTTCAGTTGGACATACAGTGCCAAACCTTGACGATGTAGGGCTTGCGTTCCGGGACATGAACATAAACTTACTGGAATTGGAAGAATATATACGGAATGTTGATTCAGTACCGTGTGTGTATGAAATTCCCAAGTATCCAATACCCCGGGACTCTCACTTAAACTTCTTGAAACCTGGGAGTAGAGAGGTGGTCACACGGCCTGTGCATGTTCATGAGCACTTGCCCCCCATGCATCCGGAGATGGAAGGTGAGCTATCTCACCTACTGCGGATTCTAACCTGCAATAATATGTGATATATTTCATAATAGCAAAGGCTTTAAATAGACGCTATCTACATATTGTTAACTATGTGTAGTCCATTATATTATGTTGCATTATTCCTTTGTGGCCTAGATGTTGTTAACTATTTGTAGTCCATTGTATTATGTTGCATTGTTCCTTTGTGGCCTAGAAAAATTTTGGACCAGGGTCAAATTTATCTTAATAATTGTTTTGTAATGACAGAAAATCAATTATACTTAAATAAATTTTTAAATGGCATCCCCATTGTGATTCTTTCTCCATCAGTCTAGTGGCTACCATTTTCATTTCTACATCCAAGATTCATGTGTTCAAGCCCAACCACAGTCAATTATTTTTGTGGAATTAAAAGAATCTCAAGCATAAAATAGAGGCTTCTGAGAAAAATATGCTGGCCCTTTTACTTTTAATAATTGTGATGTCATTGACTTCAAATCAAGAAGGATGTCAATAGATAAAATCCTATCAACATTGGGAAGCCAAAATATGTCATGTGTCGTATACTACTACTACTGGCTTTTGTATTAATTTCAATAATGAGGCTGTAATTTCTTATGAGCCAGGTAGTGTATGTGACAAGGTGTCTTACTAGAAATGGTGGGCTGGATTCAATCCCTGGCAGCAAGTAGGATGGAGATTTTTCCTCACTCATTCGTGACCGGACCGGTCCTTATGCACACTTTCTCCATGATGTAACAGATCAAGAAAGCCCTTAGCTTACTAGCTACTGCTAGTCTAAATCGAGATTTGCTAATCACAGATGTCAAACATCACCTAGCCAGTGTAAGTGTGATATGTGATCAGCATGTTGAGTTTCCCAACTGTTGTGGTTTTCTCAACCTAGAGCAGCTGTTTATTTTAATACCCAATTTTTCTCATGATGCTGGGTGAGCACTGTACTCATACATTGGTCAAAATTTCTTCCTCTATGGGTTCCCAAAAATCAATGCTTGCTCCATATTTCTGAACCAAGCCAGGATGCATTAGACCACTCCCGTGAGCCCATTTATTCCACCATACTTGTGCAGTTGGCTAAGAATTTGGGATTCTTTCTTCCATATTCCCATAGTTCATTCAAAGGGATATATTTTACTTTTAAGACCAACTCCTTGGAGTATTTTTAGCATGTTTGAGTAATAATATCTCTAGAGTTTTGAGTCCAAATATCAGCTAGGCTATACCAACATTTTTCAATATAGGATCTATAATGGAAACCATAGTGTCTCATGTGGACAATTGAGTAACTACTTTAATTGAGAAGTAGCAAAATCTGGTTAAAAATTGAAACAAAGCCTGAGGGATTTCATCACTGGAACCATGTGATTACCTCTACTGTCAAGTTCTAGTCTGTGGCACCAACCATTTCGGTGTCTTGGTTCTCTGAAACTGTCATGCCATGGATTTATTTTTATTATTTAACACCAAACCAAACAAAGAACTGACTAAAATTTTCACTTGGCCAAACACTCTAAGGCATCATGCTTTAATGCAGAGCTACAGAATGCACGTTGGTTAGAATCCTCATTGGGAAAGAAATTTCCTCTTGAAATTTTGGGTAGTGTGTAGGAATGTTGCCCAGATTAATGAGAAATTTGGATAGCTGAGATAAGTGGCAGCTCTAGGCTGAAATAACTAGTTACTATAGTTGGGGGATGAAATATGCTAATCCCATGTCACCCTTGTACTCTCAGGATAATTGTCCATATCTGTGAATGACACATGTGGATGTAAGGCCAGTGCTTCAATATCTGTCGTGCCATGGAATTTAGTAGATTGACAATGATGCTAATTTTATTTTCCAGCTCTCAGCTTTGATCTCTAAGGTTATATTGGTGAATGACTGAAATCTGACTCATTACTTGAATATTCATGCCATAAAGGAATAATATGACATTGTCTAGTGGACTGTGGTAGTCATTTATCTAGTGAATTAGATGAGGTTACATACTTTTAGAAGTTTTTTTTTTTTTGTTCCTACTGGTCTATTCTATGTTGATTTCAGAGGAAGAGTATGGGAATAAGCAAACTCCACTTTCTGTGGATACAACTGTTGCTTCAGGATCAACATCTCCTCTGGCAAGTCCAAAGGCTAATGTTTTCAAACGACCAGGAGATCCTATCTCAGACAATCCAGCTTTAAAAAGGACAAGGTATTTATTTAATATTTGCTGTTGTCAAAAATGTTTTAATGCTATTTTAACATTAGTCACAGAATGTAGTATTATTTAAAATTGGAATTAGGAATTGTGAGGGATGGAGAATGTGACATTTCATGAACTACGAATAATTACTTCAGTTGTAAATTTTATTAAGAGGGAATAAATACCTGAACATGACAATGACAAATTAATTACTTTTTGTATATATTTTTCTATAGGAATTAGCCGATTATCTAGAAAAAGTGGGAGCCTTAACTTCCTACTACCCCAAGGGCCTTCGGGCCTGTTGTGGGATCACTTTACTTTACTTACATTATTTATTTATGTACAATTTTATCACTCACCTCATATTTTTCTTCTTAAACTAGTTTCAGAACTATTATCTGTTCCATCATCAGTATTTCACGACCGTAGTTTTGTCATCTGTCTTTTGCTCCCTTTGTTGGTAGACGAAAAAACCTTGAAATCAAAAAATTTTCCACGGAAATTTCAAAGTTCATTAACTTCTCCTTTTCGTTTTTTTTTATGTAGAGTTTTTCCCAAACAGTCAGTTCTTTAAATTTTTCTATTTGTTTGAATAATTTGGCATTTCTTTCAATGAGATGTTTTTCTGATCAATCATGGGCTGCCACTGCAGACTTTTCCACTTCCCCTTCTTGACAATCCTGATATGTTCTTTCACTCTAGATTTCAAATTTCTCTTTGTTTTTCCTAAGTATGTTTTCTCACATTCTCTGCATTTGATCTGATAAATCCCCCATTTGTTTTCTTCTATTTCTCATTTTTGTTGGATCTAATTATTCTAATGATGCTGAAGTCGTTTTTTGGTGCCAATCTTGTGTTAAAATTTAAAAAAAAAATTGAAACATATGGTGCTTCAATGGATATGTGAATTCTTGATGGGCTGGAATCCATTATAAGACTGTATGTTTACCAAGTTTCTCAGTAGTCTGAATCATGTTTTGTATTTCTAATATTTTTCCCATTTTTGGATATATGGTTAATGTTTTGGCCTGAATTGCAGCATAATAATAATTTCTTCATATCTGTAAAAACAAATTATAATATATTGTATTTATTGCATTTTTCTACATTTCCATGTTCAATTTAATTCAAATTTCACTAAAATCGTATCATATTTAACCGAGATTTGGCATTTCGAAAGCATTCCAGTAAAATTAGCTTTAAATAATTAAATGCCCTGTCTTCACACAGAATGTCCATTTAAATATTGTGCCGACGATGAAAGGTTAAGTTGAAATTGTTTTTCATGGTGACAGAAATTTATGAAGTTCTTATAATTCTTGTACTCCCCAGCATGACCATCACTGAAATAGTACCCAGTTCGAACACGGGAAAACCTGTCATTTAAAAACTTCACAACTATGAAACTCAAAGAGTTTCATAAACAAAACCCACATCATGTTCCAAATCATCTGAGATTATGCACAAATTTGATACAATTAGATTCTTTCCTTGCTCAATACAAGTATAAATTACCACTGGAAGTAGAGAGCAGCTATCTTGTGTCCAGTGGTAACCTTATACTTCGTCTTGAATAAAACATGATTATAGTTTTCACCTCAGTCTATTAAAATGATTGCTTCATTTTTCCGAAACTTTGTTTTT
Source organism: Diploptera punctata (assembly GCA_030220185.1). Lineage (NCBI taxonomy): Eukaryota > Metazoa > Arthropoda > Insecta > Blattodea > Blaberidae > Diploptera > Diploptera punctata. Next base: position 109,796 of record JASPKZ010004193.1, read on the forward strand.
AACTCTTTCATATAGTGAGACTGAGACTTAGAAAATCTACAATTAATTTATTTTGTCAATTTATTTACTGATTTCATTATGACAATAGGTATAATATTTTTCATTCTTATAACTTGTTGTATAAATGTTATATATTTTAAAACAAATTTGTAGTTCTTTGTTGTTTAATTTATGAGGTACATATAAAACTCGAGGATATGCCTATCAATAGTAAAAAAATAGATTAATTCAAAATATATTTATACAATGAAGCAAACTTAATGTCAAGTATTTTGTTGTTTCTTAAAATAGGAAATATATTGTAGATTCATTTTTTAAAAAGAATTATCTTCATCACTTTGCCTCTTAGAGATATGAATTTTTTTTGTAAAACAAACATAAAGTGTTGCCATATTTTTTCTGGGATCAGTGCAGTTCACTCGACAATACTACAAATTTTCATATGATTTGCACTATAAATGCCAAAAGATACAATTCATTGAAAGTACAAGTTCTTTTTTGGAGGTTCGGAACACCAAAACCAGCTATTTTACTAATATTTCAAAGTCCTATATAACAAAAACCAGCTGAGATAAAGAGATAAAATATGGTATACATTCATAACTTATGTGAGAAGATAAAAAATACAAAGTTTTATCAAAATCGGATTTGTGGGTGACATGGCAAAGAATGGATGACTTGATATGGAATGACTCGTATTTGAAAACATTCCACATCATGGTCAAGCACCTGCCTTGGCTCACTGTAATGGAATTTTGCTGTAAATAAATGTTGTTTACATATTCAATATCTGAATCATTGTAATAAATGTTACATTGTATTATGAAAACACTTCCACACATAAGAATCAAATGAATCGTGGATTCATCTTACCTCATACTTCTATGTTTTTTAAACACAGCACTGCAGTATCAGAGAACAATCTTCCCCATTATCAGCCATTTTCATGACTTGTCAATTTTTTTTGCCCATAATTATCCAAACTGCCATCTGGTGTACTTTTGAAGGAGTAATTTTCTAAACTGCCATGTGTCTTATTTTTGAAGAACTTTGTAATCAAGCTTGGTTCGTCCGGAATCTCAAAGTTCATGGTTCTAGTTTGGTTTTTTTTAATATATATCTTTTCCCAAACTGTTAAATCCAAAGGTTTAGATAGATGTTTTCAAAAGTTTTGCTTCTTTTTCAATTCTATGATTTTCTAATAAACTATCTGCTGCTATAGCTGATTTTTCAATTTTTCCATTCTTAATGTTTCTAAAGTGTTCTTTTTTTACGAGTTTCCAAGTTCCTTTTTGTTTTTCTTATATATATCCTATTGCAATCTTTGCAATCAATTTGATAAATTCCAGATTTTTTGTTGTCTGGGGTGTTAACTTTATTATTAGTTAACAGAAGATTACCCAGGCTGAATTTGTTAATCAAAGCCAATGTTATGTTAAATTTTCTGAAAATTTTTTGAAATTTATTATGAACTTCTGGATGGTAAGTAAATTTCTTGAATTTTTCATCTTTAGAAAATCATAGAATTTAAGAGAAGCAAAACTTTTGAAAACATCTATCTAAACCTTTGGATTTAACAGTTTGGGAAAAGATATATATTAAAAAAAAAACCAAACTAGAACCATGAACTTTGAGATTCTGGATGAACCAAGCTTGATTACAAAGTTCTTCAAAAATAAGACAGATGGCAGTTTAGAAAATTACTCCTTCAAAAGTACACCAGATGCCAGTTTGGATAATTATGGGCAAAAATAAAATCGACAGTCGTGAAAGTAGCTGATGATGGGGAAGATTGTTCTCCGATACTGCGGTGCTGTGTTTAAAAAACAGAAGTATGAGGTAAGAATAATTCACGATTCATTTGATTCTTATTAATAAAACCTCATAATGTTAAAATTTCCCAAATTTATTGTATTAAACTTCCACACATGTTGAATGGTGTTAGTAATTGTATTTGGTTAAGGATGTTTTATTCAATCATGATACTGCTGTCTAAAATAAAATGTTGCATACTCTTGAAAAATGAATATATTCTAAGTTCTGCTTTGGATCATAGTGCTGTTACATAATGCATATGCTTGTTCAGTGGAAGTAAATTCTAAACTATGGTGATTAATAAGGAGTTATTCAGTGTGTATTATTAATAGTTTAACTGTAAAATGCCCACTTAATGGTTGGAAGGTTGAGAATTTGAATCTTATTTGTTTTTTTTTATATTGTTATCATTCTTTATTGATATAAATAAATTATATGTTAGTTTTGGTATGATACAGTTGCATAATAGTAATGTTAGTTTTTTCTTTTTATATTATTACTAGGAACTGGATTCTTAGATTTTACCTATTTTTTTCCTTACTTCTGAAATGAAAATACTTTAATACTTTTCCGAATTACACTCGAAAGATGCATATTCATAAATTCTGTCGTACCTACAAAAAAACCTAAATGATATGTGAGTACCTAAAATTACCTGATTAAATGTTAATAAGTTTTGATACATTTACTTTGCCATAATGTAGTATATTGAATTTTTAATTCATAATTTTTAAAAGTGAACTACAAGACAGTGTTTATTCCTTGTTCAAGTTGATTGAAAGAAATCCCATCTGCCAGAAAATTCAAATAAAATAACAAATATTATATAGAATTTTATATTTCTGCCAGACCATGCTCTGTATCCAGGAACAAAATTTCAAAAATAAATATCAGTATGATTGATTTCTTGGTCACTATATCTTCTTCATCCAACCAAGTCTTAGGCCTATAGGCCTGTTATGATCTCACTGATGAATTTTGTATCCAGCATTTCCTTGGATGGCCCAGAGATCTCTTCCCTGTTGGACAATAATGAATCATGGCCTTGGTCATGGTTACTATATAAAGGAGACATATGACACCAGAAGTGACTAACAATGTCATCATCATCCTGCCAGGTATTAGTCCTAGAAGAACTGTTATGGCCTGAGAAAGCGGTTTTCGTGCCATCTTTTCATAGGTCGACCAAGTGACCATTTCCCATTTGGACAGTAGTTCATTATTGCCTTGGGGATCCTGGATCTACCCATTCTTGTGACATGTTCCTTCCAGTTTAGCTGATATCTGGAGATGTAGTCCAGTATTGGTGACACATTAAGTTCTTGAAGGATTTCTACATTTTTCTTTCGATCCCATTTGGTGTAGCCAGCTGTTTGGCGCATAAATCTCATCTCACAAGCTGTTAGTCTGCTTTCATCTCTCGGCCTTATAGTCCACGCTTCACTTCCATAACATAGGACTGGTCGAGCCATTATTTGATAAAGACGAGTACGAGTTGATTTTTGCACTAATGAAGGTTTTAAAACTCTATTAATGATTCCCATTGATTTGTTGAATTTCACAATTTTCTCTGATAAATCCAAATTTTCAACAAAAGAGAGTTTATATCCTAAATAAGTAAACTCATTAACTCTCTCTAAAATTTTGTTATTTAAACAAATTTTGCTTGGTATTGGGGATTTTCCACAAAAGGCCATTATTTTAATTTTATTGGTAGATATTTCCAACTAGCAATGTATAATGTACAATCTGCAATCCTCTACAAAAAATAATCCTTTCTTTGACAATTTGTAGATAATAGTTTTACATTCATTGTTGTTTTGCCCTTTTTTAATTATGGCATAGCACCTCTTCAGCTAACTATTATTGTCACCACCGTAAACCATTACAAATCTAGCTGTGACGAAGAGAAGGTACAGAAATATTTTTTTTTTCTTTGAAATTTACCTGCCAACTTGAACCTTAAGGAGATTTTAGTACTGGCATAGATCTCTCAGTGACTTGTGTTGTTTTCGTGAATTTTAAATAATGCCAAGACAAATCAAATCACATCTATTATGGCAGTGGATTGGAAATGATTCTAATTTCAGCACAGATGGGAAAGTGATATTTTGTCAAGCTTGCCAGAAAAACATAAGTGCTGATTTATTTTTATTTGTTAAATTATCTATCTGCCGTAGGCCTATATATAAATTTACTTTATTTATATACAATTATTTGGCATTAATTTTAAGCTTTTGTGCAGTTTGACAACTATTGCCACACTTTAAGTATAAAATTATTTAAAAATCTATTCTACTTACTAAGAACCTATAAAACCTATTTTATGTTTTTGAAAACCTAAAATTACAGTTTTAAAAACCAAAAAGTCTTGTCCCTTATTATTACATTATACTAAATTCTAATAAAAAAATTAAAAGGTGTAACGAGGATTCTAAGCTGAGACGTTAACATTAAAAATGACATTCTTCTTCCAACTGAGCTTTATGGTGCTAATGCAATTCAAAGCATTCGTAGAAACACTAGAACTTAATTTTCATTTACATTAGTTTTTGATTATTTATTATACAGTAAAACTTGTTCAATCCAGATTATGAATATTGTAGAAATCTGTCCAATATGAACAAATTTATTGGTCCCGGAGAAATAATTGTAATTTTAAGTGTATTTATTTTGCATAAAACGGAATCTGTCCAATGTGTAAATGGAAGGATATTTCTACACAATTCATGAAAAAAAAAACTTTTATAAAGCAGAATGACAGAGAAATAAATTAGTTTCCACTTCATTGAATTCTTGTTAGGCCAAAAAAAAAAACCATAAGGAATGATTCCTGCCGCCGGGTGAAGTAGACCTGAAATTTTATTTTGCCTGACTGCACACCTGTTATGCGAAATACCTATCTTACAAATAACCATTGCACTGTAAAATCTTAAATTGGTGTAAGTTCACAGGGAGCATTCTGAATTTATGGAATAAAGATGGCTAAAACATATGTATCATTGCCATTAAATGAAAAAATTGAAAGTGATTGAAGATAAATCTGCAAATTTCCAGACCGATGCTCCAAAGTCAAACTCTAGCTTTTGCTAAATCCCTAGGGAATAACGATTTCAAGGCATCATCAGGTTGGCTGTACAGTTTTAAAAGATGACACAATGTAGTGTGGAATAAAATTTGTGGGGAATCGAAGCACATGGATGAAAGTGTAGTTAGCAGAAACCGAAACTGCATACTTTAATTTCAGGATACGCGCCTAAGAGATATTTTTAACGCTGACGAAATGGGACTGTTTTTCACGCGTTACCTCACTTTTCAAAGGCAGCGGAACTTCAATTGATCTAAGGTATGTAAAAAGGCATATGGTACTCTGTAATCTATATTTTATTAATAAGTTTTAGTTTTTTTATAATACGGAATTTTGTCTATTGTGGAAAAAAAAAAAGTAAAATAAAAAAAATTGTCCCATGCAGTTCTGCTTTGAGCAAGTTTTACTGTATGACATAATTTATGACAATAAGACAATATCATTTATAGGTATAGTAGTAGCAGCAGCAGTAGGCCTAGTATTTTTAATTCATAACCAAAAAAACGATTAAGGAACTATTTTGTGGATATAGGAATTATTTTTTTAATCTGATTGCAGGTCTTTAGAAAACAAATTACAGGTCGAGGTGAAATTATGAACTATAATTATTTTTTAAATCTTCGGGAAAATTGTCTGCAATATACTTATATATGACTCTAAATGCATTTATATTATTAATTTTTATTTCCAAGATGTATATTTTTATCTTAGTGATTGTGTTGGCATTATATTAAAGATATTCATAGGCTAAGGATTTCTATGGCTGTTGTGCCATGAACTTTAGTTTTAGAAGTTAAGATTGTTTGAGAAACCTGACATAATTTCTACCAGACACTGTTCAGAATTGGTATACCAAGTGCATAGAAGGATTTTCAAAGGGCTTCATGATCATTATAGAATTTTTCTATATTGGCAAGTTAAACGTCTACAGAGTCAAAAAGAAAATCTGAACTTAACTCTGATTACAACCAAGGGAATATCCTGTCACCAATTTATTTCAATGAGATCCTTTTCCTCTATGGTAGAGAAGCAAACAGTGTCTGGATCCATCAGGATAAAGCTTCAAGCCATGCCACTAATTTGACATGGCAGTGCTTGAAAATAATGTAGCAGAAAATTGGAATAAACAGTGCCGTACAGTGATATACCTGTCAAGTCACCCAACACTGCCCCCATGGATTTTGGTCTTCTAAAAGGAGCGCTTGGAAGTTGGAGGATATACTTTGTTGTAGGCCTATGGAAATCCTTGTAGAGGAGTTGTCCAACACTGACAACAACATTCTGCATTGGAAACTTGTAAAGCGATAGCAAGAGTCCTAGGTTGTCAAATAGAACAGCACCTCTGGAGGAGATTTAGGTTTTTGTAAGCCAGGTTAGTAACATCAATGTCTCCAGAAATTGGAATAAACCCTCTGTACTTGCCTCAGATGCTGAAAAAACCAAGGTCAATCACAGCACGTTTTACGTGCTTAATGCATTCTTGCATTGGAAACTTTGTTGCAGAGTGATAGCAAGAGTCCTAGGTTGTCAAATAGAATAGCGCCTCTGGAGGAGATTTGGGTTTTCATAAGCCAGGTTAGTAACATTAATCAAGCTTTTTGAATCTGGAATCATCTTACCTCAATTTAATGTTGATTTGTTTTTGAACTTGTTTCGATATATCTTCTATATCATCCTCAGCTTTGGCCAGACTGATGAGTTTTATGTTGTGAACCCTAGATGTCAATATCAGCTCCCTCTTCCAGCTGATCGAAGAACCTCCAAACAAGGTCCGTTCAGCAGGAATTTCGAAATTCATAACTCTATTTTTGTTCTTCTGAATGTAAATTTTTTCCCAAATGGTGAGTTCCTTTGTATTTTCTAACTGTTTTAATAATCTAGTATATTCAAATTTACATTATGTTTTTCAGCCCAAACATGAGCAGCAACTGCAGATTTTTCTATTTCCCCATTTTTAATATTTCTCATGTGTTCCTTGGTTCTAATTTTCAGGTTTCTTTTTGTTTTCCCTATATATATCTTTTCACAACCAGTACATTCAATTTGATATATTTCTCATTTTAGTAAATAGGTCAGGAATATATCAAACTGAATATACTGGTTGTGAAAAGATATATATAGGGAAAACAAAAAGAAACCTAAAAATTAGAACCAAGGAACACACAAGAGATATTAAAATTGGGGAAATAGAAAAATCTGCAGTTGCTGCTCATGTTTGGGCCATAAAACATAATGTAAATTCGAATACTAGATTATTAAAACAGTTAGAAAATACAAAGGAATTCACCATTTGGGAAAAAATTTATATTCAGAAGAACAAAAATAGAGTTATGAATTTTGAAATTCCTGCTGAACGTGAACCTTGTATGGAGGTTCTTCGGCCAGCCGGAAGAGGGAGCTGATATCGACATCCAGGGTTCACAACATAAAACTCATCAGTCTGGCCAAAGCTGAGGATGATATATCGAAACAAGTTCAAGAACAAATCAACATTAAATTGAGGTAAGATGATTCCAGATTTAAAAAAACTTGATTAAAAGAACCTCAAAATATAACTTCCTAAAATAAACCATTAGTACCATCAATGTCACCAGAGATTGGAATAAACCATCTGTAGTTGCCTTAGATGCGAAAAAAAACCATTGTGAATCATAGCACGATTCACATTTTCTTTCTTTTTTCCTTTCCCTCTTTCCTTTGATGCTCTCTGGAGTCATTTTAAACAATCAAAGTGTCTGGTAGAAATTATGTCATTGATTTTATTGAGTAGTCTTAGCCAGTAAAATTAAATTCCATGGCATGACATAGAAGGTCCTTGGCGTACCTATTTCTTAACACATTGGGGACAGGGTATTTAAATAAATTAAATACCTGTTTCCGGGTATTTACAGCCTTCTAATTTCTCTTTTGTACTCTTTAATATAAAAATTCATAAAATTTCTAATTAATTTTATGAAGTAAAACATTCAGGAATCACTTACCTAGGCTCCTAGTACTGCTTGAGGGTGTGATATATCTGGAAACATTCCCCTTTGTGGAGTGGCACTTGGCAGAACTTGCAAATATACCTTGTTTCACTTATTTTTTTGTGTGTTGCACAAACATGGCACCACCTAGCAGGGTATTTTCTCTTGCCTTTCTCACTTTTCACAATTGTTTCGAGAACATGTTCTCACATATCACCCGAAAGCTTCCCAGGGGGTCCACATGTGGTCTATGTGGGGTTGGTGTTGATGTTTATGGTAGTGTGAAGTCTGTGTCTGACTCCACTTCCTCCATCTTATCTGTAGCTCAGTCTTTTGCCACTTGTAGCAGAAAGTCTTTATAACGAAGATTTTTAGAAGTGTTTAATTTCTTATATACTTGAAATGAATTAAACAGAGCACAATTGATAAGCCACAATGGAACTTTCTTTGACCACTTTACAGGACAAGTACTGATCAGCTCTGTCAACACCCTTCATGTGTTTATTATATTGAATAATACAAATGAGTTTCTGTTTTACTTCTTCATTTCTCCTGGGAACACTAACCATAGATGAATTATGAATTGTGGATATCATGTTGACAACACGAGTATCCTTCCAGCATTGAAGAAGAATATCACCCTTTTGCCTGAATGTACTTTCCCTACATTTGAGAGACTGTGATTCATTTTTCAAATCTGGAGGAGGACCTCTGTTCACCCTGATTGTTCCACATACTCTTGTATGTCTAGAAAAGAGATTTTGAGCAATATCTACATTATTATAGTAGTTGTCTTGATATACTTAGTAATTTTGATCAAGGCAAGGTTCTAACAGGGTCAAAATAGTATCCTGTAATTTTTTTCCTTGTCCCGAATAAATTTCTAAATTCCCAATATAGCCAGAACTGCTTTCTATAACCACACGAACAAGTAGACCATATTTTATTATTTTCCCTGGATTATATGTTCGTATACAAAGCCTTCTTCTGCATAGCCTTATCCAATGAAAGTTGTTGATTTGGTTTATAAACTGTCTGAAATCTTTCAAGGAAAAATCTAGTAAGGGCTGAATTTTGAAAAGTCTGTTAGTTGACTCTTTTTGCAGAGCATTATTGTTGAAATGCAAAAACCACCAAATTTGTTGAAATCTATTGCGACTCATAATACTCCTAAAAATTGGAGCGTTTAAAAATGGATTAGTTGACCAACAATGCTTCAGTCTATCTTTTTTTATTTGCCCCATGAGAATAATTATTGCAAAGAATTTTTTCATTTCCGCTTTAGTGACGTTTGACCATTTCAACCCTTTAGATGAGGTAGTATATTTATCATGATTTTGTAAATGATATAAATTAGTTTCCTAACATAACATTTGAAAGAACTGATCACTGAAAATAGTTCTAATATATCAGAAATTTTTGTTGGGTCAGAGGGAATTTGTTTCACCCCTGGATTTCCAGAAAAAGGTTCTAAGTTCGGTGTTTTGTCTTTCTTGGCCCATGTGTTTGTCCCCACCCTAGAATTATTGTCACTTTCATCAGAACTTATCGCACTGTTACTGTAAGTTTGCACTGGTTGCACTGTTTTTCTTTTCTTTACAATCACTGAGTCATCATCGCTGTCATTGTCACTATCAGTAAATAAATCATCAGGGACATCTGATAAATTATCTGCATTTAATTCTGCTATAATTTCTTCTCCCGTGAGAATTTTTTTCTTACAATACGAACTTGCTTCATTCGTCATGTTGAACAAACAAACTGACTTGTGAATAGAGACTACGACTAGAGAGTATGTTCAGTGCCCACATGTTGAGTTAGTTCTAAGAAAGGGTTTATTGTGCAGCAAGGGGAGGATTTGATGATTCAGCTACAGCCATACAAAGGTCAGCTCATGTTATGGTCAAATGATGTCGACACAAGAACTTCATGACACCTGAGATCAATATATAGTGAGTGGAAATCTATCACGCATTGAAAATGCAAAATTGCATTGCCCATCTCACACAGTTGAAAACCTCCGACGCAACTTTGTGTTCCCGTCTGGAATGTGTTAATTTAATGCCAAAGCTTTCATGATGCTAAAAATATACATTTTAGAATTAAAAAATAAATAATGTAGATACTTTAGAGTCTTATTTAAGTATGTTATTTAAAGGTATTAATATTTCAAAGATTAAAAAAAAATAGTTCATAACTTTGAACTCAGAGCTGTAATTTGTTTTCTAGAGCCCTGCATTGAGAGAAACTGTTTCTACAAAACATTTCCTTAATCATTGCTTTAGTTATAAATTAAAAATATTAGGCATGTCCAAGCACAGGGACATGTTCTTAGGAACATAGACTGTTAGGACATTATATAATAGTGGGGCACTAGAAATATTAACATGGAATGAGATAAAACACCCTTGGATATAGTCATTTTACAGGAAGTTATATGGCTAGGAGAAAGTAGTCAGGAATCATGAAAATTTGCATTATACTTGGGTGCAGCGAGATGTGTATTCAGAACAGATACATTAGTCCAAAGGAGGATCATCTCCACTATCTGAGATGTAAATTTGTCAGCGATAGGGTATTGTACATAAATCTAAAGGTAAACAACATGATTTTGTAATAATAAATGTATGTGGTCCCAGGGTAGATAAAGATGACAAGATCAAAGATAGTTCTATGGAAGAATTAGAATGTTGTATTTGATAGTTTTTCATGATTCTATTCCAAAAGTGGGATATTAAGATATATTCAGGCCAACAATAGGCAAATTCAGCCTTCATGAAGATAGTGATGACAGTGGGGTTAGATTAGTCACCTTTTCCAAATCATAGAATATGAGCACAATATTCCAGGATAAGGATATTTATAAATATGCTTATACAAAGGGCACTAGGAAAATTTTGCAATACGGGCATACTTTTCACGACCTCTCGAAATAACTTCCACCACACTCAATACACCTCTTCATATGTCAGAACCAATCACTAAACCATTGCTTCCACTTTTCTTTGGATAGCTTCATGCACTCGTCCCATGCTGCCAGAAACACTTTTTCCAAAGGGAAACACATTCCTTTCATCTTCAATTTAACTTCTGGGAACAGTCCAATGACACGAGGATCAAGATCTGGATTGTAGGGAGGATCTTCAAGCAGCGGAAATTTCTATTTCTTCAAGAACTCCACGGTATCACTGGCCCTATGGGCAGGCGCATTATCATGATGCAGCATCCATGTGTCTAGCCTTGACCTTGGACGGAGTTTCTTCAGTGCTGCAATCATCTTTGGCAGGCATTTTTTCGTTCCAAAATCCCCTTGTGGAGAAGAAGATGGTTTTCAAACTCTTATTCGCCGATCGTTATTTCCTCACTGCCACTGACGTACCATCATCTTCAAATAGCCACACCATCTTCTGGGCTTTCATTTGGATGCCATAGTAATACAGCCATGGTTCGTCCTCTATGACAATGCTGACCAGAAGTGCCCTTTTGCTCCTCAGTAAGTGCATGTGGCATCCACAGTGAACAAACATTCTTAAGATGAATATGCTCATGTAAAATTTTATGAATGGCTGGTGCAGGAATTTGGAGAGACTCCTCTATCTGGCAGTAGGTTATTCACCTCTCTTTCTCTAGCAGTTTCTACACAGACTCAATGTTCTTGTAGACAACTGACTCGACCAGCTGCCCTGAACGAGATATTAATAAGCTGTTAGTTTATGCTGATGATGTATTATTAGACAATAGTGAGGAGATAATAAGGGCCAACACACTCTATTGAGTAACACTAAGAAATTAGAGTTAGAACTAAACATTAATAAAACTTAATATCATTGTCGTTCTGGCAGATTTCAATAAGTCCAAAATTGTTGTTTTGAGATACAGCGATTTTAAAATTTAAGGAAAGACAGCTGTAATAGTACAAGTAAATTGGTCCAAAATAGGTGGTCATATATTATGTCATTTTAATGATATCACACTGAAAATTTTTATGGTATATCTAGGGACTTCCCGCTTTGGATTTAGCCTAGAATGACATATATTTTGTTATGAAGATGGAATTATTTTTTTTAATTTAAAGATTTTTTAAAATGTGACGTTACATTACCTTACATTCGTACACTTTACTAATATCCTGTAATTCTGATGGCAATGAAATTTGAACTGCCCATCATCACTGTACGTGAAAATGTAACCATGCAGTATTACTTTAATATATGCATTTTTATGGTCGTATGGCTCTCTAATTAATATGTGTCAATAAATTAATGACTTATTATATATGTATAAAATTAAATATGAATATTTTCTAAAATTTATTTACAATCATGCATGGTTCATGCAAACATACATCTGTTAACATGCTCTGAAAATTTCATGACCCTAGGTTAAATCGTTTTTGAGAAAAGCGTACCAATGCAATGAAAAATGTAACTTACGGAGAAAAAGAAAAGAAAATTAATTACATGCTCTAACCTTAAAAATTCACATTTAGAATTTTCCAGCACCATAACTATCATCCCCCTCTGCTTCTGTATCTCCATTCTTCCTCTTCTGCCCTCTAGTCTTCATTCTTGCCTCCTTATTCAAGTTGTCTACCGCTCTGTCCACTTTGGTGACACGTTCAATGTCCAAGTCTTTCAGTCCTTTCTTGATGTTTTCCCCTGCCACAATGTCCATAACTTTCATCACATGAAGTCTACTGTAACACCCATCATTGAAGCATATGACAGAGTCCAATACTTACTTACTTACTGGCACTATCGAAACCGTAGGTTCATGGCCACATGGACATAAGCTCTCCATACATCCCTATCCTGAGCTAATGCTTTCCAATCATTCCCTGTATAATCTACTTCCCTCAAATCATAGTCAATGTTATTCTCCCACCTCATTCTTGGTCTACCAACTGGGCGTTTTCCCTCTGGCTTTCCTACAAGAAGCTTCCATGCAAGTCTTTCATTCCCCATACGTGCAACATGTCCTGCCAATCGCAGTCTATGAGACTTAACTGTTCTCATTATATCTGGCTTCCAATAAAGACCATGTAGTTCATTGTTATGTAGTCTTCTCCATTCACCTGTCTGTTCATCTCTCTTTGGTCCAAAAATTTTCGTAAGTACTTTATTCTCTAATACTTGTAGTCTCCTTTCCTCCCTTAAAGTAAGAGTCCATGTTTCACACCCATATAATATAACTGGTAGAATAATAGTTTTATATATTTTCTGTTTAACGTTTTTTGAAAGGAGTTGGGACGTCAAGAGTCTCCGCAATGCATAATAGCACGCATTCCCAGAATTGAACCTATGTTTGATTTCTTTGTGCATCTCATTCCTATTTGTGATTATTGTTCCTAGGTATTTGAATTCAGCCACTTCCTCAAAATTTCCCTCATTTGTCATAAGCTGTCCGTTTCCATTACATAATGAATTTCTACATGTGACCATATATTTAGTTTAATTGATATTTACTTCCAGTCCTAATTTCTTAGTGTTACTCAATAGTGTGTGTGTATTGTCCTTTAGTATCTCCTCGCTATCAGCCAACAATACTACCAGAGTCCAATACACCAAATTTTTATTGTTTTGGCACCCACAAACACAGTTTTTGGAAGCTTCTGCCATATACAGCTGTTGAAAGACTTTGATTCTGAGTCTTTCCATGCAGACATGTTCTCAGTAGGTTGTCATCAGACAGCTTCTTGTATATAGGTTTAATTTTTTCAAGTACAGCAGCTGGTAGAGAGTGTTTGTGTTGATATTCTGTACCAGCTGTGACTGATTGCTGATAGCTGCACCAGGATGTTGGACCGTTGGGACACAAACCGTGATTATTGTTGTCATCACTAGAGTACTTGTGGAAAAATGTAGCCCACACTGCTCTTTTCATGTTATCGAGATTATTTACATTGGCTCTAATTGCCATTCCGTAATAGTTCTGCAACTTATCTATTTCTCCATGGGTAAGGCGACCATGTCCATTTATAGGCTTACACCTTTTGCCTCTTTACATATCTGTCTCAACTCCATGCCCATTCTCTTCTGAATGTGGCCTATACATTCAAGTTTTTCGAGCTGAACATCATTTCCATAGGGCTTTGCTTCTGAGACAGGATGGAATCCTTTGGAGTCACCATCTCCAAGGTATCTTACATAACGTAGACCCCTTGTTAGTTCAGACCTACAACACAGTTGCATGGCTCCTTCAACTTCCATCCCTCCACTATAGGAATTGAAATTTTTCACACACTTGTGTTCTCCACCTTTATTACAGCCAGTGCAGTACTTACTAAAATAAACCACATCCAGAACCTTCCCAGATAGAAATGAAGTTCCAGTCACAACACCGTGTAGGGATGAATGACCTCTTTTTTGCCACGATCCATCTATAACTACAGTGGTATCTGCACTACCTTCCATTTCTTTGGTTTCCCTAGCAGCATTTAACATAGAACCTTCTGCAACTTCCTCTAAACTTTTCAAAATTACTGCATTGTACCTATCAAAACATAGAGGTGGGGGAGGGAGGTCCATCACAACACAAAATGTATGAGCAGCTTGTCTTCCCTTGCCGATACATCTCACTGCATGAGTAAATCTAAGGTTGATAGTAGATATTTTTCTTGTATTTACCTGTGAGGTCATTGTAGAGGTTTCATATTTACAAAACTTGCATTCTAAACTAATGCCTAATAGCTAAATCTCTTCTACTACCAGACTTTTCAGTAATACTTACAGTATTTACACAACGACACTGTGAACAAACAACACTTTTGTTTATAAAACTGGACAGTACTGACAAATTAATTATGAAGTTTCCCTGATTTAATGCAGACATTTCATTCTCTTCCTCACTGTTATTGAACAAATAAGTTAATTTTTTCCTGGAAGCACTTTGTGGAGTAGAGTTGACCAGGTTAGGTTGCTCACGTGGTGTGTTGGTACCATTTTCCATGTTATTTTTCTTGGTTTTTAGGAACTGATTACCCCTAAATTTATCCTTATTAAATTTCCTGTGCCTTACCATAGTTTATACACTATTCAAATATATAATACTGGTAATAATTCACAAAAAATGAGCCACAAACAAAGACTGTGTACAAACATGTTTGTACAAAGAAAATGAGCTGCTAGCAGCATGCAATCATGGCTTCCTTTATTGCTGTACACACTAGAGTTAGCACTGAATCACTCAGAGTAGCCACAAGCAAAAAAATATATATTCACTTCCACGAGCTTGATTTAAATCCCTGTGCCATCTTGCCATGTCCACTCAGGTTGTCAAATGACAGTTCTGCTGGGATACTGCCTGAACCTGATGTTATATCTTTAATTTGGCTATCGCCATTTCAATCTCTAATGCGCTTGGTTCTATGACTAACATTTCTCTTATCTCTAAATCATCCTCTTCAATATCCTGTTTTATATGCACATTTAATAGCTGATTAATGTAACTTTTCATCTATTTAATATACTCCTGGAATCTGTAATCATATCCCCATTTTCATTCCAAAATATTTTTGTTCTAGTCTGAAACCCTTTCCTCTCTGCCGTAATCAAACTTCAGTAGTCTGTTACACCACAGTGATGAACTTTTAACTAAATCATTTCTTCTGATCACACTTCCTAGTTATATTTCTCGTCATAATTGTGAAGTTCTTGCCATGCAGATCTGTATTATTTCTTAAAATAACCAAAAGTAATGGAGTTAGGGACTTATGCCTGAAGAAGGAATTCATTTCTGTGAGAAATACAGGGTGGGCCAAAAGTCTCAATCCATTTTTTGAAAGCATTGACCAACATTCATGACTGTTACATATGTTATTTGTCAGATGTCTATGAACAATCTTCAGTACAGTTCAATCTGTCCCCCTTGCATTTTGAGGCATTGCTGCCAGTGTTGCACTGTTGCTCTAAACACATTACGCAGATGGCATGGTGTAATAGCTGCTACTGCCTCATAAATGTGTTCCCGTAAATGAGGAAGATCACAATCCTTAGTCTTGTACACATGGGACTTGATAAAACCCCACGCAAAAAAATCAAGTGGGGTTAAGTCTGGTGAGCGTGGTGCCCACATTCTTGGTGCAACTCTGCCGATCTAGCAAACCAGAAATGTTGCATTGAGATAGGCATGCACACACAGAGCAAAATGCAGTGGAACGCCATCTTGCTGAAAGACAACAGAGTGTAAAACACCATCCTGCATAAGCTGTGGTTCTAGAAATTGTTCAAGCATGTCCAAGTAGGTGATTCCAGTGACTGTGAGTTCTTGAAACATCAATGGACCGTACAGTTTTGTTGCTGTTACACCTAGCCATACATTAATTTTTGGTGTATCTCGTTGTCATTCATATGTAGCATTAGGTTGCTCGTCGGCCCATATTCGACAATTATGCCTATTTACACGACCACAAATGTGGAATGTAGCCTTGTCACTGAAAAGGATATTGTTCATTAGATTATCATTAGCAACAGCCTGAAGCAAATCATGGCACATAGCCTGATGGGCAGCATAATCTTCCTGTTCCAAGTGATGTAGCACTCGCAGATGGTATGCATGTTTGTTGAGTTTAAACCTCAAAACCCTCCAGACTGTTGTTCTGGGAATGTCCAGTTCATTACTGAGCCTGCGAGTCGACGTGCCTGGACTGTGTTCAATCGCGTGCTGAATACATTCAACATCATTTGCAGAGGTCTGTGGTCTACCTGGACATTTTTCATCAAGAACACTTCCTGTTCGTCTAAATTTGTTCACCAACATCCAGATATTGGCTATAGTAGCTGCTGGTTTGGTGTCAGGATTTTTAAACTGACAAAAACCTTCTGGCAGCACTATGGCCCTGGGGTCGACTCAGCCTCTAACAGAAATGAGTACCAGATGCTTGTTCTGGGGTAAAGGCGGCCGTCATGCAGGGCTGATAACCCGGATGACATCAAGTGCCGATTGTCTAGAAAAGTGGGAGCCTTAACCTCCTACTACCCAAGGGCCTCCCGAGGCCTGCAGTGGGATTGCTTTTACTTTACTAGGTGCTGGTTTGTGAAACTTTCGTTCAAATTCCTGATGCACTCGTTCATAGCTTACCAATCGCAATCACGTGGAAACAACTGTTATTCTTTCTTCAATGGTCAGCATACTTTGTGATGAACCTGAAAAACAACAAAGAAAATATCAATTTAATGGAAATGGATTGAGACTTTTGGACCAACCTGTATAAAGCATTGACTTTAGAAATATTTATTTTGTAATGTATTATTATAAACAGAATTTGGCAATTTGTTTATTGTAAATGATTCAGTTTTCAGTTACTTTGAAAACTAGACAACAAATATAAGTTTTTTTATTCTATGAGATCAAAAACATACATTTAAATTACACAGCAAATTATTTAGCTTTTCAGTCCAACGAAATGAAAAAAAATCTACTTAATAAAATTAAGTACAGGAATGAGCATTTTGGGAATTACAAATACATATTTTTGGTGGAAGACATCCCAAGAATACGCCTATTCCTCTTAAGCTTTCAAGGCTCCCTTCCCTGTATCTGAACAGAAGTACAAGAACTTGATGTTGCTCTGTGATAAAGGAGTGATTTCAATAGAATTTCAACCTTAGTATCGTTCCTTGCCACACCTAGGCTCGAATCTATGAATGCATTAGACCGTAAAAGGCATTCTCTGCTGAGAAAGTTGTATCCTAATACGATTTTGCTTACTCAGAAATCTGTGATAATAATTGTTGAAATTTGTAAGCTACCTGACGAGTTGACTTAAGAGAGAAACGAATCATGACAATCCCGAAGGGAACCGATGTAGTTTGAAACCTTGCTGCTTTATTCAAGATGTCAGACCTTGAAGACTTCGATCTTGTTTTTGGTATACGCAGAGAAGAAGAATTTGATAGAGTCTACCAAAGAATTCAACTGGAAGAACAGGAGAATCGGCATAATATTGCGCGATGCAGACGTCGTATACGGTATTATTTGCGGGACGCAAGCATAAATGTGTGCCTCTTAAGCAGGCGAAAATAACGGAAGTGGTTTTATCGCTGAGAATTCTGGGTAATTTCTTGCCAATATTACAAAAACGACTTTAATGCATGACCAGTTAGTTGGTAGCTAATTCGATCTTTGCACTTGCTCACGGTGAGTCAGCTCACCAGTGATTGGAAGTAATTTGAGTAGAGACTAATGTATTTGCATGCGACCCTTAGGAACAATCCAAGGGAAAATTCCAGAACCAAGGATGGAAAGTGAAATCGATCCTGAAGACCAAAGAAGTGACTAAGTTATTTTTTGAGCGAGTTGAACAGATTATTTGTTGTGTAACTAATTGGCAATATTTTTTATCCAAAACACTTTGTAACCTTTAAACTTATTGCACAGTTTTCAAAGCGATTAGATTTTTTTTTTCACTTCATTGGATTTGAAAGCTAAATAATTTGCTGTGTAATTTAAATATATGTTTTTGATCTCATAAAAAAAACTTGCGATAATCATATTTGTTGTCTAGTTTTCAAAGTAACTGAAAACTGAATCATTTACATTAAACAAATTGCCAAATTCTGTTTATAATAATACATTACGAAATAAATATTTCTAAAATCAGTGCCTTATATTTCTCACAAAAATGATTTCCTTCTTCAGGCAGTAGTCACTAACTCCATTATTTGGTTATTTTAAGAAATAATACAGATCTACATGGCAAGAACTTCACAATTATGATGAGAAATATAACTAGGAAGTGTGATCAGAAAAAATTATTTAGTTCAAGTTCATCATTGTGGCATAACAGACTTCTGAAGTTTGATTAAATTTTAAAATCGCTGTATCTCTAAACAACAATTTTGGACTTAGTGAAATCTGCCAGAACGACAAATTATTTTGCACAACAATTTACAAGACACAAAATTTGCTTCCTTTTAATCACTTGACACTCCGTAGACTGAAAGAAATCCCAATAAAACACAGCACAATTAATTAATGTAATAAAAAACCATGCAGATAAAGTATGTAGCAACAAATGTGAAGTTTTTTTCTTTACTCTTTTACATCTGCTTGATAATGCTTTAAGAGAACACTTATGACAAGCAGAATTAACTAAGTCCATTCAGTGATTTCTGTGTGACTAAATAATGTCTAATCTGGACTTGGTGAAAACATTAAGCGTTATAAATTAGAAAAGGTCAGCGATAGCACTTAGTGGCTTTTGCCAGACTGTGAAGAATCATTTTCATAATATAGAATTGTAAATATCTCAAAACAGCCAATTTTTGGACTTGGTGACTTCTGCTTGAACGACGATGATATATTGTCACAAATAGAAATACATTATATGATGGAAATGGACAAATAATGACTAATGAGGGACATTTTGATGAAGTGGCTGAATTCAAATACCTAGGAACAATAATTACAAACAGCAATGAGGCACACAAAGGAATTAAACATAGGCTTTTAATTAAGGAAATGCATGCTATTATTCATTATTGGGACTCATAAAATAACTTGTCTCAAAAAAGTTAAACTGAAAATATATGAAACTGTTATTCTCTCAGGTATGTTATATGGATGTGAAACCTGAACTCTTACTTTAAGGGAGAAGGAAAGATTATGGGTCATATCTATGAACGCATTAGACCTTACTCTGCTGAGAAAGTTGCATCCAAAGACTTTTTGCATACTCAAAAATCTGTTCATGCAATAATAATTGTCGAAATTCCTAAGCTACCTGGCGAAGTGACTTTGCAGAGAACGAATCGTGAGCAACCCGATGGTAACCGATGTACTTTGAAAACTTACCTTGCTGCTTTATCCAAGATGTCGGACCTTGAAAACTTTGATCATGTTTTCGGTATACGCGGAGAAGAGGAATTTGATAGAGTCTACCAAAGAATTCAACTGGAAGAACAGGAGAATCGGCATAATATCGCATGATGCAGACGTCATCGTATATGGTTTTAGTTGCGGGTTGCAAGCGTAAATGCGTTCCTCTAGCAGACGAAAGTAACAGAAGTGGTTTATCGCTGAGAATTCTGGGTAATTTCTTGCCAATATTACGAAAAAACTATTTTCCTGCATGACCAGTCAGCGACTCGCTAATTCGAACTTTGCACATTCTCACAGAAAACTCAGCTCACTAGAGACTAATGTATTTGCGTGCGGCCCTACGAGTATTTGAGAGTAAAGTTCTTACAAAAATTGTTTGGGCCAAAGAGAGGTGAACAGACAGGTAAATGGACAAGATTATGTAACAGTGAGTTACATGATCTCTATATGAAACTAAATATGAGAACAGTTAAGTCTCGTAGACTGTGATGGGCAGAATGTGGCACAAATGGAAAATGAAAGAGGGGCATGGAAACTTTTTAGGAAAACCAGAGAGAAAACTCCCAGGAAAACCAGAGAGAAAGCACCCAGTTGGTAGGCTAAGAATGAGGTGAGAGAATCACATTAACCATGATTTGAGGGATACAGAAGATATTGGAAAAAATTAGTTCAGGATAGGCTTTAATGGAGAGCATTTGTCTGTGTGGCTATGAACCTATGGGTTTATAGTGCTAGTGAGTTAGTTAATTAGGCCTGCTGCTACTGCAAGTATAAATATTACTGTCTTATTGTCATAAAATATTTTATATATTAAATAATCAGTACATAACGTAAATAAATGTTAAGTTTTAGTGTTCCTAAAAATGCTTTGAATTGCGATAGTATTAAGCAAATGCCATATAGCTCAGTTGGAAGGACATTGTCATTTTAGATGTCTTAGGATTTTTTTTTTAGTTATAAGATAGTAATAATAATATTGGATGGAAATCTAATTATAACATTATGCAGCTATATTGTTGCTAAACTAACATTTATATTATTTATTATATATGTATATATATGTGTGTGTGTGTGTGTGTGTGTGTGTGTGTGTGCATGCGTGTGCGCTAGACAGAGTGGGTGAAGTAAGAACAATGCTAGAACTCATAAAGAAGAGGACAAGAAATTGGATTGGCCACTGGCTAAGAGAAGTAACTGCCTGTTGACGGATGCCCTAGAAGGAATGGTCAATGGAAAGAAAGTTAGAGGCAGAAAAAGACATCAGATGATAGACAATATTAAAATAAATGGTTTGTATACGGATATAAAAAGGAAAGCTGAGTTAAGGAAAGAGTGGAGAATGCTGAGTTTGCAGTGAAAGACCTGCTCTTAGGCAGAACACAATGAATGAATGAATATATGCCTAAGAATTGGTTGGATGAAGAAGAAGATATTATTTACATCACTAAAGGAAGATAATAAAAATGGTAACTTGAACAAGGCTCTAACTCAAAACCCTCATACCAAAAAGCTAGTATTTTACCATTGTTCTATTCGTGATAGAAGTTGAATGACTATTAATCATCATAGTCTAGAAACTACATCCACAGGTCATCTACAAGCACATGCATTATGTAACAACACTTTGATTTAAAGTGGAATTTAGAATTTATTCATTGTTCAAGAGTGTGGCCACCTTCATTTTAGTAAGCAGTGCCATGATTGAAGAAACATCCTTAAACAAATATAACTACTGATACCATTCGACAAGAATGTACTGCTTGAGACTGAGCTCCATGTGTCTGCAAGAAATTTGCTTCAGCAGTTGGTACTGCGAGAGGTGGGAGATGATTATTGTATTATGCAAACTAATTACTTTGACTCAATGTTTTTATTAATAATTTCATACATCTCATTGATGGATAAATCATATTTGAAGAGAAAAATTATACGCTCAGACCGGGACTTGAACCCGGGACCCTTGGTTTTCTAGTCCCAGTGCTCTTGGACTAGAAAACCAAGGGTCCCGGGTTCAAGTCCCGGTCTGAGCGTATAATTTTTCTCTTCAAATATAATTACTTTGACTATTTAACTCATGCCCCAAATGGGAGTCAATGACCAATCACGTTACGATTTTTGATTTACAACCAATCACAGTTGTGTTTCACCTAGAATTTACCAACTAAAGTTTCTCATAATAAAGAAATCACCTCCTTTTTTAACATTCTCAATAGGTCATAGCATTATTTTGGAGTGACCGACTCACTAAGAAATACGGCTACCAGATTGTATATATAGTGCATGAATGTCAACACATACTGCATGCGGGAGTTAATATAAAAACATTTGTAGCAATTGATTATACCGCCAAAAAAAGAAACAACTGTTTGCACTTTCTTAAATGTATTTTTTCCAGAAAAATATAATTGTCATATTTACATCATAGGACATCAGAAATTAATTAATATACAGTTGGATATGTTTCATTTTTTCTCCACTAGAGTGCATTCTTACAATATTGCATTCCTTTGGCAATAAATAATATGATCTGGTTGCTGTGACGAACAAAAGAAGCAAATGAAGCATAGCAATCGTTTCTCATTTGTTTTTAAACATCGCCGTTTACATTAAATATATAAATAATTTAAAATAACTATATTTAAATAATGATTTGTGAGTAAACAGCTTAATTTTATTCGTTAAATAGTCATAACAAATGCCACTCTTGATTTCCAAATTATCTAGATAAATTCACTCCTCACTTCACGAGTCGTGAATTTATCGATAATTTGGAAATCACTCGTGGCATTACTTATGATCAAGTATTGAAAGAAATATATTTTATAACTTTATAGCGTAATTACATGATGGTGTGGGTGGGCTAGTTCTTTATAATCCTTGTCATCATCATTACAGTTATTACAATTGAACTGTAACTATCTTCAATTTTATCAATTATCACGTTTGAATTACAAATTAATTTTAATACTGTCAATGACGTCAATCACATTTCTGCCGTTTTCCCAATGTTCAGCGTATTCTTTTTCTTATAGAACCCTCTCTAGTCCTCTTCCATAACTGCTTCTATGGCTTCATCAGTTAAATTCTTTCAGTATCTGTACTTTCAGTTATTGTTGCATGGCCTAAGCTTGAAACCAAGCTATCTATTTTGTAAATCTTGTTTTCTGGGAAGATAAATTTCAACTAGAGTAAAAAAGTAAAGTCTCCTTTATCAACTCTCAATTATATTTAATGTCCCTTTTCTTTAAGAAATTGATCATCTCTTGTCTTGTAAAATGTTGGAACTTTTTTGTCATCTAGACCAGAACGATATGGTGTATTGTCTCAAATTATGACAGATGACAGTGGGATATTTAACAAGAACATTTTCCTTCATCTATGTTTAATAATTTTGTTGGTTCATGTTTCCGTGATAGCCACCACTGATGTTTCCTGCCCTGTTGTTTTCACTTACACCGAAATAATATTACTATGCAGCCAAATATTGTATAGCTCTAGATAGATATATTCTTGCTGGATTCTGGTAAAGCCTTCATTTTGACAAGGAATTAATAACACCATTGAACAATGAATGTTTTTGTTAAATTAAAAATTTGCCTTTTGATTTTGAATTTTCTCTATTTTATTCCGATAATTTATAAAAACCATTATTAAATATTTTACACCCTATGGAAACTGAAGTCTTTGTTTTACTTTCTTGGGACTTTATGAGCTGTGGGAACTACTTTCTAACTGTATTTCTAATATATTTATAAAAAATGCAGAATATTTTTTTCCATTGTTTAATAGTTCCCCCCTCTCTCTCAAGAGTAGATATTTCACTGTGCTCAGCTCGGTCATTAAGGGTCGTATCTATGAGTGCAATAGACTGTAAAAGTCGTTCTCAGCTTGTACTGTGCTGAGAAAGTTGCATCCAAAGACGTTTTTGCATACTCAAAAATCTGTTCATGCGATAATAATTGTCGAAATTCCTAAGCTACCTGGCGAGGTGACTTTGCAGAGAACGAATCGTGAGCAACCCGATGGGAACCGATGTACTTTGAAACCTTGCTGCTTTATCCAAGATGTTAGACCTTGAAGACTTTGATCAAGTTTTCGGTATGCACAGAGAAGAGGGATTTGATAGAATCTACTAAAGAATTCAACTGGAAGAACAGGAGAATCTGCGTAATATTGCATGATGCAGACGTCATTGTATACGGTTTTATTTGCGGGATGCGAGCGTAAATGCATTCCTCTAGCAGACAAAAATAACGGAAGTGGTTTTATTGCTGAGAATTCTGGGCAATTTCTTGCCAATATTACGAAAAGAAAATACTTTCAAGCATGACCAGTCGGTGACTTGCTAATTTGAACTTTGCACGTTCTCACGGAAAACTCAGCTCACCAAAGACTAATGTATTTGCATGTGGCCCTAAGTGCTGTGCCTCCTTAATTTATATGATAGAAATTTTATGACTTTTCACAATAATCCACATTAGTGGAAATCTGAAAGAATTTGTTTTGACTCCTCTTATTATTTTCCTGAAATACTACTGATCAACTAATGGATTCCACTTCTTTTTCTAAGACCTGAATCTGATAATATACTTTATGCCAATCTTGACACCACTA
The DNA here is from genome assembly GCA_030220185.1 of Diploptera punctata. Lineage (NCBI taxonomy): Eukaryota > Metazoa > Arthropoda > Insecta > Blattodea > Blaberidae > Diploptera > Diploptera punctata. The sequence continues at coordinate 134,099 of JASPKZ010004193.1, forward strand.
TCACATAAAGTATTCAGTAATTTAATTCAATGCAGAATTCAAATTGAATGGTACACAGGACTAACCCAATGTTATTGTCAAAGGAATATTGATGAAAGAACTGCTGGTATATTATGTGACTACCTCCTCTCACTCCCCGCACATATGGAACTTGGTCTCAAGCATTATGTGTTCACGTAATACAATGTAACATTTATTAATATAATTCAGAAATTTAATATGTAATCACTATCTTTTTTTTAGAAAAAATTTAATTTACTGAGTATAGCTTAATATTGGGTGGCTATAAAGTCTCAATCTGCTTTGTAGAAATAAATGGACTTCTGGATATGAAATTGATATTGGGTTATTGTGATGGTAGTACTTATGAAAATAATTCAACATGTCTGCCACCCATTTCATAGCATTGTCCCCATTGTTCACCTGTAGCCCTAAAGACATTCATCAACAATTCACCTGTAATTGTTCACATGCTGCTCAATTATGATTCCTGATTTCTTGTACTTACGTTTTGTACACTCGTGCCTTGGCAAATCCTCAGGCAAAGAAGTCTGACAGTGTCAGATCAGGTAAAAGTGATGGCCATACATGTGGTGAGCCTGTGCCTATCCATCTGTTAAGAAAGCGCTGGTTGAGATATGCTCTAGCAGTTAATGCAAAATGTTTGATTGTGCCCTCTTTCTGAAAGACAACACTGTCAACAATGCTATCCTGCTCAAGCTGTGGTTCCAGAAACTTTGTTAGCATGTCTAGGTATGTTATTCCTGTAATGGTCTATCTGCGAATATGAAAGGACCATAATCCATGAATTTCATAAGCCTAAGCCACACATTGACTTTTGGGGCATCCTTTACATTCATAGGAGGTGTGAAATGGCTCGTTAGCCCATATGTAACAATTGTGTTTATTCACTTTTACTGCAAGTGTGGAATGTGGCCTCATCACTAAACAAGATATGTTTGAGTAAGTTTTCTTTGTTTACAGCCTCTATTAAGTCATAACACACTGCCCTATGAGCTGCATAATCTTTCTCATCTATTTTGTGTAACACCTGAATGTGAAAAGCACATTTTTCAATGTACAGCAAACTCCCGATTATTTGTGTTAATTGGGACCGAGATATGCATGGAAAATCAAAAAACACAGATAATCCAACAAAGTTATTCTAACAATAAACATACAATACAGTACTTATTACAGTACTGTAATTCAAAAACTGTTGTACTTAAAGCAAATCTCTGTTAAAACCACGTGTTTTACACCAAGAAGTCCGATAGTTTCCTTTCCTTCAAGTTATCGTTTACACTATTTTTGATTACAGTTCTTATTTTCCTAACACTTTAGACATCAACGTAGTCAAATCCATTTTTGCACCATATATTCTGATAAAACGTCTATACATTTTGATGCTTCTGTGTGGCTAATTTTGTTTTCAAAAGTCGTTGCATTTTCGTCTTCACTTCTCCTTCCCCTCACACTTTGTTGACAATAGCCGCATCATTCAATATTTTGAAGCCGGGTTCACACGGGTCACTTAGCAACCACTCAGCCACATTTTCTTCATCCACGTTTTCACAGTCAGCAACTTCTTTCTACAAGTGAGCTATATTTGTAGCATCATCACAGTTTTTGAAAGTAATACTGCAAATTATTCTTCATTCTTAGGCGGCATAAGTTTATTCCATGATCGTTCTATTGTGGTTGGTTTCACTTTTTCCCATGCCCTACATATTCCATAAATGGCATCTAACACATTTTTTAAGATTTCTAAAATGTGATATCAGTTCCATCGAGTATTAGGCTTCGTACAGGTTCAGTGAGATAATGTTGTTTAACACTAGCAATTGCACCTTGGTCCATGGGTTGAATCAGAGATGTGACACATGGTGCAGATATTTCACAATAATCTGACCATCATCACATATAAGTTCACTTGAACTTGGGTAGCAGGGTGCATTTTCTAGAAGTAGGACAGCTTTAACAGGTAGCCCTTCCTTCTCTAAATATGCCATGGATACCATTAGATGCATGAGGAGAGGGTGTTTTGAATGAAGTTATCTTTATTGTGCGAGTTTCTAAGCACAGTTCACAGTAGCGCATTTAAAAGGAAATACCTTTTCATAACAATAAAAAAATACTGTACAGTATTTATCTTCATTTTTAAATATACAGTAGGAAGAGCCATGCCCGGATAATCGAGAGTTTGCTGTAAACCTAAAATCTTCAACACAGTTGCTCTGGGCACATATATCTTCTTACTTAGATGATGAATCAATGTTTGAGGACTCATTTTGATGGCTTCTCGAGTCCATGCTCCAGTCTCCTTGGGCATGACAGGTCAACTGGGATGTGACTCATCAGTTACATTACCTGTCCTCTGAAATTTATTGATCAGCAGTCAGATAATTGGTCGATTGGTGCCAGTTTGTGGAATTTATGTCTAAACTCCTATTCAACCTGTGAAGAATATGTTAAATGGTTCAATTTAGCTCTGACAACAGCCACATATCCTTCAGTAGTGAACATACTAATATATCAGCCTGAAACAGAAACCAAATTCCAACATTAACTCGAAAATGGAGCGAGAATTTATAACCACCCTGTATTGGTAATTTGACTTAAAGGTACATTCAAATCATTAGTGTCTTACAGAAACTAGTTGGCTGGAAGGAATTGGGTATCAGGATTGATGTGAATTTGTTTATAGGTGTATTTTAGAGGAGGAGGGACGGCCCCTGCGAGAGATCAGCAGCGTCATGATGACCACATCCGGATTCTTGTCTCCAGCAAGAGAAGGAAAACTTCCAGAATCGCGCACGCCTCTACAGCCATCAGATTCACGTTCAAATTCTCCTCAGCCAACTTCATACCCGATGGTACCTCCTGAGGTTAAAGGTGATAAGAAGACTAAAAAGTTACCATTCAAGAAAACAGTTGAAGGTATTAAAAAAATAGGTGATAAAGAAAATAAAAAGAAGGAGCATAAATTGAAAGACTTGGCAAAAGTAGAAAAACATATACCTATGGATGAATCGAAAGTGAAAAAATTAGTGAGCATGAAAGAACTATCAAAATTAAAGGCGTTGAAGTCAGGTGCTTTGAAAATGATGGCACATGCTAGTGCCACAGCTGGCCCAAGTACAAGTACAAAATTTCCCAAAATTAGTCCACCCAAAATAACGGCAACCAAGGCTCCAAATGTTAGTTCGCCTAAGATGGGAAAACCAGTTGGTCAATCCAAAACCCAAAAAGTGGAAAAGTGTTTTTTTCCATTGCCTGTTACAATTTCTCAGCCTAAAATGGTTAGTCCTGAAAAGAGTAAAGATACTGTTGTAGAGGGTAAGTTATCATCTGAACCAGATAAACAGAAACTTAATATATTTAAAAAAATCTCAAAAGTGAAGGAAGAAAAATCGGAAAAACTGGATAGAAGTGAACACTTTGATTCTGCTCCCAGGGATTCTCGTGAAAGTTCTCCTGGACTTATAATAGATGAATCAGAAGCAAACAGTCGTCAGCGGGAAGTACGAATGGCTCAAATAGATGACTGTATTGAGTCAGTAATACAGAGAAGTATGGCATTAGTTGAAGAAGAAGCAGCAAAGAACATAAAGGAATGGAAATCTCCAACAACACAGATGCCAGAATCAACATCGTCCAAAGTTGATGAAACAATAAATGATGTTGTATCAGGACATGCATCTGGACCTGGTTCAGACCATGATGTGTATATGTTTGATGATGACTTCTCACCACCAGGCACACCATCGACCCCCAAAACTCCAGAACTACCAACTCCTTCCAAAAAGGTACAAGATCAAAAGGAAAAGAAACGAAAAAGAGAAAAATCAAAGTCTAAAAAGGAAGGAAAAGGCAGGTCTCCAAAAGGTTCCATTAGTCCTAAGAAGGTTAAATTGGAACTTAATGAACCAGAAACTCCAGACAGACCCAAGACTCCAGAAGCACCAGATCATCGGGAACAAACTATTCCTGCTCCAGTATTTCCATTTTTCCCTCATTTTCCTCCTGCTCCAGGACTCATACCTCCCCCTATTGGTCATCCACTTTTTCCAAGATTTCCTGTACCACTTGGCAAGAATTTACCACATCCAGCTATGCCTAATTTACCAATGCCACCTCTTTATTTATGCAACCTCGAACAGAGGAAGTTGTTGAACCAAAAGAAAAAGCTGTAGTGGAGAAACCTGCTCCAGTGATGGCTCCAACACCACCAATTCTGGTGAAAACTGAGATATTGGAAAAACTGCAAGTCCCACCGCTGCAAATAAAGGAGAAGTCTAGTGAAAAGGTGAGAGGATTATGTTTCTTTTGATGGTGTTGATAAAACTTAGTAACACTTTGTTGTGCTTCTTTCAAATGTGAAAAATTAAATGAAGGGTACAGGGGAAGAACCAGTAAGTTACTTTATTTTAAAAATGGAGTTTGAGATGGCATTAGATTCTCCATGGTAAGCACTCTCATCTAGAAGTGTGAAATAATAAAAGATACGGTTTAGTCATGGGTTTGTTCACCTCCAAAGTCTGGCTTGCAGGTAAGGAAGTATATGTAGTACAACTAAAAGCATATTAATTATTAAAAGTATATTTTCTAAGTTTCAAGGAAAAGGTAACTACTTGTTTTTTTCCCCTATACCCTTCATATAATGGGTACCAGGAAGGGGAAATAGATAAAATCTCTAATCAAATTTTGTTCTTGATTATTCAAAATATAAGAACCAACTTTGATTTGGTTAAATGTGCTCTATATCAATTAATACATTTGATAATAAATAGATATTGGTAAAAGTAAAGTCTCTAAGAAGAAAACGTAAAAACCATAAAAAGCATCCCACGCTTTTGATGGTAAAATTATTTTTTTTTGTAGATAACTCTGGTTTTATTCTGGATGTGTCGGAGATGATTCTTTGTTGACCACTTTAATTTTATCCTAAACATGTTGGAAATTAAATTTATATTTAATTTTTTAGTTCAATTTTCTAATAAAGCATGTTTTTTAGTATTTTTAAACTATTATTTATTTTTTAGTTTGTTTTTTTTTAGTTTTTTAAACTATTATTTATTTTTAGTTGGTTTTCTAATAAAGCGTGTTGTGTTAATTTTTTTAAACTATTATTTATTTTTTTAATTTTTAGTTTAATTGATTGTCATAAACCGGAATCCCATTAATATTTTATTGCTTACGATATTGTTGGTGTCTAGGCACGAATATAATTATATATTTTTTAAAATTATTATTATCTAACATTATTATAATATTTTTTAATATTTTAATATAGACAAATAGTTACAGTTCATTGTATCCTCATATTTTTTGGATAAATTACAATGTGGTAAGTTTACAAAATTGTCATTAATATTTTATAGAATTAGATAAAAATGTAAATATCTTTAAATTTTATACTATTGTAGTACAAGCTAAAAGTAATACTCTCCTAAAAAAATCCTCTGGGCCGAATTGAACCAGCAACCTATGGATTACTGAAATTATATACCACTACAGTCCACTGCTGTACCAACTTGGCTACTAGAGGATATAATATTAATAATAAGTCTTACAATGCTAGACTAAAAAGTCGATAAGTCTGCAACCTATTATACCGGTCTTTATTTTTTTGATGTTCTGATGATTCTGGTCAGGATCTTAGAAAACATTTATGAAATGATTGTATTGTCAATGATCCTTTACAAGTATACAAAGTTTCAAGTCGATCCATTGATTTGAAGTGGGTGAAAATCATGTTGAAAGGTTCCGTTACATAGATAGATACTTTTTTGATGTCCTGATGAACCTGGTCAGGATCTTCGAAAAAATTATGAAATTATTGTATTGTCATCGGTCCTTTACAAGTATACAAAGTTTCAAGTCGATCCAATGTTTAGAAGTGGGTGAAAATTATGTTGAAAGGTTGTTAGATAGATAGATACTTTTTTTGATGTCCTGATGATCCTTGCCAGGATCTTAGAAAAAAGTTATGAAATTATTGTATTGTCATTGGTCCTTTACAAGTATACAAAGTTTTAAAGTGGGTGAAAATCGTGTTGAAAGATTCCGTTACGTAGATAGACAGATACAGGTCAAGCTAATGTAAAGTGTGTAAAAAGAAGACAAAATATGATGTGAGGTGATTAATTTTTATTGTCTAATTATTTAATTTAAATTATGTTTAAATTTTCATAGATTTTATTCACACAAAAAAAAATTATACTACATGACATGGTGCAGAGCAACTGTGGCATTTCTTTTTATGTTCATATATGTTTTGTATTGTCTTGGTTTTGAAAAAGAGCATACATTTTTAAATAATTTGATATGCCAAAGCCATTTTTTTATGTCTCCTGTATGTTGTCTTAAACCCTTGGAATACTTACTCTTTTTCTTTTGTTTAATTTAAATACAAGAGGTAGACAAAGCAATGGAAACATTTTCCAAATCTTCATCAATATGGTGTAGGGCTAATGTTGATGCTTGAAACAGCTTCAGTCTTCATGGATTTGATTTATACAACTTATGAATTTATTACATTGGCATTTTGGACTATTCTTCTAGGAGAATTTCTTCTTGTTCTAAAAGAGAGAAAGGAGGTGGAAATTTTGTCCTTACTCTAGTTTTTAATTCATACCACATTGCCTCAATAATATTCAGATCTGGAGATTTAGCTGGCCATAGTAAATGTTGTGACTTCTCCTTCATGTTCTTCAAACCATCTTTAACACAATCAAAAGTGTGAGTAGGGACATTGTCTTCTTGAAATATATTACCTGAGAGAAACAATGTCTGTACCATTGAGTGCATACGGTTTCCTAGAATGTCCTCATAGACTCTAAGAGTCTCTTCTCGTACCATTCATTGTGGCAATAGGACTTACAGAACCTGTGATCAAGTGCACTGTCTGGAAATCTGCTGCTGGGATTCGATTCTCACTGCCATTGATTGTTTTTCGTTCCTTGCAACATTAAACTATTAAGTATGGAATTAACATGAAAATTGAACAGATGAAGGTTAAAATTAAAACAGTCTATTTTTTCAGTTTTCTTTAATTACATTCTTATCAAATTGAAGGATGGTATTTATTCTACCCATAACAACCATTGTTTATATCAGGTAGCTCAGCAAATGTAAAATATCTTACTACACTATTCTTATGAATTTACGAAAATAATTTTTATATAGGTTCAATAAGAGAGAATTGTAATAGAAAATAACAAAATTCTTTGGAATTTGTCATCGTTCTCAAGCAGTCAATTATAAAGGCCTAGTGGCCTATTCTGTTCTCGTTATCCTTTTGGTACTCTTATTGACCATGGCTTTGTTTCCTGACTGAAGAGTATTTTAATATTAAATTTATCAGTCTTACTCTGGTTATTCTTCCAACATGTAGTCTCCATTTGCTTCTGTAATTTTGATTTTTCCAAGAAAGGGTTCAACTTAAAGTTCTGATAACATTTCTGTGTTTGTTTTATGATCTTGCATATGTATTTTGCTGTAGGTATTTGTTATATCATTATACCAGTTTCCGTAGTTAAGTCATACATATTTCCATCCATTATTTTCTTTTTATCAACAGTTTTTTTTTTATGTTTAGCCAAATATTGAGTTTAGTTTGTCTGTTCTGTTTATTTCTGAGCATATTTTAGTATCCTCCTTTTTTATTAGTTGTTGAGTAAATTCATTTAAATATTTATTTATTTAAAAAAATGATTTCCGATATAGTATAAACAAAACATATGTTAAAAGGATTGAAAGTATTTTACGAATTTGTTTCAAAAACTTTTCAACTCATCCAATTTTGTTACTGATAAAAAAGAGATTGGCTTACAGGTTTTAAAATGGGATTTTAAAAAAAATGATTGCTGTTATTTTGAGATCTGTAAAAGAATATCAGTTTTGAAATGCTTATTTAAAGTTTATTAAATATTAACTGTATAATATAATTTTTTTTAAGAAAAGAGTATTGGCAAAGTGTATTGGGTATATTGGTTTTGGTTATTTGATACACTTTTTCTCCATTTTCCATTACTTAACAATTATTAATGCTGTGAATGTTTGTTTTATGAATTTAGTAGCATGCCAGATGTGATTTCTTTATATGTGAATGCATGTGCAGTCAATGGAACTAAAGTATCTTAATCATCTTGCATAAAATATAAAATTTGTCAGTACCTAAAATTTCTAAACAGGACTTTTAAATAAATAAATTCGGGCTGCTGTCATCTTACCTCATATTTAATTTTTTCTTGTAAGACATGTTTCAAAGCATCTTTGCTTCATCTTCGGTTGTCGGCCCTGGATCTTAGCTTCTGCTTCCGGGGCTGACAACTTAAAGATCATCAGTCTGCACCAACTGAAGATGAAGCGAAGATGCTTTGAAACATGAAATATGAGGTAAGATGATGGCAAACTCAACTTATTTATAGAGTAGAACCTCATAATGTAACTATTGATTTTCATAAGGAGTTTTAAAATTTTTACTTTGTTCTTGTCTGAATATTTATGAAACTAATTAGCTTAATTTTTCTGTAAACTGTTGACTATATTTGGTGATGGTGACTGTATTAAGAGAGCAAAGTAAACATTGGATTTTGCCATTCAGTTCTTGAAATGTATTATTTGGAACCCTAATTTAAAAATATTCTTTAAAGAATTGCATAGCCCAAAGCTATTTTACCAAAAATACTTTCAATAAATTTTATTTAATAAAAATGTTGACTATACCTTCAGTAAAATAATTTAACAGTATTATTAAAGGTTAAAGTTGAATTATTCTTTTTTTAAATTGTGTTTTTTAAAAAGTGAGCATTGCAGATGATGCATTAAGATACAGTTTGAGGTGTGATTGGGGGAGAAAGAGATGTTGATGTAATTGTATTTTTTTAATTAATTTAAGATAGATAATATGAGACAGATTCTAATGGAATATTTCATGCTACAATAATTGATATTAACTACATGCGATAAGCGTAAAAGATGCAATTAGGTTATTAGAATATTATGAATAATACCTTTCTAGAGTTGACAATAAGGATATCTAGGGTTATTAGTGCATCTCTTTATGTAGTGCAGTAAACTAAAATACCAGAATATTGTACCAGTAATTTTTACAACTCATCTTACATCTGTGATTCTGGAGTAGAGGAATTTTAATTAAGAAATTTAATACTCTACACCAGAGTGGAGAAATACAGAGAGTATATTCCAGTTGCAGGCTGCAAGAGCTTGCCTGTGCTACACGAATGCAAGGCTCTTACATTACATGCGTTACTGGTTGTTTTAAGATCGTCATCTATATTTATCACTAAAATAATTGAATTAAAAATTTGTAAAATTTACTGGCCCATCAATTGCAATCACACATCATGCAACTAGAATTTGTTTCTGTAATTGAATGCTGTATACTATTGTTGCTAGTAGGCATAAATTTAAAGTTATAACACAAGTTAGTGTTTTGCATCTATAATTCTTATATTGGCAGCTCCGTGGCACAAGCGGTTAGATGCTCGTCTATCACCGCTGGAGTCCCGAGATCGAGTCTAGGTCACTCCATGTAGGTTTCATGATAGACGAAACGGAGCTTGGGCAGTTTTTCTCTGGTTTTTCCTGTTTTCCCCTGCCACAATTTCATTCCACCATTTCTCGATAGTCATCTCATCCATTTTGTTTCATTTTGTTCATCTGCCACTGTGATTGTGCATCAGGCATGATCAACCAGCACCCTAATTCACAGACCTCTATATAAGGGGTTTCATCTCATCTCATTGCTCGACCCAACCCTGAGTTGGACACGTTGAGGATATTATTTTGTTTACTTGATTCTTGTATTCTTGCATTATTTTCACATATGTTTGCACTTATTATTATAATTTGTTAGTGAGTTGTACTATTCAGCACTTTTATTAATTGTTATTAATTAGTTAAGTCACTGCAAGATATAGTGAACAGAGAGTATTATTGATATACATAAAAATAAATTTTTGCATAAAAGTGATAAGGCAATTTGCAAAAAAATGTCTTGGCAATCCTATTCCAGAGAACGAAACTGTTCTCCAACTTGTTATAAGTTACGAGACAGATCTCTCTAAGATGTAAATGTGTCCAGATGTGTTCTAAGAGAAGAAATGTTAGACAAAATAGACGGACTAGAACACACCCAAAAATGAGTATTTGTACAAGCTTGCTCAGGAAACAAGTATTTTAAAATTCTCAGGAAATTGCATCAAGTTACTTAAAATAATACCTTGTAATACTTTATGCTGTTACTAAAAAAAATACTTTATAAGTAATGATGCTATCTCCTTTTCTCAACTGCAGCAACTCCACTGTTCCTATAACCAGCCAAATTCTCATGGCCCAAAATTGTAATAACCTCTGTATATATCTTTGTTCCAAACGAGAAGGCTTTAGAGTTTGAAATTACATTTGCAGTACTATCTCCATATATTTTGTATATGCAGATATACAGGGTCTACATTATTCATTGTAACTGCGTAGGCAGTTTTTTTTTCATTCTCAGCCTGCATTCGATGTGCAACTAACTTTCCTGCTTTAACTGAATAAAAAGTATTACATGTAATTCATAGTTAAATATGGGAAATAACATTATGAGGTTCTTAATTCATAAATTAACTCTCTGCTCCATATAGCGTAGTAAAACGTACTGAATGTGCTTTGTCGCTGCCCCGCATAACGTACCAAAGTGTAGTAGACTGTAATAGGGCTGTATTTCTACTTGTATTTATTTTCTTGGAAAATGTTATTATTTTTGTCATAGTTTGGTATCTGTGGAATGCATTGAAAGTGGCAACAAGGCTTGCTTTGTACATTTTCGTAAATTTCTTAACGGTATTTTCTTTGTGTACCGAACCCTTTTTTGAAAACCTCTATCGGTTCATCTGTAACCATTGTTAACGAAAGCAAAAATTCAGGTCTTAGGAAAACTATTTCTAGTTTCAATCCACTGTGTAGTGAAGACATTGTGGTCGCGATTGATGAAGAAATTGATTATTAAAGTGATGGTTGGAACACTAAGTAGAGGGGTAGCTTAGCGCAAGACTGTTATATAGAGCAAGCGTGTGACTGTGAACAAGATTTCCAAGCGTCAACTGCCGAGCCTAGAGATAACCAAGGAAAGAATATTATTACTCTTTTAATAAAATTGGTCCTCAGTATTAAAAAAAACTTTTTATCGTTTACTTATGTTGTACATAGTTTGGAGGCTGGAACAAACGAAAGATTTTTTTCCCACTATTCAGGCCTATAGATAGTAATTTCAATGTCTTGATTTCAGAAGAAAATAATATGCCGTGAAAATTGAGAGGAAACAAATAAATAAAACAAAAATGGGTGGAAACATCTAAATGAAATTAAAGCTTAAGTTGGAATTTTAATGCTTTTGATAGATATTTTTATTGTCAGAAACATAGTACAATGTATGACTTCAATTAGTACGTAATTAATGTGGTGTTTTCAACCAATCAATGCTGATATATTTATGGACAGTATAAAGAGGATTAAAAGTCAATGCTGATTTATTTATTTTTAAATTTTGAAACAAGAATACTCTATACCGTCTTCAAGACTATTGAATATATTCACGGATACCATCTTATATCTATTTTGAGTTATAGTAAATTTACATTAATTAGAGACTATTTTGTGTTGATATTTGTGTATGTCCTATTGTAAAACAAGCAATGACTCTTATGCGATTCGAAAAACATCGCAGTATCTCCATTTGAGTGATGTTATGGGAAGAATATTACGAAATAATATTGAAAGTGCGCCACGCACTGAACATCATACAGTAAATATGTTAGGGCTGATTGTAAGAGGTCTTATAAATTTATATCACAGTGAGAGAGGAGTGCAAATTAAAAATTAGTGTTAATTTAAAGAGTTTAAATTTTAATTTAGGTACAGTGATTTTTAAGTAGGGCCCATAGTGATATATGTGTGACTATATGAATATAACAATAAATATTGTATATTATGCAATTGAGAAGAGCAGCTAGACATGAAAATGGTGAGTACTCTTACTAAATTAAATAATTAATAATTTAGCTATTAGCGAGTTTAAAAAATATTCAAATTCGGTAATGACTGCGAAAAATTTAATGGGAGACCAAAATTATAATAAATTATTTTTAAAAGTATAAAACTCATACTTTGTCGGTATATTATATTAAAATTATCACGGCATATGGGGGAATTTTTTCTTAAGATATAAAATATATATATATATATATATGTGTGTATATATATATATATGTGTGTGTGTGTGTATATATATATATGTGTGTGTGTATATATATATATATATATGTATATATATATATATATATATAGAGAGAGAGAGAGAGTAATATGAAAATAAATTGGCAAATAAAGTAGCAAGTAAATTTAATAAATTTCAACAAATATACTTTATCCGTATTCGAACATTGGAATTACTTATGTAATCAATGATACTACTTTCTCTGTGTGTTCATTGTTTTATTTATTCAATATATGTTATTTTTTTAAACATTGGCATAATACTTTCAACTGGAATTTAAAATTTAGAAATTGCCTAATTAATACGGTTTCTTAATAGGCCTATATTGATTTTAAAAATATATGTTATGGATATTGTAAACAATACCATCTCCATAAGATGTTGATTTAAGATTAGTTTTATATATATATATATATATATATAGTATCTTTACACATTTGCTTAATTATTTAATGAAGAAATTCGTAATTACAAAACAACCAGATTCTGATGTAATTTGTTTAACATTATTTTCAAAGAATTATTCCACATATGCCACTCTTCAATTAAAATAGTCGAGAAGACATTTAAAATTTAAATACCCCAAAATGAATATGTCTCTCCACAGCTAACTAGTAGAAATCATTGAGCGGGGCAAAGGGTTAATGAGTCATTTTTTAACATCTTACCCCATATTTTATGTTTCTTCAAACACGGGAACTAGTTTTCGTGTTTGAAGAAACATAAAATATGAGGTAAGATGTTAAAAATGACTAATTAATTTATGTATTACATGTAATCTTACCTTATAACATATGTTGAAAGTATCATCCTTCCTGGGTTATACGGACATTGTATCAGGAAACCACATTCTGGCAGACATGAGTAAGTTCTTCCACTGTAATATTTTGCACTGAGCCAGTATTTTCAAATTTATGAACAATTCATCATAGACTCATTATAATTTTTACGCATATAGGTGCTTTAAATTATCAATATAGTGAGACCAATTTTGCTGGTCCATCATATTTTCATCTAACTAACTCACTGGCACTATCAAACCCATAGGTTCATGGCCGCATAGACATAAGCACTCCATACATCCCAATCCTGAGACAATGTTTTCCAATCATCCCCTGTATAATCTACTTCCCTCAAATCATAGTTTATGTTATTCTCCCACCTCATTCTTGGTCTACCAACTGGATGTTTTTCCTCTGGTTTTCCTACAAGAAGCTTCCATGCACATCTTTCATTCCCCATTCGTGCCAAATGTCCTGCCCATCACAGTCTACGAGACTTAACTGTTCTCATTATATCTGGTTTCCTATAAAGACCATGTAATTCACTGTTTAGCAGTCTTCTCCATTCACCTCTCTGTTCATATCTCTTTGGTCCAAAAATTTTCCTAAGTACTTTATTCTCAAATACTCATAATCTCCTTTCCTCCCTTAAAGTAAGAGTCCATGTTTCGCATCCATATAATATAATAATATCTCAGATAGCGGATAGGATCCTCCTTCGGACTAAAAAACCCATTCCAAATTCAGGTCTTTCTGCACCCCTGTAGTATAATGCAAAGCTTCCTGTTTCCTGTCTACCTTCTCCTGGCCATCTAACTTCCTGTAAAACGACTATATCTAAGGGTGATTTATCTAATTCACAGGTTAATACCTCTAGCGCCCCGCTATTATATAAAGTCCTAACATTCCATGTTCCTAGGAACATGTACCTATGTTTGAGCCTTTAGCATGGGTTCCCTGAAGTAGTCCCCGCCCGGAGATCCGAATGGGGGACTATTTGACCTCCGGAAAATTTTACCCCAGTTGAACCCATGTCCGCATTTCTTGACGGTTGTATTTTTACAATGAAAGATCGTCACTCTTTCGACCAAGGTACTTTTTTCATCTGTCTTATCACCTTCGAAAAGTCTGGCATGGGTAACCCTATTGGCAGCAATGCTACCGCCGGCATAGCTCTCGAGATCATTTAAGCACGCAAGCCACTCCACCACGACAAGGTGAAAATACCTTGGAGGGCATATTTTCATCTATAAAAATTATTTTAAGATTATATGTAATACGTTTTATATTGTTAAAGCAGGAAAGGTGCACACATTGTCAAATGTGGTTAATGCAGGTTTTGTAGTGGAGAGTAAAAACCACTCATGCGGTTACAATGTATAATGTAGACCCGATAATTCTTTTTACATTATAATCATGATTTTTTTACCTTTCTCATTTCATGTTATTTTGCTTTAATTATACTATATTTATTTTAATTTTGTTAGTGTGGGCCCCTACACTTAATTTTATATCCAAATATCTGTTTGTGTTATCAGTCAGTCTGTAGCTGTTGTGAGAAAATTTCAAAATGAATTAAATTGATATTCAGTATACATTTACACTGCGTAAATAGTATACCTATTCAGTCAATCGTAAAAACAAAATCTGGACCATGACCATAATTTTATAATTTTTATTGCTTCAGTAAAAGATTTAAATATTAAAAATCCATGGAAATAGTTATAAAGTTATGATCATGGTTCGAACTTTGTGCATTTTACAACCTTGGATTTTCACTGTTTAAAGTTAATAAAAATTATAAATCTGTGGCTATAGTTGTAGTTCAGAATTTTGTTCTTTGCAATTGACTATTAAAATAGAAAATAATCCCTCACTTTTGGTACAGAAAGGTACAAAGAATTGTTTTGGAAGTCCCAAGTTCAATCCTGGTGTCTACCAATCTTGCTGGAGTTCTATTTATGGTTTTCCTTGGTCTTCAAGGAAAATGTTGGTTTGAAATTTCATTGCCATGTCCCACTTCATTATATTATTAAAATTATTATCAGTTGCAGAGACATATGAGTATCTCAAAAGAAAAAAAGTATATGATTAAATTTTCAGATTCCATTTCAAAATTTTCATGAACCGGATTACTTATTGAGAGGCTGTTTTTTCTATATTCATCATGCATTATAGTCCATTTCAGATATTTATTTCTCTGGCATAGAAATTGTATCTTTCCTTGCTATAATGTGATAGACTATTTAGTATATTGTGATGCACCTGTTACATATAAAGATACTGGCATGCAGTTACAAAATCATTTTCACAGTGTGTGAAGCCAGTGCATGCATTAAACCTTATTCTTTTATGTTCATGTTAATGAGAGAATGTATTATGTTAATTTTATTTTATTTTATAATATACTTTTGGATGGTGGTGTTGATGTCTGTGATAAGTAGGTTATCCATGACTTTCTGAAAATATTGTTTCAGTTTTTAGAGAAATATGATCAAAAAAGGTTATAAACATGGGTTCTGAAATTATCATGACTACCTTATAGTACAATATAATCCGTCATGCATAGCTTAGGAGAGTTTCCATGGTCTAATCTTCATCAGTAGTAGTGCTCAGTACTAATTTATTTTTCAATATTTATTTTCCAATACTAATTTATCTGCCAGTTCTGCTGGCACCATTGAGACACTCCTAATTCAATGACAAACCATTCTATGCTGTATAAGTGACAAAATGTTTACTTTTGCTTGTTGCCAAAGACATTATAACATATGCTAGTTACAATGTAAATTGAAAATGATTGTAAACAGTAGCTCGTAGCTCAGAATATACGGTGTGTCCCAAATTGATGTATACACTCTTTGAAACGTTATTTCTCAGCAACGAAATGAGACAGAAATACAATTTTTGTTGTGTATGGTCCACAAGGCACTTGGAAAAGCATAGTAACACGTTCATCGATCTTCACGTCTTTATAAACAACAATGGCGGCAAGATTATCATTCGATGAACGTAAGTGGATACTGAAGTGTTATTGGAAAGTGGAGAATGTTGTTGAAGTGCAACAGCATTGGATGGTAGAATTTGGAACACCACCAACAACAAGGGTAACAATAACAAGAATCCGAGACAAGTTTAAAGACGATGCATGACTGCAACAGTATTCTCATTATCAGTCGAACATCTCTTTCTTCCGCACCAACATTTCAACACATCTTGCACTGTTCCAAAATCTTCAAACTTGTCTCGGATTGTTGTTATTGTTACCCTTGTTGGTAGTGGTGTCCCAAATTCAACCATTCAACATCATTCTCCATTTTCCAATAACACTTCAGTATCCACTTACGTTCATTGAATGATAATCTCGTCGCCATTGTTGTTTATAAAGACGTGAAGATTGATGAACGTGTTGCTATGCTTTTCCAGTGCCTTGTGGATCATACACAACAAAAATTGTATTTCTGTCTCATTTCATTGCTGAGAAATAACGTTTCAAAGAGTGTATACATCAATTTGGCACACTCTGTATTAATTTTAGCACTAATTTGCATGACTATATCTATTCTAGTACTACCTATTATCTAAATGTTGGAATATTTGTTAAGAACAAATCATATACCGTGTACTTAGTTTATTGCTGCAAGGTACATGATGTCCTTGATAGCAAACTATTGTAATTTTCAGAATCGCAGAATACTTAACAATTTTACAAGTGTTTTGCAGAACAAGTTGTAGATAAAATAGTGTATATATGCATTTTTTATATTGCCTGCTATATTAAAAATCACTTATATAACAGTTAATAGAAAATAACCAGCGTGCTGCCTTGTGACGCAGCGGGCCCGTGTTTGGTTCCCAGTTGGGACAAGCTTTCTGGGTGAGGTTTTTTCCTCACCTGTAAGACAAATGTCAGGTAGCTTTGAGGACCAAAAGGTCTCAGAACATCATCTGGCCATCATCATCATTATCATTCCTCAGCATGGAAAGCAATGGGAAGCTACCACACATATAATAATTCCCTAGTAAAGTTGCAAAGCATAGCATGAAAATACTATGATTGTAGTGAAAGACCTGCCATAGGGCAGAACACTGTAAATCATAAAATAGAAAATAACTATCAGTGATGAAATTTAATAAAAGAAAATTGTCACTTCTTTTTAATGGGATATTTGGGCCTGACCAATGTTTTTAGTATCTGGTTTTAAGTGTGAAACACCTAATTCCATTTCATCTTCTATATTTTTAGCCTTTTATATTTTTTATCTTAATATTTGTTAATGTTGAAAAATGAAGCTTGCATAAGTGTGATGAAAATTATAATCAAACATTAATCACTTTTCAGAAATAGTTTTAAACTTGGTTTGATCAGAAATCTGAAATTCTCCAACTGTTATTTTAGAGAACTTCATTTTGAAATTAAAATCCACTGGTAAAGCAATGCATTTTTCCTCTTCCAGTAACTAAAACTCATAACATGTGTTGACTCCAAAGAATGGATTTCATATCCAATCATTATTTTCAATGTAACAAAATATATCACAATTTTTTCTTTTAATAATGCTAAAGGTTGTGTTATAATAGGAATTATTTCATTGAAATTGTTATTTTGTCCTTTGTTTATTTATCTATGCACATTTCACAATGTCCCGCGCCGTAGCCAAGTGGTTAAGGCAGGAAGCCTTGGCGCAGAGCTAAGGGACTTGCACTGGTTCGAGTCTCCATGGGGGAAGAGATTTTCTCATGGTATTTCGGCCAGTATGGGACCGGTGCCCACCCAGCATCATGAGGCATTTGGGTAGCTACAATAAGTAGCGGCTCCAGGTTGAGAAAACCAGTTATAACGGCTGGGGGGGCTCGACATCCTGACCACATGTCACCCCTACACTTGCTGATGATCATCTATCTCTGTGATTGACACATGTGGATGTGAGGCCAGCAGT
This sequence comes from Diploptera punctata, assembly GCA_030220185.1. Taxonomy (NCBI): domain Eukaryota; kingdom Metazoa; phylum Arthropoda; class Insecta; order Blattodea; family Blaberidae; genus Diploptera; species Diploptera punctata. The sequence goes on from JASPKZ010004193.1 coordinate 152,110, forward strand.
CGGATGGTAGGCTAAGGGCCTTCTATTGTAAAACTATTAACGCACTTTATTCCACAATGAACTTCATCACACTGCAAAATGTTTGAGTAAAGAAGAAATGTGTTATCCCTTGCTGTGACTCAGTATAAACTGACAAATCACTGCAAGGAGTTGACAGTCGATATAACTGATCTACTTTCATGCAGAAGAGATGGGAAACACTTTGCCAACTCTTCACCATGGCTATGCAGCAATAAACTAACCATATACTTTTCAACATATAAAAAGACAATCTAAATTCTGTTATTTCATATATTGTATCCAAAAAAAAAAGCTATTTTTATCGACACAAATTGTTCAATGTATCAATTGAATTGGTTTGTCATATCATAAAATAAGATTCTCTCTGAGACCATCATCTACCATACATTATGACTCGCTCTGAATGTAGTTTAAAATGGGGATCATGGCCTCTTAAATATGTCCAGATTATCCAGATCTTATTTTATGGGTGGGTTTCTCAACCAAAGTCTAAACCACGACCACGGTTTTCCAATTTTTTATTGTTTCCATAACATCTATAAAAATGTCTGAAAATTCACAGAAATTGTTATGAAACCATAGACATGATTCAGACATTTGTTTTTGTAATTAACAGCCATAGATTTTCAGTTTTTATAGTTGTTATGGAAACATTAAAAAATTGGAAATCCGCGGTCGAGGTTTAGACTTCTGTTGAGAAATCCACCCTATGAGGGGAAATGTAAAGTTTCTGATTCGTAATTTGACTTTCAAAGTATACGACTATTTAAACAGCTACAAAAAATTGAAATGTAGCGTAATCATAGAGTTAAAAAATAACCATGTTAATTTGGAATAATTGAGACTGAGAGTTGAACTAATATGAATTTTATCAATTGTACATTGATTTATAAGTGCAAATTCAATTATTGATTTCTTGTTTTGAATAATTTATTACTAATTCTTGAAAAATATTACTCATTATTTTTACATTATTTTATATTAAAGATCCTTCTTTTGAATTGCTGATGGAGATGTATTATTGTTAAAATTATTCATTGTCAATATATACATGCAAATAAATTTCTTACATAAATAATTTATTCATTCATTCATTTGAAGCATGAACTTGGATAATAAAATATAATAAAAAATATGAATGACACAAATGCAGCTTCATTTAATTTATACTAGATTATATCTTTCATTTTCTAATATTTTTCTTTTATTAAATTTGGAAGCTAAAGGCCTAAGAAACTTTGATGATGAAATTAAAAATATTATACAAGAAAAACAGATGGCATATGTAAAATTCATTAGTACAAGGAAAGATGAAGATAAAATAGAATACCACAGAAAAAGAGCCATTGCTAAACGTGAAGTCCGCAAGCACCATAGGAAAAGTTGGGAACAATTTGTATCCTTCTTGGAGAATGATGTAACAAGGCCCCAACCTTCAATATATAAAATTTTGAAAAATTTAAATAGTGAAAACAAAGATATTGCTAGAATAAATATAATTCCTCGTGATAAATGGATTAATTATCAAAATTTATGGACAAACAACTGTCCCTCTTTACAGATACAAGAGCCAGATAATTTACAAAGATACTCTATTTCCTTAGAAGAACTTCAAATAGCTTTAAAAAATATAAAGGGTAACAAAGCACCTAGTGAAGATGAAATACCCACTGATCTATTTAAACATTCCAGTCAACTATTTCTCAAAAGATATTTAAACTTCCTGAACATCAAATGCAAGGAGAAAATCCACCTATTGGTCAAAATTATTAGTAATTCCAATATTTAAAAAAGGAGATAAGATCAATTGTGATAATTACAGAGGGATCAACTTATTAAACTATGGTTACAAAATTTATTCTACTATTATTAAGAATAAATTATATAAATATTATGAAGATATACTTGGAGAAGAACAAAAATGGCTTCCGGAAGGGTAGATCATGCTCTGATGGATATTTCACAATGCAAATTTTGATTGAGAAACATCGTGAATTTAATATAGAAACACACTTGGCATTTATTGACTTTAAAAAAGCCTTTGATAAAGTGAACAGAGGTCTGTTATTTGACATTTTGATGAAAGATCAGATCCCAAAGCAGATCATGTATAATATTTCTAACATTTATAAGTCAACTCTCATTGCAATAAAAATAAAAGAAAAAATAACTCAGTGGAAAGAAATAAACTCAGGAGTCAGACAAGGTTGTGGCCTCTCCCCTCTACTTTTTAACATATTGTAAAATGCCATTGTAAAAGACTTTAGAGAAACGAAACACGGAAGTATCACTATCAGTAGAAATTTAAAATTAGATATAATGTTGTTTGCAGATGATCTTGTTTTACTAGCAACATCTGAAGATGATTTACAATGGTCAGTACATAATTTAAATTTGATAGCCCAGAAATATTCACTGGCACTATCAAACCCGTAGGTTCATAGCCGCGCGGACATAAGCTCTCCATACATCCCTATCCTGAGCTAATGCTTTCCAATCATTCTCTGTATAATCTACTTCCCTCAAATCATAGTTAATGTTGTTCTCCCACCTCATTCTTGGTCTACCAACAGGGCGTTTTCCTTCTGGCTTTCCTACAAGAAGTTTCCATGGATTAATATAATAATACATAAAATAAAAAGTTCAATTTTAATATAGAATTAAGGGCAATGTGAAATTCACTTACTAATGAAAAATAAAATTAATGTTAAAGAAACTACAACCTATATAACAAATTAAAAACATAGCCCATAAAAACAATAGATAAATACAAATGCAGGTATGTTGAAAACAATTTAATACAGTTTATATATAAAAAATAACTACTAGCGAAAATGGGTACTAGATTCTAACAGTATTCTTATATCATTATTTACATATATAATTTTAAATGCAAGCCATTAGGTAAATAAATATACAAAAATAATGGTTATCATGCTCTTCTTTGTGTTCCAAAATGCATAGGTTCAAAACTAGTTGTACTCGATACACTTTTACAGGGCTTAAAATCCTGAGTATGGTTTCCTTTGGAAGAGGAGTACAGCCATGAATCCTACGTAAGATTTACAGCAAGTAAAAGAATCTTAAGACTGAATTAAGAAGCCTGTGGACAAAATTTGTTAGCCCTTTAATGCTTTTACAATGCTATTGACCCAAATTGTTAAAAACCATTATTAAGTAAATTGCTTCTACTATAACCTCAAGTAACTTTGTTTCAGATTAGGGTAAAAGTGGATTATATTATAATTAGACTATAAGGAAATAGTACCAAGATCTGAAGTTATGAACAAATGAACTTTGTTTACAAAGTGTGAGTTCAGGCAGTGTCAAGACAACAAGCTATACACTGTTCACTCTTAAAGTGATCCTCGCCAAAACAAAACCAATATGACCTGCTAGCTTTTCATTGGTTATGGACACCGAAGTAAGTTATAGAAGCAATAAGTACATGAAAAAGTAGTTCCCTTCATTAAATTAGAAATGTGTCCTCTGAATATACTTGTTATTCTTTGTGAATGAAAATAATAATATTCAAAACATACAAAATATTCTAAAATATACCTAATCAATAATTACAACTTAAAATAGTTTATTACTTATGGGTGATGCATTTGAGTCATGCTCCAGTCGATTCTCATAAAACAAAATGGCTGAAATTATTGAGTCTAATGTTGCTGTGTCATCTCCCCGTCAAAAGTGACAGTAATCGTGGCACGAATGGCAGAAGGATATTGCTTCTACAACGTACGTCTGTGTCCATAACCAATGAAAAGCAAGCAGGTCACATGGTTCTGTTTTGACGAGGATCACTTTAAGAGCGGACAGGGTATAGTGATGTCTATTGCTCTATGTACATGGTGTAGTCTGCTTACTCAACTGGTACACACTGCAAACTTACATATTCAAAACTGTTTATTCAACTGTTGTTCAGCACTGAAATCAATAGTTATATTGGCTATGTTAACTGTATATATCATGGTTGTGATGTAATTGCCATACTCCATCTGCTTTCAGTCTGCAGTTAAATCGCACAGTACTTGTAAGCATGTAAACATACTATTTCTGTACTATTTCCCCACAGTCTGGTTACAATATTTATTTTACAACATGGCATAATAACTGTAATATCATTAGCCCATAAATTAATCTCTAATTCCACTCCACAGTGTTATTTGTTTATAGTTATTTTAAATAACTCCAAGAGCGACAGACTTAGAAGGCCCTTGGCCTACCAGCCAGCTGCTAGCTTCATATATACATGTGTTAATCACAGTGGTAGATGATCATCTAGCCAGTGTAGGGGTGACATGTGGTCAGCATGTCGGGTCCCCCAGCCTGGCATCGTAACAGGTGGGTTTTATTGTTGGTCTTCTGTTAATAACTTGCCAAAGAGTTATGTCCGATGCTAAGTATAAATTCTGTTATTTCTATACTTCTTGGTCTTGTCTGGAATATTTGGGACTATGTTACAGTTTATAGAGAAATTATTGATTTATTTTTTAAACAGAAGATATTGTATATCGTAAATATTCCGTTTTTAGACAAAAGTTTAGACTGATTTTCTCCATGGCTAAAAATCATACAACATAGTAATATGAATAAAAATTTGGAAATTGTAACCTTCTAAGATAAACATACCAGTTATAGACACTGCATTAATAATTGACATTTTCACACTAAAATGTAGTAAATAAGGTTCGGGAAGTGGACAATTGAAATGAGTGTGGTGGCTCCTAGAGGTTGTGTTCTACACCGCTGTGCTCAACTCAACTGTGCACTTCCCGTGAGAACCTTATTTATTGTTCAGCAATGATTATTGGTACATTTATATTAATAGGCGCTCATTATTCTTTATTAAATTATACAATCAAAGAAGAAGTTCTATATTAGTTCTTAAAAATATTTTGGTTTTATTTACTTATTTTATGGAAATGCACTTATTTGTTTTGAGACTTGATTTTTTTTTTATGTTTTAGAAAGTTAAAGAACACAAAAAGAAAGAGAAAGACAAAACAAAAAAGAAAAAGGATAAGAAAGAGAAGATGAAAGGAAAAGAAAAAGCTGAGAAGAAAAAAATTAAATTTGAAAAGAAAGAAAAAGATAAAGATAAAATTAAAGAAAAAAAGGAAAAGAAGGAGAAAAAGAAAGAGAAAGAGAAGGAGAGTGCAGCAGCTGGCCTCAGCAACATTCCAAGCATTAGCTCCTCTACATGTTCCAACATGACCACACTTACTGTTGCCAGTAGTGGATCTACTAGTGATGCTACAGCCACTGCCACTCCTACAGCTCCTGCTACATCTACAATTCCTACTACTAATAATACTGCTACTACTACAAGTACTACTACTGTGACTTGTGCATCCATAGTGCCATCTGCACCAGTTCCACCACCCATAACTACAGTAAAGGTATGTCAAATATAACAAAGGTAATAGTACAAATAATGTTTTATTTATTCTAAGTTATGACCTAGTGCATTTTTTTTCCACTCAACCAAAAATAAATGTACAAAAATTCATACTACCAAAAAAAAACTCCTGGCACTACAGGCCTACAAGGCCCTTAGCCTACCAGTCGGCTGCTGGCCTCACATCCACATGTTTCAATCACAGAGGTAGATGATAATCAGCCAGTGTAGGGGTGACATGTGGTCAGCATGTCGAGTCCCCCAGCCGTTATAGCTGGTTTTCTCAACCTGGAGCCGCTACTAATTGTAGCTACCCAAATGCCTCACGATGCTGGGTGGTCACCGGTCCCATACTGGCCGAAATACCATGAGAAAATTTCTTCCCCCATGGAGACTCAAACCAGCGCAAGTCCCGTAGCTCTGCACCAAGGCTTCCTGCCTTAACCACTTGGCTATGGTGCAGGACATTCATACTACCAGTGTACATAAAAACACATTCAGCCCCATTAGACTAGTAATTGCCATGCATACCTCTATTTCTAAGGATTCATGGGTTCAAACTTTGCTGCTGTTGACAGATTCTTAAAGGTGTACAAATCTCAATACAGTTTCCTATGGAAGGGAAATTAATCTATGGTTCCTGTGTTGTTGATTTATGGGATGCAAAAGAAACTCAAGCCATGAAAAAAAAAGGCCTCTGGGCAAAATTTGTCTGTTTTTTCATGGACGGATTTTAATTGTGTCACTAATATCCTGATTAATTGAAGAGTGTCATTAAGTAAAATACTACTTATCTATAAAAACAAAATATCACCATGAAAAATTACAATGAGTTAAATAATATGCTTACTAATATAAAGTTGGTTGCACAAATGCTTATGTGAGTTATGTCCAACTATTGAGTATGTTGTCACTGGCTAGCAGATGACAGTCGCAGGAGCATGTGACACATCATAATCCCCGAACCACAATTTAACTTCCTTCAGGGGTCCTCATCTAGAGGATATGTGGATGGCGACCACAAGGTGCCCAAGCTGAGCAAAACATTTCTTCCACTTACTTGTGTTTTGCACTCTTTTAACTTTACTATCTAACCTCCCTTGGTTAACTCTTGTTTTTTCGACCCCGGCGCTATTAGGGCATCCGAGGGCTAGGGAGTCTTTCCTTTCTTCCATTTCTTCTTTCCTTTATTTTCTTTTCTTCTCCAGAAAAGCCTGACCTGAGGCTATAAGATGGCAGCCCCATCACTGGTCTTGCCTTCTTTTGGCCAGCAACCAATCGAAGGGACTATTATTATGCTTTCAAATCTTATATGAGAATTTTCCGGAAGGATCAAACTATTTATGCTGGAGGGAAAATTTTCTGTAGGATCGTAACAGGCCTTGGCCTAATACTTGGAAGGAAGAAGAAGAAGAAGAACTAGACTTTCCTACTAGCAATATCAAATAGGTACTCATTTGTCAACAAGAATCTGAGTTGACATAATTTTAGATCCTACAAACACATGAAAAGGAAAATTTCTATGGAATAGCCAGGAATAAAATATGGACCACTGTGATGCCAGGCAAATGTTCAAACCATCAACCAAACATTTGGCCACATAACTCTGTATACTTACTTACTTACTCACTGGCACTATCGAACCCGTAGGTTCATGGCCGTGCGGACATAAGGTATCCATACATCCCTATCCTGAACTAATGTTTTCCAATCATTCCCTGTATAATCTACTTCCCTCAAATCATAGTTAATGTTGTTCTCCCACCTCATTCTTGGTCTACCAACTGGGCGTTTTCCTTCTGACTTTCCTACAGAAAGTTTCCATGTACGTCTTTCATTCCCCATACGCACAACATGTCCTGCCCATCGCAGTCTACGGGACTTAACTGTTCTTATTATATCTGGCTTCCTATAAAGACCATGTAGTTCATTGTTATGTAGTCTTCTCCATTCACCTGTCTGTTCATCTCTCTTTGGTCCAAAAATTTTCCTAAGAACTTTATTCTCAAATACTCGTAATCTCCTTTCCTCCCTTAAAGTAAGAGTCCATGTTTCGCACCAATATAATATAACTGGTAGAATAATAGTTTTATATATTTTCAGCTTGACGTTTTTTGAAAGGAGTTGGGACATCAAAAGTCTCTGCAATGCATAATAGCATGCATTTCCAGAATTGAGCCTATGTTTAATTTCTTTGTGCATCTAATTCCTGATTGTGATTATTGTTCCTAGGTATTTGAATTCAGCCAATTCCTCAAAATTTCCCTCATTTGTCATTAGCTGTCCATTTCCATTATATACTGAATTTCTACGTATGACCATATATTTAGTTTTACTGATATCTACTTCCAGTCCAAATTTCTTAGTGTTACTGAATAGTGTGTGCGCTGTTGGCCTTTAGTATCTCCTCGTTATCGGCCAATAATACTACATCATCAGCATAAACTAACAGCTTATTAACGCCATTCAGTTGTAAGCCTTCCTCATTCTCTAAAGATTTAATGGCATGCTCTAGTACAGAATTAAATAGTAGAGGAGATAGTGCATCTCCTTGCTTCAACCCATTCTGGATTTCAAAAGTGTCTGAAAACTGTTTGCCTACACGCACCCTACTCTTTGAGCCATTTAGACACATTCGTATAAGTCTAACTAACTTTTTAGGAATTCCAAACTCCAGCAGGATACTATATAACTTCTCCCTCTTAATTGAATCATATGCTTTTTTGAAGTCTACATATAGTTGATGTACAGTACCATTATATTCCCATTTCTACATAACTCTGTATACTGAATACAATACATTTCCTTGTTTTAAAATACAATAGGAAGTAACATTAAGAGGTTTGTTTAATAATTAAGACTTTTATCTGTACATTCTTACCTCTTATGGATGTTTTTGTCGAACATATGTTTCAAGGTTCTGAGCCTCATCGTCAGCAATTACAGATTGAATTTTCTCAAGTTGTCAGCCCTGATTCCTGCTCTCTCTGCCTCTGGTCCAATGAATTTACAAATGAGGTTCCTTTCTCCGTGAATTTCAAAATTCATAATTCTTTCCTTGCTCTTCTGTATGTAGATTTTTCCCCATGTGGTGAGTTCAGTTTTGTTTTCTGTTTTAATAATTTTATGATTACATCTATTTTGTGTTTTTCTAACCAAACATGAGCAGCCATTACAAATTTTTCTACTTCCCCTTTTTTTTTTACATTTCTTATGTGTTCTTTAGTTCTAATGGTTAAATTTCTTTTTGTTTTCCTTGTGTATATCTTATCAGTCTGCATATTTTATTTGATATATTCCTGATTTTTTACCATCATCAATCTTTTCAATTTTATTAGTTTATTTAAACTATAATCATTCTTTGGTACTAAATTACTGTAATGTTACATTTTTAAAAAATCTTTCGAAATTTTGTTGTGTGCCCAAGGGTGATATGTGAATTTCCTGTATTTCTTATCTTTTGGTTTTTTATCTGATGAGTGCTTTTGTGTCTCAATTTTTGTTTTTTGTACTTCTCAATTTTTTTTGTATCATTTTTTCATTGAAACCATTTTCTTTTGCAACCTTAATTATGTGTTTCCTCTCTAACCTGTAATTTTTCTTGTCCATGGGTATATTTACCAATCTATGTACTAGGCTGTTGAAGACAGCCATTTTGTGTGAAATATGGTTGAAACCTGTTGATTTAATATTGTTGTCTGTATGTGTTCCTTTTCTGTAAATGCTGAATTCTATTTTCTTCTTTTCTTCATTACTGTGTAATTTCAGATCTAAAAATGCTAATTGTTTGTTCATGTCTTTTTCTAGTGTGAATTTGATTGTTTTCTTCTATATATTTAAAAGTTTTAAGGTATCTTCCATGTATTTTTCTTTAACTATGGCAATAACATTGTCTACGTATCTACACCAAAATTTGAACATAAGAGGATGTGCCTTGGTTACTTTGTTTTCAAAATTACTAACTAACTAACTCCTACTATTGTTTCAAATTTACTCATGAATAAATTAGCCAAAAAAGGGATAATGGGTTCCCCATTGACAGTCCAGATTTATGTATATTGAAACATTTGATTGATGCATAGTTCAGTTAATTTTAAGTATTCTTTTCTCCTTTCTTTGTCGATCTTGTTTTTGATAAGTCATTTTCCAATATTTCTAATGTTTCTTCTTTTGGTACACTGGTGAACAATGCCATGGCGTCAAATGAAACTAATGTATCTGCTTGTTCTATTTCTATCTTATTTAATTTTTCTACATGTTGAAGAGAATTTTCAGTAGTTAGATCTTTGAAATTTTCCTTTTTTTTTTTTAATTCCTGGCTTAACCATTTAGAAATTTTGTAAGTGGGAGATCCTATGTTATTGATTATTGGTCTCATTTTTCTTCCTGCTTTATGAATTTTGGGGAGACCATGGATATTGGGGTTTCTAGGGTTAGCTTCTTTTAATTTAATCTTTTTATGTGAGAAAATCTAACAAAATAATTCTCACACTTTTAAAAGTAATATTTTATAGTTTTCATTTTTGATATATTTATTTATTACACTTTAAAATTCTGCACTGTTCTACATTAAATATGTGTTTGTTTGTTTAAACAGCGCGAAGAGAAAGGTGAGATGGGCGTACCAAAAATAACATTCCGATTTAGTCAAGCATCCTCTCGACCTCCTACTCCTGATACACAGCCACGAAAGATGTAAGTACAAAACAGGCATATGACAAGTCAAAACAACCAACTCATTAATAATTAATGTGAATAATAGATTGTTTCTTATTGTTGATGTCCATTCATTGAACTTTGTTTTTTTTTTGGTAAGAAAATGGGTATAAAACAGTTTGGTTGTAGGCTGAGATCCATCCTAGATATTAATACATGTCTCATGTTCAGAACATCCTATCTTGTAGCCACTTGGCCTCTTTTAGAAATGAGTATGATTCCTTCTGACTAACTTTGATTCCTAAAAAGTAATGAATAACATTCAAAGCAAGCATACCAAATTCACACAATAATAAAACATCATTGTGAAATAAAATTATTAATACTCCTCCAAATATAGTTTATTAACATTATAAAGTGTTTAAATTAAATAAATTGAAGGAATTTACCTGCTTTGAGAGTAGTTTCAGACAAACAATTTCTCGGAGAAAAGATACGAGTTATCAATTATTACATTTTATAAATTAGATACAATCCAGTATTAAATAAAAGAGTATGGGATGAGACGGCTTTGAGGAGAGTTAAGTAGAGATTAGATTAAATCCAATTATTAAGAACTAACATGACATACTTCCAAAATTTAGCTTTTATAGAATCTATAAAATAGCCAGCAGATAATCAGTTATTTCTTTGATCATAAATTAGATGCTTTTTGGCTATGGATGGAAAAATCAGGCTTCATTATATTCATGAACCTGTGTGATGCAATTCATCCTCATGAAGCCCACAAAGTTAAATTAGATGTTGACTGTTGTAGTGAACCGACTGTGAATTTCATTGTGTTTAAGATATTTGATTCCTAAAAAGTCAATTTGAAAAATTTCTTATTATGGGAATATTTTGAATTTTGTTACCAAGTTTTACATTTTTTCTAATCATTGATTTTAAACAAGTTCATTAACCAATGTATGACTTTTGATTTTTGAAGTTTTGTAATAACCAATTAACTCACTTGTCTTCTCCAATTTTGAAATTATGTAAGGGCCTTATTGAACAAAGTAACCTAGTGAACTTCATTCCTGACTTGTATACTATAAAATATTCATTTTGGAAGTGAAAACATTCACAATCATCCTCTTATCATGTCATCCTTTTGGAAGGTCGATTCCAAATATGCCTCCAACCATCTCTATCTTCCCATGCTTTGCTTCTATTTAGTTCTTCCCAGTCCTATCCTCTCTCTTGTAAACTTTTCTTCACCTGGTTAATCCATCTTTCTCGTGATCATTTTCTTTGTATCTTGAGATTTAACCATGTTTCCTTTTTCATTCTCTTTAAATGTCCAAACCATTTTAGTCTATATTTTCTCTGTGTCTGTTGTTAATTTTTCTACACTTAATGTCTCCCTGATTTTGTCATTCCTTATTCTATCTCATCTTGTTTTATGTACCATTCCACGTAAGAATTTCATTTCTGTAGCTTGAATTCTGCTCAAGTCCTTCTTTGTATATGTCCAAGTCTCAGCTGCATGTGTTAGAACTGGTTTAAAAGTTTTATACATTGCCATTTTATTCTTGGTGGGTATATCTTTATTCCAGATTAATTGTTTAGCTAAATTATAGACTTTTAAAATTTTCTCTATTCTTTTACTGATTTCAGTCTGTATTTTCCCATTTGTATTTATCACCATTCCTAAATATGTAAATTTTTCCACTTTTTGCAGATTTATGCCTGATAACTTAATATTCGAATCATCATTCTGGTTTCTACATACTTTCATGACTGCCGTTTTCTCAATATTTATTTTTATACCATATTCTTCTGAAACTGTTTTTCAATGTTCAAGTCTGTGTTCTATGGTATTTTATTAATTTCCCCATAATTACATCGTCTGCAAAGATGAACGTTTTCAAGTCTGGTTTTTTGCCTTCCCCTACAACTTTATTTGTAATTTCATTCATTATGGAGTTGAACAAAATAGGCGATAACACACTCCCTTGTTTAACTCCAACATTTGTTTCAAACCATTGTGTCATTCCTACTGGAGTCTTAATGCAGTTTACACATTTACTGTATGTGCTTCTAATTTTTTTTTTTCAATTAAACTCTTTGGTACCTTGAAATCTTGTAAAGCTTCCCATTACTGTATTTTAACATAAACAATGGGAAGAACTGTTTTTCTTGATTTGTGAAAAAAATATAAAAGTGGAGAAGAGATATTTTATGATTATTGGACTCAATTTTTTTTAAAATGTGGTTGTTTAGGTATTAATATTCAGGTTTCATTCAATCTATATTTGTGGTCATTCTGTACTCCTATTTAATTTGAATAGTGTTTCTTGAGCATCAAATAAAAATGGTAACCTAGGTTCCATATAACAATTTATATTTGAAAAGAAAAATATATGCGTAGACTGGGGTTTGAACCCATGACCTTTGACTCTTTATGTCAATGCTCTTCCATCTGTGCTACATAGGCCTCCAATCTAAATGCATATTTTTCTCTTACACATAGTTATTTCCCTAACCCCAAATGCTACGAGCCATTGCTACAATTTTTGCAAATGGCAGCTTCTAGACCCTGGTCTAGGCATATATTTTTCTTTTCAAATATAATTTGTCCATCATTAAGATGTTTAAAAACGAATAATATTAACATTGAAAGAAGCACTACTGGCTTTATAAGTAATGTTTAAATTCCCAATAAAAAGTCTTAATAAATAAGCTGCCATTTGCAAAAATCGTAGCAATGGCTTGTAGCATTTGGGGTTAGGGAATTAACTATGTGTAAGAGAAAAATGCACATTTAGATTGGAGGCCTAGGTAGCTCAGATGGAAGAGCATTGACATAGAGAGTCAAAGGTCCTGGGTTCAAACCCCGATCTAGGCATATATTTTTCTTTTCAAAAATAATTTGTCCATCATTAAGATGTTTAAAAATGAATAATATTAACATCCGTATCTCAAATTGCTTCTCTTCTTTAACCAGGTAAATTTCTTTAGTTTAATTCATTTACATCCTGTATAATGTTATGCCTTATAAGAAATTAAATGCATAATATTTAATGTTTATATTTATTCTATCACTGAAGATAACAAATGCAAGGATTTCAAAATACCTGTATAAGATCAAATCTTTCAGTTAGTTTAGCAGTTAGTATACCCATCCTGACTTTAATTAAATGATGCTATATTTAGATTTGGAGACAAAGCTGCTTTGCATTCAATATGTAAATATTGAATGCAACTTAACACATTCAGTACCAGGCACTGAGCAGGGCATTTAAACAAACAGGCCAGCCATTTAAATACCGCAGCTACCCTTTTCGTGGCACTTCAGAAAATGGACCATTATTCACAAACTATTAGTCCTAGAAAATTCAAATCTTGTACATACCTAAAGGAGATATTCTAGTAGGATTTGATGGTGAAATAACTTGGGTGATTGACATCACATGGTATCGGCGTATCAATTTCAGGAAGTGGAAGTTCATCTTCACTTTCACTTGTGAATCTTCTAATTCAGGAATCAGTTCATCACCTGAATCATCATTATACAAAATATTCACTAATTCTTCTTCAGTGAGATATTTTTCTTTCGCCATGGTTTCACTCACACACAAACAACAGCGCGATAATGAGAAACATATACGACTGCATTGGAGCCTGGAGGCAAGTTTGGGTGAACGAATTCCATGTGTTGTTTGTTTTAAAAATAAATGGGGATTCACCAAGGTTAAACGTGTCAAACGGGAATAGAAAATGTACATTTACATGCAATCTATGATCTCCAAGACATACTAAGCCAACACAATATTTAGGTGCCAAATATAAATGCAGTATGTTCTCGCCCACTCTAAAACGTGTTAACTGACCGACGGCCACATACACGATAGTCTCTTTAAACACCTTAACTGGTTTACGGTACTGAATGTGTTAAGTCATTAGTTATGAAATAACCAAGTAAAGACTAAAGTTACATCAGTTGTACTACATCGAAGATTGTATAGAAAATGTGCCTCTTCAAATCATAATTTTTGTGACAATAGCTCAGCTAGTTTTTTTTTTTTTTCCAATTTTTTTTTTCACTCATTCTTAGTATAGCTTCCTATTTTGTCCATCCATTTCAAAATGTTCTATTTTCCTCCGTATCCATATTTAAAATACTTCCAATAATTTTTCACTACTATGTCTTAATGTTCAGGTGTCTGCACATTCACATGTAGACACAAGTATCCTTGAGTTCTCTAAAAAGATTGTTAATATTGCATTAAAATCTGAACGATGACAAATATTTTTATATAAAATACCATTGTAAGTAACTATAAACAAAGTAATAAATTGCAGTGTCATCAAGGCAGTGGTGAAGAATCAAGATGAAGGAAGTGACTGCCCACCAGCTACTGATGTTACAATCAAACGGGAACCATCACCTGAGTTGGCTCGGATTTCTGCCCTAATTACTCGTCCTCCCAAACAGAAGTCAGCAAGTAAGGCAAACCAGCCCAAACAAGAAAATCTTTCTGAACCAATAAACTCCCCTACTGTTTCTGTTCCCCCTCCTGTCACTCCTCGAGTTGGCTCGACCATGTCACCTGTACCGACATCTGGTTCTGGTCAATTATTGGCAAAAGCAAAGAAAGGTGTCACAAAACCCATCCAAAAGATTAAGGGCAAAGAGCTGAACAAGAAAGTGGGAATGACAACTGAAACAGAGCCTTCAAAGGAACCTGTACCGTTTTATTACGTAAGTACTCTATTCAAAATTCAAGCTTGCTTTATGATACATGAACAGAATTTAAGCAAGCTCACTTTGTGTGATAAAAATATTATGAATATTGTGAAACCATATTCCACACTCCTAGGTATAAAAATATGACCATCTTAATTAAAATTAAATAATTATTGTATAATGAAACCTTGACTTATTATAAGAAAACAGGGAAATGACAATTGGTGATTTGAAATACACATTTTACACAGTCTTCTGAAGACAATTGAATAGCAACTTAACGTGAGAAATAGTGAAATCCGGTTAAAGAAACTAATATTAAGGCTGAGAGATTTTATTGTGCTAACTACGTAAATCCCTATATGTCTTTTGCTTGCCAGTGATAGCAATCAATTCAGTTGGTCTTGATTCTTCAGAATTGTTATGCAATGATCTGTAATTGATTGATTAAAAAATTATATTTAATTTCTATTTATTTAAGTTTAAAACAAGTCATTGTGTTTAAAATATTTCATAGTGTTCTGTGGAATCCAAATATTTAAATATTTACCTTGGAGGTATTGCACCTGCCTCAGAATGAAGGAAATTTAAGAACACTGCCTTCTATAGAACATATGGTTGAAAGTAGCAATCTCTTGTTACATAGATGTGCAACAGAGTAAACAGTATATTTAAATTAATGTTGGGAAGTAAACATTATGAGGTTATATCATTAATAGTGAGTGGAGAACATATTTTTAATGACTCACTTCATACAATTTCACATTTCTTTGGTACCGACGGTTTCAGACAACAACTTGTCCCTCTTCAGTCATGACTTCCACTGATGAAATTCTCTGGTTGTTGATTTCTCTATGGACATCACCTCTTGTGCTGCCATCTTTGGTTGGTGTTATAAATTTTGAAATTAAATTTTTATCACCAGAATATCGAAGTTCATACATCGATATTTATTCTTTTCCAACTGATGTTCTAGCAAACTATGTGCAGCAATTGTTGATTTTTCAATTTCACAATTTTTAAGAGAATTGGACATCCCAGAACTTAATGAAGATAAATATACAGAAAACAAATTATCAACTATTTACATTAAGAAAGAAACCACTACCCATCACTCTGAAATTGGAGGGTGAATTATTAACTCAAACACATGAAGCAAAATATTTAGGAATAACTCTGGACACAAAATTAACATGGAAGAAACACATGGAGAATATATGTACAAAGATAGAAACAAGGTTACCATTATTAAAACGATTAGCAGGGAAAAAGTGGGGTTGCAACACACAAACCCTAAACACCTTCTACCAAATGTACATAAAACCTGTACTTCAATATTGTGAAGAAATCCTAGTAACTACTAAAGTGGAAAAACTTAATAAATTGCAGAACCAAATCCTCCGTCTGATAACAGGAGCCGTTAAAACAACACCAATCACTGCCATGCAAATCTTAACAAATAACCCAAACATAGCATCTGAAATTGAGAAAACAGCAGTCACACAGTATGAAAAATTTTTAAGGCTACCCCATAATAACTGGACCCAAAGAAAACCACAAGTATGTTTAAAATCTCAGCAAAGCTTCCTAAGCATTGTACAAGAAATCAAACAGAAATTGCAACTTCCACATTCAAAAGAAAATATGCAGATGAGAAACAACCCTCTAGAATTTTTGGAAATCGAATATAACCTTCATTTAACAGAAGACATCAAGAAATCTGAAACTCCTCCATATATTTTTTAAACAAATGTCACTGGAAATGATAAATCTAAGATACCCAGCTCCTGAATGGATACATATTTTTACAGATGGCTCCAGCCTACCAAATGATGGTGGCACTGGTGCTGGTGCAGTATGTCCACTTTTTTCCTTTTATCGTAAACTAAACACAAATTCAACAAACTTTGATGGCGAAATTCTAGCAATTTTCTTAAGTTTACAAAATCTTTTATATCACATCCAAAAATTTACAAAAGTTGTAATTCTATGTGACTCCAAAGCAGCCATTCTTGCTATAACACGAGACACAACACCCAAAAGCATCAAAATTATCGAATGTCACAAAATGGTAAAAACATTTATCCCGTCTACATAAAAAAGTTGTACTTCAATGGATTCCGGCCCACTGTGGAGTGACAGGCAATGAAATAGCCGATTTTCTAGCCAAGAAGGGTAGCAAAATTGTTTCAAACCCAACTTCTGCTCCAGTTTCCTTTCACTCTATCAAAAGAATTATCTCAAATAAATACATCAATAAACTTAGAGAAGAATACACCACCAAAACATCTGGAAAGGAATGGGAAAATCTACAAGCTTATGACATTTACTACATTACAAAGAAAATCTGCAGTAGCAACATTCAGACTGCTAACGGGACATGACTGCTTGAATAAACACCTACACAGAATTGGCATAACAGATTCACCTAAATGCCCTTTTTGCAATTTAAATGAAGATATGGAAAGAAACCATCTCCTCCGTTGTCCAGCTTTTGTAGAAGAGACCAGCCTTTCTGCTAAATATTGGAGTGCAAGAGAGCGAATGATTTCATTATCAAGTGCTCGACATTAGATACCAACCAACCAACCATTTTTAATATTTCTAAAATGTTATATAGTATGTGTTTCCAAATTCCTTTTTGTTTTTCCTATATATACTTTACTGCAATCATTACAATTTATTTGATAAATTCCAGATTTCTTACTGTCTGTGATGTTGATTTTTTACTAAATTTATTTATTGGTGCCAAAGTAATGTTGTGTTTGTCAAACATTTTTTGAAATTTCTTATGTACTTACGGATGGTAAGTAATTTTCTTGAATTTCTTCTTTTCTTTACTGACCATTTGTAGGGTAGAGTATTCTTTAAGTTGTTTTTTCTGTTTGAATTTCCTTAATTTGTTTGTTATTATTTTTTTATTGAAACCATTTAATCTGGCTATATTTAGGATATTCTTATATTCTTTCTTAAAATTATCTTCGTTTAGTGGGACATTTATTAATCTTTATAAGAGGCTATTAAATATTGCATGTTTATGTGCAATAGGATTGAAGCCCGTTGATTTAATATAATTATCAGTATGTGTACCCTTTCATGTATACATCAAACTCAATTTTGTGTGGGTGGTTTTTTCATTTTTCATTTTTACAGATTGTTACATATATAGAATGAAAAAACCCAAAAAATGGATTTTCTATATACAGGAATGATACACATACTTGCATAAATTATATTATGGTAGCGAAAAGTATGGACGTTTGATGAAACAGAGGAACATACAGAGAAATAGATCGCTGCTGAAAATGAGATATCCTTCGGAGGACTGCAGGATTACACGACTTACTAGATCACAAAAAAAAATGAAGACATCTTAGAAGACTTACACATGAAATCTTTAGAAAACAAAATTTCTGATTATAAGTCAAGATGGATACCAACATGTTCATTCGAATGGAAGGCCACCGAATACCCAAACTAATGTTAAGGAATCAACCTGAAGGAAGAAAGAGACCAGGCAGTCCACTCAAAAGACTTCTGGATGGGGTTTCTCTTGAGGCAGAAACAGGTCAACAAAATGGCATAAATTCGTTGAATGTACTATGATGATGATGATGATAATTATATTAAATCAATGGGCTTCAATCCTATTGCACACAAACATGCAATATTTAATAGCCTGTTATATAGATTAATAAATGTCCCACTAAATGAAAAAAATATTAAGAAAGAATACAAGAATATCCTAAATGTAGCCAAATTAAATGGTTTCAATAAGAAAATAATAAAAAGTAAAGTGATCCCGCAACAGGCCCGGAGGCCCTTGGGGTAGTAGGAAGTTAAGGCTCCCACTTTTTCTAGACAATCGGCACTTTATGTTAGCCGGGTTGTCAGCCCTGCGCGACGGCCATCTTTACCCCCAGAACAAGCATCTGGTATTCATTTCCATTAGAGGCTGAGTCGACCCCGGGGCCATAGTGCCGCCAGAGGGTTTGGGTCAGTTTAAAAATCCTGACCCCAACGGGACTTGAACCCTCGACCCTCCGGCTTGTAGCTCAGTGCCTTAACCACTATGCTACGGTAAGAAAATAATAACAAACAAATTAAGGAAATTCATACAGAAAAAAGACTTAAAGAATACTTTACCCTACAAACTGTCAGTAAAGAAAAGAAGAAATTGAAGAAAATTACTTACCATCTGGAAGTACATAGGAAATTTAAAAAAAAAATGTTTGACAAACACAACATTACTTTGGCACCAATAAATAAATTTAGTGTGGAAAAACTTCCAAGTACCAATAAAAAATCAACATCCCAGACAGTAAGATATCTGGAATTTATCAAATAAATTGTAATGATTGTAGCAAAGTATATATAGGAAAAACAAAAAGGGTTTTTGAAACACGTACTAAAGAATATTATTGAAATATTAAAAATTTTTTAATTGAAAATCAGCAATTGCTTCACATAGTTTGCTAGAACATCATAAAATTGGAAAAGAGGCAAAACTTTTGAAACAATTAGATAAACCGTTGGAATTGACAGTTTGGGAGAAGATACTCATTCAGAAGAATACATATAGATCTATGAACTTCGATATTCTGGTGGATAAAAATTTAATTTCAAAATTTATAATCCTAACCAAATATGGTAGCACAAGAAGTGATGTCCATAGAGAAATCAACAACCAGAGAATTTCATCAGTGGAAGTCATGACAGAAGAGGGACAAGATGTTGTCTGAAACTGTTGGTATCAAAGAAATTTGAAATTGTATGAGGTGAGTCATTAAAAATGTGTTCTCTCACTATTTGAGTAAACAGTGTTCATAGTAAAAGCATGTTCTGGCAAAATATCATATTTGCAAGCAAAAGGGCCTGATGGCCTGTTATGATCTCATGGCTGATTTTCAATCCATCTCTTATTCGGATGGCCTAAAGTCTCTTTCCATGTGGATGGTAGTGAAGCATGGTTTCTTGGACATACGTTGTACACAATTTTTTACAATTGCATTGGTAATTGTTTATAAAATGCATAACCTATTCTAAATGAAATTCTTGCAAGATATCTTCATTTCTTTTGTAATCCCACCTGGAATAACCTGCTGTTGTTCTCATGAACTTCATCTTGCTGGCTGTGATACAATCTCCTAATTTCTTATTGTCCATGCCTCGCTTCCATAAAATGGTACTGGCAAAATTCCCTTGTATAAGCTTAGTCTCCTTTATGTTGGAATTAGCATCAGAACAGAAGTAGATTACATTATTGTAGAGATCACATTTAACAGATGGGTATCGAAAGCTGCTCTACACTATAATCCAAAAGGAAAAAGTAATGTAAGCCAACCATTGAATAGATGGCATGAACAACTATTTGAGATGGAATATCTACAAATGTTTTTCGCTATAATATTGTTTATCCTACATTGATGGTCGAATGCTGGACAACTGCAATACCTGACGTTCTTTTACTTCTTGTGTTCACGTAAGTAGTGAGAATGATTAATATATTCAAATTAAATTGTCCAATTGAACCTCAAGTTTATTTCATATAATAGTTTGTAAAATTAGAGACACCTCTGTGGCACAAGTGGTTAGATGCTCACCTCTCACCGCTGGGGTCTTGAGATTGAGCCTCGAATCACTCCATTTGGGTTTCGTGGTGGACAAAATGGAGCTTGGGCTGGTTTTTCTCAGCTTTTCTCCTGTTTTCTCTTGCCATAAATTTCATACCACATTTCTCCATACTTGTCTCATCCATTTTGTTCATCTCCCTCTGTGACTCAGATGTGGTCAGCCGTAACTCTTGTCGTTCAGACCTTGAAAATGTAGGGGTCTCATCTCATCCCTCGACTAGGCCTTAAGTTGGACACAAGTTGAGGATATTGATTTTAGTTTGTGAAATTATAAGTGTGCCTGTTTTTAATACTTGTGATCTCAAATTCAGGACTCTGCTGCAAAATGTATAGCTGCTTGCATAGCATTTGCTTTGTGTTACACATTCTCTGAACTCTTAGGTAGATTTAAAAGACAAGTCCCATGTACATGAGCAGTGTGGCTCTCTGATACTGTACATCCTCAAATTGAGGACATCCCCAGTTCAATCTTCTGGAATATTTAACTCATGCCCCAAATGGGAGTCAATGACCAATCACGTTTCAATGATTTCTGTTTTACAACCAATCAGAGTCGTGTTTCACCAAATATTTATCAATGTTATAATTACTATATTAAAGAAAGCTCCTCCTTTTTAATATTCTGAACAGGTCTGACCATTATTTTGCAGCTACAGCCTGTGAGAAATACGGCTACCAGATTGTATATATAGTGCATGAATGTCAACACATGCCGCATGCGGGAGTTAATATAAAAACATTTGTAGCAATTTATTATACCACCAAAAAAAGAAACCATTGTTTGCACTTTCTTAAATGTATTTTTTCCCAGGTAACAATCCAGAAAAATATAATTGTCATATTTATATCATACGACATCAGAAATGAATTAATATACAGTTTGATGTGTTTCATTTTTTCTCCACTAGAGAGCATTCTTACAATATTGCATTCCTTTGGCAATAAATAGTATGATCTGGTTGCAGTGATAAACAAAAGAAGCATATGAAGCGTACCTATCGTTTCACATTTGTTTTCAAACATCGCCATTTACATTAAATATATAAATATTTTAAAATAACTACAGTTAAATAATGATTTGTGAGTAAACAGCTTAATTTTATTCGTTAAATAGTCCTAACAAATGCCACTCTTGATTTCCAAATTCTCTAGATAAATTCACTCCTCACTTCGTGAGTCGTCAATTTATCGATAATTTGGAAATCACTCGTGGCATTACTTATGATAAATTTTTATGAGTGGTGGAATTTTTTATGATTTCTAAAATCCCTTAAGCAAATGGTAAGATGGAATTTCCTTCCTACCTACCCTAAGTATATTTCCTTTGTATTAAATATCTATGCTGTCTTAATGAGGCACTCTCTGTCCTTGATGAAGTAAATGCATTCTGGTTGGTTGGTTGGTATCTATTGTCGAGCACTTGATAATGAAATCATTCGCTCTCTTGCACTCCAATATTTAGCAGAAAGGCTGGTCTCTTCTACAAAAGCTGGACAACGCAGGAGATGGTTTCTTTCCATATCTTCATTTAAATTGCAAAAAGGGCATTTAGGTGAATCTGTTATGCCAATTCTGTGTAGGTGTTTATTCAAGCAGCCATGTCCCGTTAGCAGTCTGAATGTTGCTACTGCAGATTTTCTTTGTAATGTAGTAATGTCATAAGCTTGTAGATTTTCCCATTCCTTTCCAGATGTTTTGGTGGTGCATTCTTCTCTAAGTTTATTGATGTATTTATTTGAGATAATTCTTTTGATAGAGTGAAAGGAAACTGGAGTAGAATTTGGGTATGAAACAATTTTGCTACGCTTCTTGGCCAGAAAATCGGCTATTTCATTGCCTGTCACTCCACAATGGGCCGGAATCCATTGAAGTACAACTTTTTTATGTAGACGGGATAACTGTTTTATCATTTTGTGACATTCGATAATTTTGATGCTTTTGGGTGTTGTGTCTCGTGTTATAGCGAGAATGGCTGCTTTGGAGTCACATAGAATTACAACTTTTATAAATTTTTGGATCTGATATTAAATATTTCGTAAACTTAAGAAAATTGCTAGAATTTCACCATCAAAGTTTGTTGAATTTGTGTTTAGTTTACGATAAAAGGAAAAGAGTGGACATACTGCACCAGTGCCACCATCATTTGGTAGGCTGGAGCCATCTGTAAAAATATGTATCCATTCAGGAGCTGGGTATCTTAGATTTATTATTTCCAGTGACATTTGTTTTAAAATATATGGAGGAGTTTCAGATTTCTTGATGTCTTCTGTTAAATGAAAGTTATATTCAATTTCAAAAAATTCTAGAGGGTTGTTTCTCATCTGCATATTTTCTTTTGAATGTGGAAGTTGCAATTTCTGTAAATGCAATCTAGAGAGAGACATTCCCTGTTCATATCATCGCTTAAGAAACAATACCGCATAACTGACACTTTTGGTGAAATTGACATTTTTAATACTGTTAGCATCACGGAAGAAGTGCGCTCAGTTCTAACATAGATTGGGATGAAATTTTGTACCATGACCTTGCTAAACTTATAGATACAATGGTTTCAATGTATAGGTACTAAGGGGAAAATTAAACAGTTTTTTGTTTCTCGTGTAAAATGTTCATTTTGTCATTATGCGGTATTGTTTCTTAAGCGACGATATGTAATGGTTTTACATCATATTGAACTGATTTAAAATGATAAAAATTATTTATAATAAATTATATACTATTCATGTAATTTTATTCTGGTGACATTGATTTTAGGAGTGAAAATTAATATATTTATGTATCCATTTCATTAATACATAGCTACACATACACTGGGAGGGATTTTTAAACTAAAACTCAAGATCAAATTTCCAATAATTCCATAGCATTTAAATAGAAGAAAATGGTAATGGTGTTTAATATTTTCTTGCTTCATGTACCTTTGATGCAAATGTTTGACGCAAACATAGTACTAAAATCAGAGGGATGTAAGATTGGATTTTTGAGACAAAGTTGTTCATTAAATGTATTTCTATTGGACATAGCATAATAATCATAATTTTTAATAATGTTAAAAATTAATAGAATAAAACTGATGTAGTCAGAATATTTCTGACAAAGATAAACTCTAAAGTAATAATAATCTTACATACAGTGTATAACTGTAAAACAATGCTTAAAATATTTATATTTGTTACTTAATATGAATTAAAACAGCATGTGGTTTCACATTATTCAATTTTATCATTCTAGTGAAAAAAAAAAGTTGGCAAAATTTTTCAATCCTTGAAAATAGGCATCTTGATTTGACATTCAATGATGCATTTCATGCACTGTTTAATGTTTTTATTTTCTTATTTTATTGGTGAGGCGCATGGTGATAAGAGGCAGCTGAAGATGTGTCCAATAAAATTTCTTACAAATATTTTTTATTACAACAGAGTAGTGAAAAATGTGAACTGTGGTTATATTTTAGCAAATTAATAATGATGATGCCTCTTTCCAATAGTAATTAAGAATGAAACAAAAATAAAAACTCCATAGGTTCCAATTAGCTGGGATCAATGGATTTTTAAGGGTACAAATCTTGAGTAAAGCTTCCTTCAGAATGGAAGATAAGCCATGGTTCTGATGCCATAGATTTAAAAGCTTGTAAATGAATTTTAAGCCTGAAATAAGAGGCCTCTGACCAAAATTTGTCTTCTCTTTTATGCTCAGATTTGAATTGTGTTACTAATTATATGAGCTGTTAAGATCATCATTAGATAATAATATATTAATAATAAATAGTAATAAACTGAGAAAGTTCTAAAAAAACTCAAAATATTTCTTTGATACTTAGAAACACTTTATGATAGATAAATAATTTCCTACTGGCATGCTAATTTCATAAAACTGGTATTCATATTTTAAGAGAAAAATTATACGCTCAGACCGGGACTTGAACCCGGGACCCTTGGTTCTCTAGACCAAGTGCTCTACCATCTGAGCTACCTGAGCAAGTACCGATCTAAACACAAATTTTTCTCTATATACGTTGTAATTCATGATAGAAGCAAAGGCTTCATAGCATTTGGTGGGCGGGAATTACAACGTATATAGAGAAAAATTTGCGTTTAGATCGGTACTTGCTCAGGTAGCTCAGATGGTAGAGCACTTGGTCTAGAGAACCAAGGGTCCAGGGTTCAAGTTCCGGTCTGAGCGTATAATTTTTCTCTTAAAATATGATTTATCCATCATTGAGAAGTATGAAATAAATAATAAAAACATCGAAAACTGGTATTGTCTATAATATATTGGTTATATAACCTTAAAGTCAAGCAGATAAGATAATTGACATTTTAAATTATACAGCTCTAGCAATCAACCAGATGAAAAATTTATAAAGATAACTCCACTTAAAATAAATTTAGAATAAAAAAAGTTTTGAAAGTCCCTGATAATAATTTATGAGAAAATCCATCCATCCATAGTAATTCTGCCCAAGGGCACGTCTTTCACTGCAATCATAGCATTTTCATGCCATGCTTTGCAGCTTTACTAGGGAATTATAGGTGTGGTAGCTTCCTGTTGCTTTCCACACCAGTGAAGGATGATGATGATAGTGATAAGGATGATGGTGATGGCTGGATGATTTTTGAAGACCGTTGGGCCCTAAGCGTCCTGACATTTGTCTTACAGGTGAGGAAAAACCCCGAAAAAACCTCACCCAGTAGCCTGTCCCGACCGTGAATCGAACCTGGGCCCGCTGTGTGACAAGGCAGCATGCTACCTCGAGACAACAGCGGTGGATTATGAGAAAATACACATTCAAATTAAATTAGTCCAAAATAATAAGAAATAACTGAGTCGATTGACTCAGTGACATTTGAGAGTACCTGGTTCAAGTCCTGGATTTTTATTTATTTATTATTTCATTGTCTCCTCAATCATCAAGGCAAGTGCTATGATTGAATTACATTGCTAAGAGATATTTCATTGTTCACATATTAAAACAAAATAAGAAAATTTATAAACTTTTACACGTGATTACAGGGCATGCCATAGCATAGTTGCTCAAGGGAATATGTTACAAGATGGAAGGTCAGGGGTTCAAGTCCTGGTGGGTCAGAATTTTTTAACTGTCCTAAACCTTCTGAGAGCATCATGGCCCTGGGGCCAACTCAGCCTCTAATGGAAATGAGTACCAGAATCTTGTTCTGTGGGTAAAGGTGGCTGTAAACCCTGATGATATTCATGCCAATTGTGCAGAAAGGTGGGAGTCTTAACTTCCTACTACCCCAAGAGCCTCCTAAGGCCTGTAATAGGATCACTTTATAAATGACTACACAACAGTAAAAATACATAATGTGCTGGATGGAATCAGAGTTTCTAGATTTGATGTAACCTTGGGTGTGAAAGTGTTTGTAAATGAGATTGAATTAAAAATACAAGCAAGAAAAATAATTTGAAATATTCCAGATGCTTTAATAGTGAATAGTTTGCTATGAAAAAATTATGTGAAATTCCTTCAAAGTCTAAATCAAATAAGAATTTAAAATTTATAAACATTCTGATGTCCACCACTGTGGTCTCAAGATAGTCTTGCTGCCTTGTTATGCAGTGGGCCTGTGTGAGGTTTTTTCCTGGGGTTTTTCCTCACCTGTAAGACAAATGTTAGGAAGCTTTGTGGCCCAAACGGTCCCTGAACATCATCTGTCCATCATCATCATTATCATGCATGGTGTGAAAAGCAACGGAAGCTACCACACTTATAATTCCCTAGTAAATCTGCAAAGCATAGCATGAGATTGTTATGATTGCAGTGAAGGATCTGCCCTTGTGCAGAACACTATAGAATAGAAGAATGTATTAGATAAATCTACTGTAGTCTATATTTATTATCCACTCATCCATAGTAATTATGCCTGAGTGCAGGTTTTTCACTGCAATCATAGCATTTTCATGCTATGCTTGCAGATTTACTAGGGAATTGTAGGTGTGGTAGCTTCCCGTTGCTTTCCACACTGGTGAAGGATGATGATTATTATGACCATATGATTTCGGGGACCGTTTGGGCCTTAAAGTTTTCCTGACAATTGTCTTACAGGTGAGGAAAAACCCCGATAGAAACCTCACCCAGAAAAACTTGCCCCGACAGGGGATTGAACTCGGGCCCACTGCGTGACAAGGCAGCATGCTACCTCGAGACCACAGCAGTGGATATATTTATTATAATGAAGTTTAAATTATATTTTATAACCAATAATATTATAAACAATTATTTTCTTTGTTAAGTAATAGAACTTTTTTTTTTTCATTTATTGTCTAAAAAAATATCTGAAATAGCTCTGGCACATTTATTTATGATAAACAAAGTTTCACTGTATATTGTAAAATATATTATTCAGTTAGAAATCACTGGCATTATCACATTTTTAGGCTGCCTGTTATTACCAGCGCCAACACCACTGTCAAGAAACTAAGTACAATTATCAAAATACAAGGGCTCAATATTATATGATTTTATTTAAGTACATCAGTTTAGTTTGGTCAGGTAAAGAGTCAGCTTGGAAACATCCATCATCGCTTGTGGCCATATATCCCATCCAGCATTCCACTCACCACACAAGAAATTGAAGTAGGTTTTTGCTAACAAGATCTGAATCAGGATGATGGTAGAGTATTAAGTATTGTAGTGAGTGGGGAAGATGATGCGTAGAGTAGAGAAAAAAATTGTGAAGTTGCTCTCTTCATCTCTCATCTGTTCTTACTTAGCTTGAATCAAATGACCAGGAATTCTCTCTTAGGGTTTGTGATGCAGATCATTTTAATAAATTATTTTGTTGACTTGGCATCTATATTTAGATTTGAAGTTTGTATTTTGAGAAAGAAGTATTATTATAATTTAATCAGAAATATACAATTCACCACAAAATATGATTTTTTCTCAAAACTCATGTTTTGGAGACATTTTAGTCATTACTGTTGGAATAATAGTTACTATGCTCACCTCTGGTTCTGAGAGTTTTCAGATTCAATCCCAACAGGTTAATATTTTTAAGGGCATAACATTCCTGTGTATGGCTTCCTTTGGTAGGGAAGTAAAACTGTGGGTCTTGTGTTACAGATGTACAGCATATAAAAGAACCTCAAGTATAAAATGAGAGACCTCTGACCAAAATTTGTCAGCCCTTTTATGCCCAAATTTGAATCGATGTAATGCTAAAGACCTAATTTGTTTTATATAATAAATTTGGGAATTTTTAACATTATGAGAATTTATTAATAAGAATTAAATGAATCGTGAATTCTTCTTACCTCATACTTCTATGTTTTTTAAACACAGCACTGCAGTATCAGCGACCATCGTCACCATCCTCAGCTGCTTTCACGGCTGTCAATTTTTTCTTTTGCCACTAATTATCCAAACTGCCATCTGGTGCTCTTTTGAAGGAATTATTTTTTAAACTGCCATCTGGTGTTCTTTTGAAGAAATCATTTTCTAAACTGCCATCTGTTGTATTTTTGAAGAACTTTGTAATCAAGCTCGGTTCGTCTGGAATCTCAAAGTTCATGGTTCTAGTATGGTTTTTTTGAATATATATTTTTCCCAAACTGTTAAATCCAAAGGTTTGGATAGATGTTTCAAAAGTTTTGCTTCTTTTTCAGTTCTATGATGCTCTAATAAACTATGTGCTGCTATAGCTAAATTTTCAATTTCTCCATTCTTTATGTTTCTGAAGTGCTCTTTATTTTACGAGTTTCCAAGTTCCTTTTTGTTTTTCCTATATATATATATATATATATCCTGTTGCAATCTTTACAATTAATTTGATAAATTCCAGGTTTTTTGTTATCTGGGGTGTTAATTTGATTATTAGTTTACAGAAGATTACCCAGGCTGAATTTGTTAATTGGAGCCAATGTTATATTAAATTTTCTGAAAATGTTTTGAATAAGTTCATAATAAGTTTCAAAAAATTTAATATAACATTGGCTCCAATTAACAAATTCAGTCTGGGTAATCTTCTGTTAACTAATAGTAAAGTTAACACCCCAGACAACAAAAAATCTGGAATTTATCAAATTGATTGCAAAGATTGCAACAGGATATATATAGGAAAAACAAAAAGGAACTTGGAAACTCGTAAAAAAAAAAGAACACTTCAGAAACATAAAGAATGGAGAAATTGAAAAATCAGCTATAGCAGCACATAGTTTATTAGAGCATCATAGAATTGAAAAAGAAGCAAAACTTTTGAAACATCTATCCAAACCTTTGGATTTAACAGTTTGGGAAAAGTTATATATTCAAAAAAACCATACTAGAACCATGAACTTCGAGATTCCAGACGAACCGAGCTTGATTACAAAGTTCTTCAAAAATACAACCGATGGCAGTTTAGAAAATGATTTATATATTAAATTTGGGAATTTTTAACATTATGAGGTTCAGTTAATAATAATTAAATGAATCGTGATTTCTCCTTACCTCATACTTCTATATTTTTTTAAACACAGCACTGCAGTATCGGCGACACATTGTCGTCGTCATCAGCTGTTTTCACGTGAAAACAGCTGATGATGACGACAATGTGTCGCCGATACTGCAGTGCTGTGTTTAAAAAAACATAGAAGTATGAGGTAAGAAGAATTCACGATTCATTTAATTCTTACCTAAATTGTTGAGTATTTTTAAATAAGATATTAATGAATGATCTTAATGAGATCATAATTCCCCATTTTCAATTATATTCCAACTTCAAATAATAAATATCATAAATTAATGTGTCCTTTTTACATCTTACCTCATAGTGTATGTTTTCTTAAACACGGTAACTGCAGTTTTCAAAAGGTCATTCCCTTTCATTTTCAAACGCCATTATGACTACCAGATTTTTATTGGAATCTCCATCCACAATGTTTCCATCTGGTGTTGATTTGTTGAACGTTGTGGATGGAGATTCCAACGAAAATCTGTAGTCATAATGGCAGTTGAAAATGAAAGGGATTGGCCTTTTGAAAACTGCAGTTATCGTGTTTAAGAAAACAATCTATGTGGCAAGATGTAAAAATGACTCATTAATTTATGAATTAAGAACCTCATAATGTTATTTCCCGTATTTAACTTTGAATTCATATAATAAAGTTGGGAATTTTTACATTCTGAGGTTTTTTAATAGAAATCAAATGAATTGTGAATTCTTCCTACCTCATATATCTATGTTATTTAACACACAACCGCGGTATCGGTAATCATTATTCTTATCCTCAGCTGTTGTCATGACTGTCGATTCTTCATTAGAAAATGACTGACACAATGAAGAATTGGCAGTCATGATAACAGCTGAGGATGGGAACAATTATTCCCGATACTGCGGTTCTCTGTTAAATAACATAGATGTATGAGGTAAGAAGAATTCACAATTCATTTCATTCTTATTTTATATTCCAACTCTCAAGCATCTAGTCGAGAATGTGGACGATCGTCTCTAAAATATCGTGAGAACATTTATATTATGAAGTGAGATATATATTTGAGATCCAATTTTAGTGATTATTACCTTATAGTGCCACATCCTATTGATTATATTTAAATGGCATATTCATTTATTCATATATTATGAACAATTTTCACATAAAATTTATTAAGTTATTTCTAGATAAGTAAGTTTTGGGCAATAGTTACTATTTCACATGTGGCATTAATTTACATTAGCACATTGCTGTTCCAAGTGCTTAACATCTGATCCAAGGCTATTGTGATCAGACCAAGTTGCGGTTTTTCCAGGGTATAAAAATCTTGAATAATACTTCCTCTAAAAGGGAACTAAAACCCATCAGTCATGTGTATGTATTTAAGGCATGTAAAAAAATCTCAAATATAAAAATAACAGGCTTCTTAGCAAAATTTGTGGCCCTTTCATATTCATTTTTGAGTCATAATACTCATGACTTGAAATGTTACAGAGGAGCATCTTTCATTTTAACCACCTATGTTGAAATTTTGTTTTTCATTACAATCGATAAAAATCTCTATTTGTGGAATTATCAATACTTTTGAAGTTAATTTTAAAACACCGTTGAGGTTATGTCATAAGATATAAAAATACAAAATTGGTAGCTGTTAAATCAGTCGACTGATTTACCATTTACCAATTTTTGTATTTTACTATCTTTGTGGAATTATTCAAAATAATGCATTCATCCAAATAATTTTTTTTTAAATTTAGAACATGAGGTAATTGAAAACATTTACATATTATTAATAAAAAGTAAATTGTAATATTTTAATTAATTCTGCATTTTTTTTACTCACCTCACATTTTTTGACTTCCATGCAGACCCAGGTTTTCGTCACTGCTTTTGTGACTTTCTTGTTGCAAAACCAAGTTCACAACTAGTTGCATCGAGAATGTCACAAAAGCAGTGACAAAACCCTGGGTCTGCATGGAAGTCAAGAAATATGAGGTGAGTCAAAAAACAACACAGAATTAATTAAAATAAACCTCGTAGTGTTATTTCCTACTACATAACTTAATTGTGATATTTTATATTGTTCAAAATATTAAAAATCATATTTTTGTGGAAAGCAGTTTAAATTTATTAAAATTAGTATTGCCCTGGTGGTCTGAGGGTAGCATATCTATGTCCGTATCAGTGGATAATGGGTTCAATCACAGCTAATTTGATGGAATTTTTCAGATTAGTAAATTCAAGGACATGGCTTTCTTTGGAGGAAAAATTAGAATTTTTAGATATAAAAGACGTAAGTCTGCAAATTCCAGTGGTAGGAGCTCACTCCCTTATGTCATAATTAACCTTATAGCAGAAGTAGGCAATCTACTAAACAAACAAGCAAAATTACTTATAGTTTAATATGGGAAATATCATTGAGGTTCTTAATTCGTAAATTAATGAGTAATTTTTTAACATATTACCTCATACTTTATGTTTCTTCAAACACAGGAACTAGTTTTCGAGAGAAGGATCTCTCTCATTTTCAACCGACATTATGACTACCAGATTTTCGTTGGAATCTCCATCAATAATGTTGTCATCTGGTGTTGATTTGATGAACTTTGAGTTGAGGTCACGTTCATCAGGAATCTCGAAATTCGTGGATCTAAATTTGTTCTTCTGAATATGTATCTTCTTCCAAATTGTCAATTCTAAAAGTTTTTCCAATTGTTTTAAAAGTAGGGCTTCTTTTTCAATTTTATGATTCTCCAATAAACTATGTGCTGCAATAGCTGGTTTTTCAATTTCACCATTTTTAATATTTCTGAAGTGTTCCTTAGTGCGAGTGTCCAAATTTATTTTTGTTTTTCCTATGTATACTTTATTGCAGTCCTTACAATTAATTTGATAAATTCCAGATTTTTTGCTATCTGGGGTTTTCAATTTCTTATTAGTTATTAATAGATTACCAAGGCTAAATTTATTTATCAGTGCAGTTCATCAAATCAACACCAGATGGCAACGTTATTGATAGAGATTCCAACAAAAATCCGGTAGTCATAATGTCGGTTGAAAATGAGAGAGATCCTTCACTCGAAAACTAGTTCCCGTGTTTGAAGAAACATAAAATATGAGGTAAGGTGTTAAAAAATTACTCATTAATTTACGAAGCAAAATTACACTTATTAATGTTTTGTTGAAGATACATAGATGCATATATATTTATATAATCACAACTACATATACATGTATTGAACGCTGTTTTTTTTCAAAATTCAAATGCAGATAATCAGTGCAGGAACAGAGAATGGAAGAGGTGAACATAAATGGAATTGATCTCTTTTCAGTGGTAGATGTCCAAGATAGAAAAATTTTAAATTTTAAATTGTTAATACCAGGAAAGGATTTTTGAGAACAAAAGGCCTGCACACACACTTACAGTAGTATTGCCAGTAAGGCGGCACCACTGTAAGTATTTTAACAATTTTTATACTTTTTGAGAGATACATTTGCCCACTTCTTACCAGAGTCTTTTCAGGTAAGTGTGTGTGTGCCTTTTCTTTTAAATTATTTATCCTTTCCTTTGTATTGCCTCGGTTTTTATCCTCTACTACATGAAGCAGACCCACATTGTGAGAACGCCTGGTCAATTCTGTTGTAATCTGCATGATATGTGCACACATCTTTAAAATCTTAGAATTTTGGCATGCCTTGTAGATTTGTGTTTTGTCGAGAGAACTCTAGAATAATTGTATATGTTATTTATTACAACTAGCGTCTGGACTGTTATAATTTCAAACATATGATATTAAACTTTACAATCAGATAAAAATTTTCCAAGTAACTTCCTTTCTAATATTACTTGCAATGCTCGTTTACTAATATTTTGAAAGAAAATGTGAAAAATTGAATTTTTCAACATATTCCATGCAATTTTTGTTGATACTGATTTTGAAAATAACCACTGAGTAACTTGTGCAATTGAAATGTATGCTTTTTTTTTTTAGTTGTACTTCTTGTATTGCCCAAAATACAGTATTTTAATTCACAATTTAGTATATTCTTATATTTGTCTAGGATTAATTTATCTGTTGTAAAATTGAGATTACTAAGGTTCCATTGTCACAGTAAAACATTTGCTCCAGCTCTCATTTTAAGCATATAGCTGAAAAATAAAAGAATGTTCTGCACTAAAATTCAACTATTTTTCTTGAACAAAAAGTGTTAGATCACTGTAACAATGAAATTTTATTAAAAATTTTAAATGCCCAGATGTTAAAAATAGTTTAAATTGATTTATTTTTAATTTACACTATACAGATGTATAATTTATACATACACTGTATGATTTAGACTCTTAGGCTATCTACATCTATGGTCCTTTCTTACGATATAAAGAATTCCTATTTTAATTGAGATTGGACTGAATTGAATATATAGGATCTACATTTTATGTTGTAACTGCCCAAGCAGTGTTTTCACTCTCCTGTTTTAGCTGCATTTGATGCGCATGCAGCTTCCTGCTTTAACTGTTTAAAAAGTATTACATATAGTCTAACCTTACAACATGTGTTGAAAGTGTTTCACTTGTTGGGTTATACAGGCATTGTACCTGGATACCTCATTCTGGCTGATACAAGTGAGTTCTTCCACTGTAATGTTCTACACTGAGCCAGTATTTTCAAATTTATTAACAATTCATTGTAGACTCACACTTAAAATAATTTTTACACACAAAAATACAATGTACCAGCAAAATCAGTCTCATCATCTTGATAACATAAAGCTGAGTAACTGCATCCATGTGCCATGAAAGCCAAACTGCATCTGTGTCTCATCCGCTGAAGCAAGTTCCATAACCCACTTTAAAACCCAACTCAAGCAGTTACAACTTATAATTTGTGCCCTTCAACATATGTAACAGGGTACGATTGTATGTAATACATTTTATGCACTTAAAGCAGGGAAACCATCCATGTATTGAATGTGATTAATGCAGGCTTCATAGCTGAGAGTGATAACACTGCTCATGAGGTTACAACTTACAATTTAGATCCTGTATATGCTATCAAAGTATGGAGTGCAAGAAGCTTTAAATCAGGTCCTAATTGTAGAATTGAAATTTGTTTATCTGTTTCATGGATGTGTTCACTTAAAATTAAAATTGCATAAAATGCTATGAAAGTTCAGAAGTTTAAAATTTCTAATTGAAGTCTTACATTGCAATTATGTCAAATAGTTGCAACAGAATCTTGATTAATAGTGAGTGGAGAACATATTTTTAATGACTCACCTCATATAATTTCAAATTTCTTTGACGGACTAAAGCGTCATGGTTAGAACTAGATCTAGGGCGGTATCTGATCGCCTTCGAAACTCTAACTTTCGTTTTTGATCAGAGAAAACATTCTTGGCAAATGCTTTTGCTCTAGTCCGTCAAAGAGGGACAAGATTGTCTGAAACTGCCGGTATCAAAGAAATTTGAAATTATATGAGGTGAGTCGTTAAAAATATGTTCTCCGCTCACTATTAATGATATAACCTCATAATGTTTACTTCCCAATATTAATTTAAATACAATCTTGATTGTCACATTGTATTAATTTCAGTTTATTAAATTCGCACATAATGATTATCGAAATATGTGTAATGACAAACTACTCATTCGGATTCACTCATAACAAGGGATATTGGAAATTTGTGTGAATAAATTAATTATATAACATGTTTTCTTTTGTATTACATAAAATTGAAGATATTGTGTCATATAACATTTGTGGAATATTAAATCTATATTAATTGAGTATGTCATCAAACTTCCCTGGTGTTGGTTGATTAGAAAGTATGTTCATTTTAAAAGTCCATCAGGTAGATAATGCAGGAAAAGATTATTCAAATTTGATTCTTCTAATTTAACCCCTCAGCATGGTTTTCCATAAATATGCATAACTAGTTTCATCCCTTCTGTGAGGTCATTTAAGTATCCATACAGAACCCCTTTGCAGTAGTACTTTTAAACCCAACTCCACCCAGTAATTTATTTTAGATATATTTAAATTCTGAATAAATAAAATTTAGTTAATTATATTTCTATTCTTGCTTTGCTTATAAATATGCTTTCTTCACAGAAAGTTTCATATCCTCCTAGAAATCCAGAAGCATGTGGTACTTCTTGAAACACTCATCTACACACACAGTCCTGCCTCACATTCAGTGCACCAGTAAATTGATTTTTGTTGTACTGTTTTTGGCACACACAACACACTGTTTCTGTTGTTTTGCTTTCTTTCCCATCGCAGGAATCTTCTCAGGAAAATGATGTCTTATCATTATTTTGGGGGTGGCTATGTTGTTGGGCGGACATATACAGGATATGAGGTAGAGGGTCTATTTTTCCACAAGTCCTTGAGTAAGCTGCAGTCTGAATTTTAGAGAGTCCAGTTTCATATTTTCTTTTTGTAATTTGTAGATTACAAGAGCATTGTGAATTTCTAAATTTAAGTATTTTGAAAAAATTTACATATAATTTTGTACCTCTTTTTCCTTTGTAATAAGTAGAGTTGAAGCATTAGATCTTTCAGGTCAACCGCACTCATATTTACATTATAATCACGCATTACAGCTGGCTTCATTTCCATGGCTCTCCTCTTATTTGTGGTCTGACACATTTCTTGGCTGTGGTATGTTGAGATCATTGTCCCCCATTTTTTATCTTTCCATGCGAATACAGTAACATCACTGAATTGTTCTCCACTTTTTTTCATTTTTCCCTCTTACTAATTTCGGAACAAATTTTCTATTGAATCTCAGAGTGCCAACAAGGTCAGTGTTTTTTTTTATTTCTGAAATTGGGCAAGTTCAGGAGAATTATAAAAATTATCTATCCAAATAGTATGTCCATGGCACAGAAGATTCTCGGTTAATTTTGTAACTACTGCAGCTGCTTTGTTCATGTTTTTATTCACATATATGATGTCAGTTCTATTCCCAACCAGTATAAACAATGAATCACCATACATATCCAGTTCTAGACTTGCACAATTCATATGTTTTAATACCAAATTTGGCAAATTTTAAGTGAAAGGAATAGTATGAAAGATAAATGTTCCTTCAATAAACATAGAGATTCGTCAATTACAATGTCTTGATTTGGAAGGTAGAGAAAATAGAATTTATTATTTAAGTATTCAATGACAGGTAACATTGTGGAAAGTTTTGAAGGGCCTTGGAAAAGACTTGTTTTGTGTTGCCATTGAAATGAATAAATTTTATTATCAATTCAAGCCTTTCCAAGGGAATTGTTTCACTAAAAAATATTGTAAAAATTAAACAATTCTTAGAACAGTAAGAATTTAATGTCAGTTTCTGTACAATTCCCATTAGCATAAATATAGCCAGAACAACATACATCTCACTTATTGTTGTTTCTTTCCATTGTCTTGAGTCTAGAATGGAAAATGAATGGATCTACTGATTTTGATTGACTGCTGTGCATATCTGTTTCATCAACAACATGATTCGTAGTGTGTGATCAAATTTTCCCCCGAATATAGTAACAATATCCTCTGAAACATCAAACTTTGGACCACTAATATTACAAAAAGTCTCTTGTACTAAATTAAATGTGTCCGTACGCTGCCATACAAAGTCCGTGCATAATCAACAGCAAAGAAACTCATCACTATCTGAATTAGATGCTAAATCATCACATTAGTCAATCTTGTCTAAAATTTTATCTAAAAGTTTCCTCTTCTGAGAATAGACAATTTTCTTTATATGCATGAGCCATTGTTACACAAAGATGTGATAATGAAGTTTTTTTCAAGGAAAAGGTATGAAAACCATGCAATGTGACACTTTATAATTTTTTTGCCAAAATAGGACACATGAAATGTTCAAAAAAAGGGGTCGACTGAAAAGGATAAATACAAAAGTATTTCCCTTCACTAACATGTGGCCAACTCACTCCACTTGCTATCATAAATTATTTCATAAAATGAATGGGAATCCTTCCTTAACATAGTAATGAAAAAGAGTTCTTCTGAGTTTTTAATAAGTGAGTTATAGGCTTTGGAAATCATATATATACCAGTGCATGTAAATATGACAAACTGCATTGGGGAATTTAAATATCTTGCTTATAAATACGTCAAACTGCAGCTGAGTTGTGAGCAAACATTTAAATGCCCATGCTGACGGGTTAAAAAAGAAAGAAGCTCCTAAAGCATATGAAATATATGTTAACAAGTGCATTATGAAACAGAAAACCAAATTTCTCTAAATCTTGTAACTTGTTTTGCAATTTAAAATTTACTTCTTCTTTTGCTTAAAATCTTAATTTTTATATCAAATCCAACATGAAACAGCCTGGAGTCTAAAATAGATTCATTTTATAAACATTTATGCCATATTTTGTATAAATTTGTAGATGGAGAGTAGAATCAAAAATCTATGTTTCATTGATTTTACTAAGTAAATTGTTACATTTATCAGAAATATAGATAATAATATAATAATGTAGTGAGTGTCAGTATTGGAAAGAGTAGGTTACTTTAAATACCGTAAAAATATATGATTTAATGAAGAACATTGTGATTTGTAAAGGAAAGAAGGGTAGCAAAAGTAAATTGACTACATGAGCCAAATGAAGAAAATTTAGAAAAGTTGGGTAACTTCAGAAGAGAAACTACTATTTTAAAGTGTTATAGAGTAGATAAAAGGTAATATTTGAGAGAGAAGATTAATGATCTCAAAATGAATGCAAATAAATACGAACATCAGAGAATTATATCAGGAATCTAGAATTGAAAGGAAAGGGTTTCAGATTAGAACAAATTTATTCAGGGATGAAAATGGGGATATGATATTCCAAGAAAAATATTAAGTAGATGGAAAAATAATTTTAAACAAGTATTAAATGTACATGAAGAACAAGGATATTGAAGATGATGACTTATATACAGCTGAAATATTAGTCACAGAGCCAAGCGGATTAGAGATTGAAGTGATGATAGAAAAATTACAGATGTATAAAGAATCAGGTTCAGGCGGAATCCAAGTAGAATTCATAAAATCAGGAGGAGAAAATTTGCTGTAAAAGGTGTACCAGTTGCTTAGCCTGTATTGGGAAAAAGGCTTTACCAAATGAATGGGAAGAATTGATTATCATCATACGAATATATAAGAAAGGGGATAAAACTAATTGCAATAACTATAAGAGTAATTTTCAACTTTGTACAAAATTGTAACTGTTTATATTAAAAATATATTAAGTGATCATCAATTTGGATTTAGAGGAATTATGTATAAAAAGAGATCAGATTTTTTATATAAGACATATTGTAGAGGGAAAAAATGTGAATATGACACTTTATATCAACTGTGACTTCAAAAAGACATATGATTCAATCAAGAGGGAGAAGTTGTAGAGCATCCTGCTAAAATTTGGAATTCCTAAAAAGTTAGATGTATATTTAAATGTGTCTAAATGGCATAAGGAGTAGGCTGCGGATAGACAAACAGTTTTCTGATACTTTTGAAATTCATAATGGGTTCAAGGACGGAGAAACACTATCTTCTCTGGTATTTAGTTCTACACTAGAGCATTCAATCAAATCATTAGAGGATAAAATGGGGTACAGCTCATTGATCAGCTGTTGGTTAGTGTGTCCCATATGTGAACAATATTTTTTTTAAATTTGCTAATGCATACCCCATTCCTATATCATAATACTATGGCCTACTAATACACAAAATTTCATTCCTCTTCGATGATTCTTATTCATGCTGATGGGCTGCAGTTTTCTGTGTTTCTGAGCACAATGTAGAAGATACTGCTTCTCTTCTTCCTTAGTCATTATTTTGCCATGAAAATTATGCATGAGTTTCACAGCTCTTTCTGCAGTATCATTGACATTTTCTTTCCATGAAGAGATGCTTTCTTTTGAAGGAAAGTTCTTTCAATCTTGAAAATCTTTACTTGCTTGAGGCAACACAAACTGATCCAAAGTTTTATTTAAAACAATAAATGCCTTATATTAGAAACAATAAAATATCACAGTGAATACATAAATGGAATAACAGATTAAAATAACTGACGACTTTACGTACCATATAAAGATCTCAATATATCTTCTTTAGGTGGAATATACCTCTTTTGTAAATGGCTTAAATTTTCTCTTTGTAAATTAGCCACAATTTGCTTCTTGGTTTGATTTCCCACCAAATCATCAAAGATTGATAACATTGCTATTTCCTCTGACAAATGTCACAAGTGTTACAAAATTTGTTTAAAGCTGCTTGAGAAATAACTATATCATATTTCTCATAACCCTTCAAAGTTTTTAAAAAGCACAAATCTTAATGAGGTACTTTAACTACCAAACTACACTCTTTCACATAAACAGTTACAATAAATAAGCAAATACCTCTCAGTGCTTGTTTTTCCTTTATGTTCATTTTAAATTGGATTTCAACAAATATATTTTCAAAGAGAAAATAGCTCTTGCCATTTACCATGCTTGATTAATAACATGGGAAGGTGCTTGTTTTCAGATTTTTTATCCCCTTCACCATCAGAAAATATAATGGATACATCAATTAGTCATGGTGATCATCTTTCACAGTAGACTTTTGTATTCATGTGTTTAAAACATTGCTAATTGATTGATTTTTCTGTCACCAATATGTTTTTTCTTAAATTTGGGACAAGTTTGGATGTTAGTAGAATCAATATTATTCCAATTTTCTCTACTCCAATATTCTCTGAATTTTCTAAATAGTGGGATAGCAGGACTTTTAGTAACTTGAGGTATTTTTGCTTCAAACACACTTTTCAAAACGAGTTCATGAACATGATGATGACAAGGGAAGAAGAACAGTCCCTCTCCAGCTTTTGTTCTAATAGAGCACATGCTCCACTAATATGATCAATGTTAGAAACTGTGGTGTCACAGCACATTATTTGCTCTGGTCATTGAGGTTCCAGTCATGAAGCACATTTAAAACTTCTTTGGCTTAATCTTTGCCAGAAGAACTATTCAGTTTTGGGATATCAAGTAGTTGTTCTTTATCATTGAAAGAAATCAGCATCGGAAACTGCTCTTCTTTAGAACTCCTGACATCTAATTCAGGTAACAGTTTGCCATCCCAATGAACAGTGACTACATCAGGAACATGACCTTGAAAATCAATCTTTATTGCTTCTGCCCTTTCTTTCCTCATTTTACAATGGATTTTAAAAGTATAGATCCTTTGAATGATAATTTATTAATTGGATTTTCATCTATGCTGAAACCTAGCACTTTTACATTAGCCTGAAGAATTTAGACGGAGTCTCTAATGCTCATCTGGCATCTAACCGATTTTGGTGAAATTTAATCTTTTTCCTGACATTTCAGTCACTAGAACACAGGTTTACATTTCCAGCAAAAGTTCCTTGTTAGAACTGAAAAAACTGTTTACAAATTCTTTGTTGACGTAGAAAATTATGTGATCAAGTATTTTTCTTCCTCTATCTTCATTATTTCCAGGGCATCAATATATATATATATATATATATAGACCCTTTGAATGGACAATTAATTAATTGGATATTCATCTATGCTGAGACTTAGCGCTTTTACATTGACCTGAAGAATATAGATGGAGTCTCTAATGTTCAAATGGCATCTAACCGGTTTTGGTGAAATTAAATACTTTCCCCTCTTTATTCTGACGTTTCAGTCACTAGAACAGAGGTTGACATTTCTGGCAAAGGTTCTTTGTCAGAACTGAAAAAACTATTTACAAATTCTTTGTTGACCTAGAAAATTATGAGTTGAAGTATTTATCTTCCTCTATCTTTGTTCTTTCCAGGGCATCAATGTGTGTGATATCAAATAAATTATCCAAACCCACCTCTCTGCCTGCAGTTTGTGAATTTCTTGGGATTTTGTACTTTTTTCTAAGTTCCCACCAAACATAATAAAGATCAACAAGTTTCTTAACACAGTTTGGAAGTGATTTCATGGATATTCTTGCTGATTCCAAGTAAATAATGCACTCGTGAATAACTAGATTAGCACTTTCACTAACAGTGAATTTAACTTCACGAATGTTAAAAAACATCATCATAAGAATTTGTCAGTCTGACAGTAGTTTTGAAATTATTATTTGGTGTTTTGCCTCCCTGACTAAGAATATGGTTTCTTAGCACTTTGTAATTCAACCAATATTTTATTCAAATTCAATAAACTGTGTTGGTATCGCAACTACTTGCATTTGATTGATGACAAAATGAGTGCATGCCACCTTTGCACTTGCACTCTAGCATAACTTGTATGAACATGTTTCGATGCAAGTCAGCACGGGTTATTGTGCCCCAATTGAACTGAAATTTGCTGTGCAGTGATCTATTGCAATGTGAAAAGAATAGGCTATATGCATTAAAAATAATAAAGTTAAAAAAATAGGGATGCCCTACTATTGGTATATGCTGATGATTTATTATTAGGCAATAACTAATGCACACATTCTAATTAAACAACACTAAGAAATTGAGACTGGATATAATTATAAATAAAACTAAAAATATGTTCATACTTAGAAATATATTATTAATTGGGAATGGACACTTAACACATTCAGTACCAGGCACTGAGCAGGGCATTTAAACCCACTGGCCAGCCATTTAAATACTCCAGCTACCCTTTTCGTGGCACTACAGAAAATGGACCATTATTCAGAAACTATTATTCCTAGAAAATTCAAATTTTGTACATACATAAAGGAGATATCCTAGTAGGATTTGTTGGTGAAATAACTTGGGTGATTGACATCACATGGTATTGGCGTATCAATTTCAGGAAGTGGAAGTTCATCTTCACTTTCACTTTGTGAATTTTCTAATTCAGGAATCAGTTCATCACCTGAATCATCATTATACAAAATATTAACTAATTCTTCTTCAGTGAGATATTTTTCTTTCGCCATGGTTTCACTCATGCACAAACAACA
Organism: Diploptera punctata; assembly: GCA_030220185.1. Classification (NCBI taxonomy): domain Eukaryota; kingdom Metazoa; phylum Arthropoda; class Insecta; order Blattodea; family Blaberidae; genus Diploptera; species Diploptera punctata. The sequence continues at coordinate 193,976 of JASPKZ010004193.1, forward strand.
GCGTGATAACGAGAAACATATACGACTGCATTGGAGCCTGGAGTCAAGTTTGGGTGTACGAATTCCATGTGTTGTTTGTTTTAAAAATAAAAGGGGATTCACCAAGGTTAAATGTGTCAAACAGGAATAGAGAATGTACATTTACATGTCGTCTATGATCTTCAAAACATACTAAGCCAACACAATATTTAGGCACTGAATATAAACGTGGTTTGTTTGCGCCTGCTCTAAAACGAGTTAACTGACCGATGGCCGCATACACGATAGTCTCTTTAAACGCCTTAACTGGTTTACGGTACTGAATGTGTTAATAATAAATTAGGGTAACTTTGAAGAAGAGCAGAATTCAAATACCTAGGAACAATAATTACAAACAGGATTGAGGAGGAGAAAGAAATTAAACATAGGCTCAACTCTGGAAATGCACAGTATTTACTCTTAATTCTTCTAGTCATAATTTACGGATGAAAAGCATGGTATATTGTAATAATAATTGTTTATTTAAACTGCCACCCAACGAGCGAAAAATATTAATTGCAGAATATATTTACACAAGATTATAACATATACAATTATAAATATCTTACTTTAAGAGAGGAGAAAATATTATGAGTATATAAGAATAAGATGCTTAGAAAAACTTTGTACCAAAGAGAGAGAGGTGAATGGATAAAACTACATAACATTGAGTTACATGGTATTTATAGGAAATTAGGCATAATAAATACAATCAAGTCTCATAGAATGCAATGTTCAGGATATGTATCAGGACTGAAAGAAAGGCATGATAACTTCTTGTAGGAAAGGCAGAGGAAAAGTGCCCATTAGGTAGGCCAAGAATGAAGTGGGAGTATAATATTGACCATGATTTGAGGGAGATATATTATACAGGGAATGATTGGTAGAACCTTAGCTAATGATATGTATGTATGGAGAACTTATATCCATAAGCCCATGAACTTACAGATTCGATAGTGCCAATGAGTTTTTTTAATTAATTCGTGTTGGTACATGACATGATCTTGCCAAAGAACCAAGAAAATATGACACTTTCAGTAACTGTGCTATCTACACAAATTACATCAAAATGTTTATTATTTTTCATCCCATTATGTCGTCACGTACATTTATTTTTGTTATGTTAATAGTCAAATTCCTGGAATTTTTGCACTTTCACTTTGTCAGAAAAATAATTTTAAAATTTCGGTGTCCAATATTCACGATTTATACCGATAATGATTTATTATTTCATTCAACTTTCAAAGACCTCTTAGAAGAATAAACTGAAATATTGATCTGGTTCTGGCTATGATCATGGAAATATGAAAAAATTAAATGGTAGTTAATATATTTGTTTGAATTAGAACTTAAGATAGAGATTTCATATAATTATTATTAATTTTCTGCATGTTATATAAGCCTAGAAAACGGATGGATTCAGCGGCAAAATTTATAAGTATCAGATCCCACTGAACGTGTCAATAGTTTTATATATGTTAGATATTTGAAATAGCTCTTGAATAAAGTTAGGACATGTGCATAAATGTGATCTTCTCATTTTAAAGAGCATAATGTGTTATACAGTAAAATCTGACAGAAAATTTCAGAAAAAGCTATATGCATCTGCATGCTGTAATTCTGCGGATTCCTGGTTTTAAATGAAATAGCGTCTTTAGTGAGTTTTACATGAACTTTCTTTGATGTAAGTTGTTATCATTGCATAGTGCACTTACTCTTTCATGATATCAAAGCTTGATATAATACTAAAAAAATTACACATGCAGGACTATCCCAGCCAATTGCAAAATTATTGTCACTAAAAGAACATTTGAAATATGTAACAAATATTTATAAAACAATGTGTAAAGAATTTTTTTATATGATGTTAAATACTTTGAGAAAACCAGCTATAAAGGCTGTGGGACTTGACATGCTGACCACATGTCACCCTTACACTGGTTGGATGATCATCTACCTCTGTGATTAATGCATGTGGGTGTGAGACCAGCAGCTGGCTGGAAGATCAAGAGCCTTCCAGGCTTGTTGCACTATGGAATAATTGATTTATTTACATATTTTTAGTGGGATAGTCCTCCTGTGTAATGTTAGCGTGTTCTCAGTTTCTGCTTGAATTTCTATAACAAATTTAATCCACTCATTGAATTTTCCAAGGCACCAAAATGTGTGATCACTAATTTTTAAATTTAAAAAAGAAAACCATATGTCCATGATTAAAAGATTGTCTGGGTATTGTATAGCAAAGGAAATTATTCATTATAGAGAGTACAATTATTTGAATACCAAGCATGGTAAGTGATATCAATATCATTAAATTTTTCAACTAAATTCATATGCAACAGATAGTACAGCTGCATGATTTCTGATCAAAATTTTATTTACTTATTTTCTTAATTATAATGTGCAATCATTCTGGCATATCTATTTATTGACTTAGTAAGGCAATGTATATTTGATTTTGAGGCAAATTGTTAAATGGCCCATCTGATAGCTTATCTTTAATTGATTAATTATAAATAAATAAATAAAATTGGGACATGCAATAAATTTAGGTGCTTTATGCTACTGACAGGAGTAGAGCCATTAATTTTTAAGGAACAGATAACTCAAGTAAACAAGCCATTAGAACTAGTTAGTTATGACATTCCTTTTATTAATAAAATTCATTGTTAAAACCATTGAGGTGGAGAGTCATAAAATAAAATAAGTTAAAATAAGGTATATTTTAACTTATTTTATTTTATTCAGAGCAAACTCCTTGCCAATAATAGATAAACCTATTTAACACAGAAGGGGCACGCCATAGCGTAGTGGTTAAGGCACTGCGCTACAAGCCGGAAGGGTTGAGGGTTCGAGTCCCCGGTGGGGTCAGGATTTTTAAAATGATCCAAGCCCTCTGGCAGCACCATGGCCCTGAGGTCGACTCAGCCTCTAACGGAAATGAGTACCAGATGCTTGTTCTGGGGTAAAGGTGGCCGTCATGCAGGGCTGAGTACCCAGCTGACATCAAGTGCTGATTGTCCAGAAAAAGTGGGAGTCTTAACCTCCCACTACCCCGAGGGCCTCTTGAGGCCTGTTGTGGGATCACTTTACTTATTTACTATCTAACACAAGGTTAAGTATCCTCCCTTCAAATCAAACATGTGGGTTCTTGAAGGTAGTAAACAAGTCCAGTTTTTAAATATCTTTAATATCGTAAGAAATTTGATTTCTGGGTCCTTTCAAAAAACGTTCAACTGAAAATATATAATAATGTTATTCTCTCGGTTATATCATATGGTTGCAAAACATGGACTCTTACTTTAAGGAAGGAAAGAAGATTATGAGTATTTGAGAAATAAAGTTCTTAGGAAAATTTTTGGATCAAGAAGAGATGAACAGACAGGTGAATGGAGAAAGCTACATGGACTTTATTGAAGGCCAGATATATTAAGAACAGTTAAGTCCCATAGACTGTGATGGACAGGACATGTGGCATGAATGGGGAATGAAAGACGTGCATGGAAGCTTCTTGTAGGAAAACCAGAGAGAAAACGCCCAGTTGGTAGACCACAAATGAGGTGGGAGAATAACATTTTTCATGATTTGAGAGAAGTAGATTATATGTGGGATGATTGGAAAACATTAGCAGTGGATAGGGATGTATGGAGAGCTTATGTCCACAAAACCATAAATCTGTGGGTTCTCTAGAGCTAGTTAGTTAGTTAGTGTAAGTGATCAAATCGTGGTCGAAATTAATGGTGATGTTAATATCTGGAATTGTATTACAACACTAAGTATTATTAAAATTATGAAATAATAATGTAACATTGCCTTTGTGAAATTACATAATCTCACATTAAAAAAATTGACTGATAGCTTCTAATTTTGGCAGGTAGTGAATTACACTAATGATAAAATGGACAAATCAGTTCAGAAACATTATTTACAGATAATTTGAAATGAGTATCTTACTCTAAATTATCAAAAAATCCTATCTGAATTGATGACAATGTGCATTGTAGCATGGACACGTGGTGATTATTTTTAACATAAAAATTTAATTCTTTTATCACTTTGCTATTCTTCAGCATGTCCTTGTATTTCTTGATACACTATAAAATTTGTTACAAATATCACAGATTGTTTCATTCTTGATTTCTCTTTTATTTCTCCAAATTAACACGAATAACTTCACATTTTCATAATTATTTGTAGTTATAGATTGTGTATTGTTCCGGTGTTTTAAAATTGATTTGTTATTATTCAATATGAATAGATAAAATAATTGTTGGTTGCTATTTAACTGAATTGTTTGTATATGCAGTCATTATAGATTCATGTTTTAAATTTCAGAAATTTCCAAGAGTCTTATAATGTGAGTTTTAGGATTTATTTTTTTAGAATTTTGCTTGACTGCTCTGAAATGTAGCATAAGCTGCATGTCTTTGGTATGTCTACATTTTTAATCTCTGTACAAATTAATTTCATTCCATAAATTTTTTCAACACCAAACCAATTTCCAAGTTTGTATATGTATTATGCTTATTTTAGTCCTTACAGTTTGCCATAATTGAGGGAAAATAGGCCTCCCCAGTTTCCTGGTTCAGATTTTTACAGTGTATGTTGAACATTAATTTCTATGACTTCCTCAATTAATGTTTGCAGGCTGTTTGTATTTTTCTATGTAATTCCTTAGATTAGATGAGAAATTAAATTGGCTTCATTGCTTTCAATGTACTTTTAAATTTAACTAATTGTCAGCCTATAGGTAGTATAATCAAAATTTTGGTTCAAGATTCACATATTTATTCAGACCAATATAAATAAAATATATTCAGATAAGGAATTTTTACCTTCCTTCAAGATAAAGTTAAGCCATTAATCCAATATCAGAGAAACTAGTAATGTGCTGAATAACCAATGGAAATGCAAAAGCATAGAATAGGAGCTTATTTCCTTGATTTGAAATTGGCCTTTCAGCAGTAAATATTAATCTCAAGAAATTTAGAAGCAGTATTTTTTATTTTTTTATTTCATGTGGCACTTTCTCTTGGATTTGTACTTTGTTAAAGGATTTCTTCCCCCAGAAAATTAGCTTAAAGGATGACAATGCCTTACTCATAAATTAAAACGGAGAAATTAGAAGAAAAATTGAGTTAAAAAAAATCTCTAGATTTACCAGACATTATCAATGAAAACAACTAACTCAGTTTTCTCTTTTATCCAGGAAGTCTTATTATAGTATAATGTGGTTAACCACAATCTTCATGCAGTTAAGAGAATTAATGAAATGTATATTTTTAAACATCTGAAGGGTGAATCTTTGTGTTGTGAGTTGGTTTGGTATTGAATCACATTTATGTGAATGGAGAATTATTTCCCTGCTATTAGAAGAAAGTGTTTTATATTGAACACAGTGAATCTGAACCATGGACCTTCTGCTAGTGCTGCTTACTTGTACATTACAATTCACAATTGACATAAATTGTGAAACAAATAATCCAGTTATATCAAAGTATGTAACATTGTATTTAACAATGTTTAACAAGTGATAAAATATGGTTGCCAGATTATTTTACAACCTATCTTGGCACACTAGATTGAAATTTTGTTTTGTTACACTTTTTAATATAATATTAGTACTGTTTATCAACTGCTACAGATTACACTTCCGTGACTCTTATAGAGAATTTTTTTTTTCAGTAAATTATTTTCAACTATCTTGGGTAGCAAATTTATTTTCCCTTGATGACATAAAGCTGTGTCTGAATTCATGAAAGTAATGCAAAAATATAAAAGTTTAAATTAAAGAAATTGAAAATCTTAACCAATGAAATATTCAATATTTGAAGGTTTTTCTCTGGAAAATGGGGAAATGAATGTATATTCATGTAAGTGGCCTAGCAAATGAATGTAATGGTTGACTTTTACTGTAATGAATCATATATTTCTGAGCATATTTAGCTGAAGAAAAGTTTGCTCGAATTGATGCATGATGATAGCATGAATGAAGCTAACTACAAAATGGATAACTACCTGCCTACCATATGTGATACAGAGTCAGAGAAGCGTGAAGGTTGCCTTATTGAATCCACGCCCTCTCCCTTAGCATTTGGGCCCAAGCCTGCCTTCGTGCCTGTGCTTCCATCGACCTCTGTTGGCTCTAGGAGCACCATAGCTACAAAGCCCAGACAGCATCACCCTGAGGGACACAAGACAAAGCAATGCGGAACATCTGCGGTAAGTTCAACGGCCACAGCGCTTCGATCATCAGCACTGCACCATAATTATTAAGCCGTCCACTTGAAGATATAGGTTATTAATATCCACATAGTGGATTTCTAGTTTTTAAGTAATATTATGGAGAAAGTATGGTTGAGATGACAGGTAAGTAAAATACAGCATACGAAGGACCGATGAAGCGAATGAATGGATTGTGAGGTATGATGAATTTTTCCTTGCATGCGCTGAAATGAATTCAAGTGAGAACAGATGAGATAAATGTCTAGATGCAATTTTTACATGTTTCTATCGTATTAAAAAAATCTAAAAATCCTATGAGCCTGTAGTTACATTGTACCATATTTTGGTTGAATTTAGAAACTTGAACAAAAATTAGCGAAAATTTTCTCCACTGTTTAATTCAGGGTAAACCATTCTCTCATTTCAAAACTCATTCATACATTTCCTCCATTTCATCTTTGAATTGATAATATTTTGAATTTAATTTCCTTAAGGTTTCAAGTATTTTTGCTGAAATATGAAGCACTCTCAGCTGTCAGATATATATTTCTTTTGTTTTTCACATTATTTTCTACAGTGGCCTATTTTTCACATTGTGTGAAAGACATTTTTGCCCTATGGTTAATATATAAAATGAATATCCTAAATTTTGGAATGGCATCTGCCACTGTTAATTTCAATATAAATTGTGTTTCTGTGAGTTGATTAACATTGTTGCATGCATTTAATGCCACCAAAGTACTGAGGTAAGTGAACTGAGGTTACTGATTCAAGGAAAGAAAAGAGTAAAAGTGAACTGTATCAGTGAAATCACTAAATTTGCTAATTTTTCAAGTTTATTCTGCATATTGAAATATTTTACAGGATGATAAAGGCCAAAAAGTATGGATCTGCCCAGAATGTGGGGGACAAGATGATGGCAGTCCGATGATAGGTTGTGATGACTGCGATGCATGGTACCATTGGTAAGTATATCAAATACTTTGGTGGGCGGGAATTACAACGTATATAGAGAAAAATTTGCGTTTAGATCGGTACTTGCTCAGGTAGCTCAGATGGTAGAGCACTTGGACTAGAAAACCAAGGGTCCCGGGTTCAAGTCCCAGTCTGAGCGTATAATTTTTCTCTTCAAATATGATATATCAAATACATTCTTACTTTTGTAAAATTGATATTTCAATGTAAATTAATCACATCATAACCTCTTGCTTAATATAACTTAGGACATCTCATTACTCGACATCATATATTCATTGTCTCTTCTTCCTGCAACTACAATTCCCTATTACAGGAAATCAGAGGCTCCAGGACTTCAGAACTATTTAAAGAAATGTAAATTTATATTTATCTAATTAAACTGTGTTAATGCTTATCTGTAGAGACTGGATTATATGCATTGAATGTTGCATAAGCATTTGCATATTTAGACCTGTTTCAACTGTTATTGCATATTTTAACTAAAAACTAGTGATAATGCATATTTTCGTGCTATATTTACAACATATTAAAAATTGGTGTTATTTTACAATGAATGTTTCAAGGCCATCAAAAGTGTAGTAAATAATTTTGATAGTGCAGAGGCTTTGGCAGTTTGTCAGTGCAAGGAAGCATTAAACTATTCCAGTATTTAAAAAAAGAAACATTGCTGTGATTAGCACACATTTTTTTTCATATACCTGCAATTATTAAAGAGCTTGAAACTCAAGGTTTGGCATTGATTGATTCTGTTCAGTTAATGGATAAAATCCATCAACTGAACTCCATATTGCTGGAGGTATTCCCAGTTGAAAACATTTTGAATGATAACCCAGGCTTTTAACCTTTGTGTCAAATTAATAGTTTTATAAATGGGACGGGTGAGATTTTGCCAGAAATAATAAATGTCAAAATAGCACCCAAATTCAAATACTGCCCAGTTGCTTCAGTTGACGTAGAACAGTCCTTTTCTGTTTATAAAAATATTTTGAGCAATCAAAGACACGACCTTACTACCAAAAATTTGGAACAGTACCTGATCATTTCTGTTTACAGTAGGAGCAAAATGTAGAATATTTTAATTTGTGAACAATACTTCTACGTGATACTGACTGATAATTTATTTATCATTTATTAGCAATAAATTACAATATTAATAAATAGATAATAAAAATACTAAATTATTATGTTAATATAGAAATAAAGTATCTAATAAAGTAATAATTATTATGCTTTTTATTATTTGGTAATGCATATATTGACTTTTTCATGCATATTTTATGCATTGCATGCATATTTTGAGCTTGTTATGTTGCATATAATCTGGTCTCTACTTATTTGTATAATGTGTGTGCATAACTTGGTGGTTTGTGTATTATTATCACAATAGTTATTAATAAATTACAGTATAAAGTAACATTATGAGGTTCTGCTTAATAAATAAAATGAATCTGGAGTCATCTTACCTCATAACTTGTGTTCTCTTTGAACTAGTTTTGGTATATCATGTATACCATCATAAACTTTTCCAGACTGTTGAAATTTACATTGTCGGCCCAGAATGTTGGCTCCCACTCCATCTTTTGGCTGACCGATGAATTTGTAAATCAAATATTTTTCCCCGGGAATTTATAAATTCATAATCTTGTTTTGGTCTTCTGTATGTAGATCTTCTCTCAAATGATGAATTATTTTTTATCATCCAACTGTTTTAATAATTTTGTGTTTACATCGAAGAACAAAAACAAGATTATGAATTTTGAAATTCCCGGGGAAAAAGATTTGATTTACAAGTTCTTTGGTCAGCCAAAAGATGGAGTGGGAGTCGACGTCCAGGGCTGACAATGTAAATTTCGACAGTGTGGAAAAGCTGACTATGGTATACATGATATACCAAAACTAGTTAAAATAGAACACAACAAGTTATGTTGTAAGATGACTCTGGATTCACTTTATTTATTAGAGTAGTTATTAATATTGTTATTAATATTTTATGTTACTACCAACACAAATAATAATTTGCCAGCCAACATATTGGATCACATCCCAATTCAGTATTATCCCATAGTGAAAAATATTGAATTTTATTTGTATAATAATCTGAGGTGTAGTTTTCAAGTAAAACAAGTGTCCAAGAAAGTTTTTACTAGAATTAATTCTCTTTACCAATTGGCATACATTCTACATTTACATTTTAGACACTCATTTAACCACATTTTCGTTACTGTGATGTATTCTTGACTGATTTGAACACTGAACTACCAAACAGGCTACAAAGTTCTTATAACACTTGTGATGTATACATTTTTAATATCAGAATGTATGCCATATCCTGTCTTTTTTTAATGATAGTCCTGACTAGATACTGAGTAGCAAGAACATTGCATTCTTCTATTTTAAATTAATCACACCTTTAACTGTTGATATGTCAATTTTATTTTACTTTCATCCCCTAATTATAACATCAATACTAGATCCCGGGCCCTCCATGGTGGCTTGCATGCTTATATGATCCTGAGAGCTATGCCGGAGGTAGCATTGCTACCGATAGGGTTACCCATGCCGGACTGGTCGAAGGTGATAAGCCAGACGAAAAAAGTACCTTGGTCGAAAGAGTGATGATCTTTCACCGTAAAAATACAACCGTCAAGAAATGCGGACTTGGGTTCAACTGGGGTAAAATTTTCCAGAAGTAAAAAATAGTCCCTCATTCGGTTCTCCAGGCAGGGACTACTTCAGGGAACCCATGCCAAAGGCTCAAACACAGGGACATGTTCCTAGGAACATGGAATGTTAGGACTTTATACAATAGCGGGGCACTAGAGATATTAATGCAGGAATTAGATAAATCGCCCTTGGATATAGTCGCTTTACAAGAAGTTAGGTGGCCTGGAGAAGGTAGTCAGGGGACCAAAGAGAGATGAACAGACAGGTGAATGGAGAAGACTACATAACAATGAACTACATGGTCTTTATAGGAAGCCAGATGTAATAAGAACAGTTAAGTCTCATAGTCTGCGATGGGCAGGACATGTTGCATGTATGGGGAATGAAAGACTTGCATGGAAGCTTGTTGTAGGAAATCCAGAGGGAAAACGCCCAGTTGGTAGACCAAGAATGAGGTGGGAGGATAACATTAACTATGATTTGAGGGAAGTAGATTATACAGGGAATGAATGGAAAGCATTAGCTCAGGATATGGACATATGGAGAGCTTATGTCCATGTGGCCATGAACCTACAGGTTCGATAGTGCCAGGGAGTAAGTAAATAAGTATACTAGATATCGGATCAATGATCTATTAAACATACCTTATTGCAGAACATCTCATTATTCTTCTTCTTTCACTGGTTCACTTTACTGTTATTGGAATTAATTACCAGTTAAAATCAGGAGCTGCTGGTACACAAGCGAAGGTTTTCATTATATCTAAAAGCACCACTGTAATATAATTTTAGAGCAGTAATAGTATCAGACGATAGGCATTTAGCAATTAAGCTATTTACCTTCGAGTTTCAAAGGAATAAGATGATTACAATTTGCTTGCTGGCAGTATTAAAATTAATTTCCACCTTCTAAATGAAGATATTTTTCTCAAATGATGTTCTATTGTTTTATACGCCTGTATCAACTTTAATCCCATAGTATTCAATCTAAAAACATAAAACTTTTATTCATAGTTGACATAATTATTATCTCACATCTATTGTTTTATATCAATTGTCAACAAGTGTGGGAAAACAAAGCTTTTTAGTTTGTATTTTTCAACATTCTTACCTCATATGTTTATTTTGTTGGACGATCGTTTCAAAACTATTGCTCCATCTTCAGCTTGTTTACAAACTAGCTTATTTGAAGGGACTTTGTGCCTATAGAAATTATGAAACTGAAAATGTGTTTGTATTATTTTTCTATTAATAGACCACAAGTTCCTAACAGCAGATATAGAGGTAAAAATGTATATACATTCAGGCAGTTGATTACACAGGAAGTAAAGTGGATTGTTCTAAGTTTAGGCCACTTTTATCTGAGTGAATGCCACATTCAAATGTGTACATAAAAAGTAAATATAAAATATTCATTAATGTTTAAAGGAAGTGACACTATGAGGTTTCTTGAATTAATAAGTCCAGTTGTCAAATGTAACTCAATTTATTAAATAAAATATTCACTCTGCTAACCTATATTTGAACCCAGGATTTGCAGTTGTAATCTGATGCCTTGCTGTCTGATCTAAACTACTTATTGCACAAATTAGTTTGTATATTTAGTATGTCGTTGTGTTAATACATCTCTGTTCTGTGAAAATTTGTTAATACTAGTTTCTTAATGTTAAATTTTCATATAAATGTAGTAGGAGTGAACCTGATGTCAGACAGTGCCTCCTCTAAAATACGTAAGTAGGGGAATAGCAGCTTTAAATATGACAGAAAACCCTTTAACTTCACTTTTTTTACCTCAAATAAGTTTTAGGAGATCTTACTCTTGTAATCAACTCAATCTAACCGCTCAGTAGTACAACCCTGATCATAATTTTTCAATTTTCTCTGGTAGTGGTTTTGTGTATTTTTCAATGGGCATCTTTTTGAATAGAATGTCAAAATTTATAATCTTAAATACACTTTTTGTAATAATTTTTCCAAAATATGTAATATTGCAGACAGATAAATTTGTTTTTGTGAGCAGGCAGGTCAAACTAATAGTGGGACTAAGATCTGAAATATATTCTAAGTAAATAAAAAATATTAAATTAATATCGAGAAGCTAAAGCTATTACTATGATAGAAATAAGTAAATTAATGAACATAACTAGATTATTGTAATCAATTGCAAAGAGAAAAATGTTTGCCTGAACCTTAATGTAGAAGCTATTCATTGTTTATTTTTTAATGATGATTCATTGCATTGAATGTGGGACCAAGAGAGTAGGGTAAAGGGAAGATTTATGCTTGGATAGGAATGTAGCCTGAATTAGCTCAGTGGTCAGAGTGTCAGCATGGGAAGCTGAAGGTTTGGGGTTCGATTCCCAGTTCAGACAAAAAATTTTCTCTTTACCATTGATTAAAATAAAATAAAATTTATTTCTGACCTATTTAAAGCCATGATTCTACTATTATTGTCTTCTCCAGTTTTTTCATTAATACAGGGTGGACCGCTCGAATGGACCTAATTTCAATTGCTTGTTACTGGCAAACGGTTGAAGATAGAAACTTAAAACAACGTTCATAGTACAGAAAAACTCACCAAGTTTTGATATCCAGATCACCACATCTCTATATGAGCCCCAGCAGTCACTGTGACGATATCAAAGCGATGAACAATTTCTTGCCAAGTACGTTGGAGTATGTCTTCTGGAATGTTCTCAATAGCCTCTATGATGCGCTCACGAAGATCACGAAGGTCTTTGACTGGGGTGGTGTAAACTTTATCTTTGACATAGCCCCAGAGAAAGAAATCCAGTGGTGTTAAATCGGGAGATCTCGGGGGCCACGCGATTGGTCCTCCCCTACCAATCCAACGGCCAGGGAAAATGTTGTCCAAAGTCGTACGAACTTCATTGGACCAGTGGGGAGGAGCACCATCTTGCTGGAAAACGATGTTAGGCTGCAGTTGTTCAATTTGTGGAAAGAAGAACTGCTCCAGCATGTCAAGATATGTGGTACCATGAACAGTTTTTCGGCGAAGAAAAACGGTCCAATGACCTTATTATGTGACAAACTGCACCAAACATTCATCTTCGGACTATCACGAACATGCTCTTGAATAGCGTGAGGATTCTCCGATCCCCAGATCCGCACATTATGCCGGTTTACCTTGCCTGACAAATGGAAAGTGGCTTCGTCCGAGAAGAAAATCTTGGTCATGAAGTCAGGATCAGCGCCGAGACGGTCCAGCATCGTATTGGCGAATTCCACTCGTTTCGGCATGTCATTCGGCTCCAGACGTTGCACTAACTGCACTTTATATGCGTGCAGTTTGAGGCGTTTGTGGACAATCCGTTGTAATGTCGATTTTGGTATTTGAAGTTCCTGCAAAGCTCTTCTTAATGACTTCCGGGGGCTTCGCTCAAATGCGGCTTGAACATTTGCTACCATTTCATCGGATGCTCTGCGACCACCACCATGCTTCTTCAACACAGATCCTGTAGCTAATAATGTATCACGCCACTTCTTTATGCTTCTAGCAGTTGGAGCATCACGGTTAAACACACGCCGGAACTCCCTTTGAACTCTAATGATTGATTTAAACTCCGCATACCACAAAACAGCTTGCGCTTTCATCTGCGGAGTCGCCATTTTCACAAACAATTAAATCTAAGAACGAGAAACGTATCTTTGTGCCATCTACCGACAGGATTCGAAACTTCGAAACTTGGTGAGTTTTTCTGTACTATGAACGTTGTTTTAAGTTTCTATCTTCAACCGTTTGCCAGTAACAAGCAATTGAAATTAGGTCCATTCGAGCGGTCCACCCTGTATGTAGAATTTATGGAGATAAATTGGGCTAATTGTAGGGTTAGTTCTCTTTCTTGTGTCATTTAGGGCACATCTCTGTAATAGTTCTCAGTTCAGTGATCTAGTGACTACCATGATTGCAACTGGATATGAGATTTGGAGATTAGAATTGAGCAGTGATCAATAAATTTTTGGGCATAGAAATCATGAGTATGGTTTATTTAGTAAGGGAAGTAATGATTTGGGTCTTTTTTGTCAAAGATTTGCAGCATATGAAATGTGAAGCTCAAAATGAGCAGCCTCTGAGCCTGAAGTGTAAACTAAATCACAGTGTCACTATGATACCTGAAGGTTCATGGCCATGCAGATATAAGCTCTTCATACATCCTTATCCTGAACTAAAATCATCATTTATTGTATAATTTGTAATTTGCCTCCTTCTGATCATGGTTAATATTCTTGAGTTACCTACAAGGGACTTTCCTTCTGGTTTTTCCACAAGTAGTATCCGTGTCCCTCTTTCGCTCCTCTTTCATTCCTCATTTGTGCTACATGGCATGCCATTGCAATATATGAAACTTAACTGTTCTTATTATATCTGGTTTCCCATAAGGCTCATGGTGTTCACTGTTTTATAGTTTTTCTCCATTCACCCAATATTTTAAATGAAAATACTGCTAAATCCCTGTAGAACTTCATGTACATTAATTAAATTGGAGTACTTTCATATCAGTATCAGTATGTTATTTATACTTTACAATTTTTTTGTATAAATGAGATGTTTTTAATCAACATATTGTATAACTTCTATTTTATAGGGTATGTGTTGGAATTCAAGTACCGCCTGATGAAAACGAGAATTGGTATTGCAGAGTATGTATTGTTAAAAAACAAGAAATTATTGCAGACAGGAAGAAGAAATCTCGTAAGAAGAAAGTTGTTACATAATTGTTGAATTACTACCATTATCAACATTATAAAATTGCAGGAACATAAAAAGTGACATACTTTGAAGTGTACATAAGTTTAATGACTAAAGCAGTTTGATCAATTTGAGATCTTCATGTTGTAGGCAACGTGAACCTCAATTTTTTTTTATTCAATGGTTTGTACAAAACATGCTGATGAGTCAGCACAAAAAAATAATGGTAGCAGCTTGCTGTTATCAGTTTTATACATGAATCAAATATTACCTGTTATAACTAGTTTCAAACTTGAAATAATGTAACTTTGAAACAATGTAATTTGGAAGTAATGTAAGTACACACTTTTTACTATAAATTTCTTTGGATGAATATGGAGTATAATCTCATTAATCCAGAGCAATTGTGGCTAAGGGGGATGTCCAAATTAACGAAACAAAGAATAACA
The DNA here is from genome assembly GCA_030220185.1 of Diploptera punctata. Lineage (NCBI taxonomy): Eukaryota > Metazoa > Arthropoda > Insecta > Blattodea > Blaberidae > Diploptera > Diploptera punctata. Next base: position 209,020 of record JASPKZ010004193.1, read on the forward strand.
AGCATGAATAACAGGATCAAATTTCATGCCAAAGGTCATAATAACAAATGGAGGGCATGACTTCTATTTGATGGATTAACAGAAATGAAGAATAATGGGATTAAATTTCATGGCAAAAGATTATAACAATAAATGCAGGACATAACTACTGTTTGATGGTACTTTACCATTCCTTTCTCTTGACTAATTTGAAGACACTATTTTCATTTGTGGTATTTCACAGATGTTTAACTCTGATTTCATGCAGATATCTCATATGATGGAAACTTCCTTATTGTCACTTTGTTAAAAAAATCATGACATTCAAAATGTTGTACACCACTTAATTTTGCAAAATGCGGGTAAGACAAATCAATGTTGTTGTACTATAGAGTTCCTCTTGCAGAATTCAATAGCATATAGAAAAAACAATGGGCCGACAGTTGAAAAGAGCCTGGCATTGCCAGAACTTTCTAAAAATATATGATGTGTGAAGAAACCATTATAGAGTTGACCATTGAATCGGTATACAATTACTTCTTTTTGAGGATTTTCATTATAAAATGTATTTTTTAACACATGTTGAAATTGAGTGATATCTGGATAATGAGGTTTCACTGTACTGTATTTATTGAAACAGACCACTCATTAATGGATTTTTCTCCTTATTTTTTATAAAATATAGAGGGAAATTTTATATTAGGAGTGACATTTTTAATGTACCAAGTGAGTAAGTTTGCTCAGGAAGTACCATTTGATATTCATATTTGTGAGATCCTGTATTCAATTCCAGTTGCCATCTAGTGAGATACTTTTTTTCCCCCTAGATTTTTTCAATCATCAAGGTAAAACCTGATTTGTTTTCTTCAATCATCAATGTAAACCCCGATTTGATTTTTTCAATCATCAAGGTAAAACCTGATTTGGAATTTCATTACCAGGACCCACTTTATAGTTCAATTCTCCAGAAAAACAAATGACAAACACAATAAAAAACATGCAACATGCTGGATACACCTGGAGATCTTCGTTCTCAAATGGTTAATTTTTCCTGAAAAACACATGACAAACACAACAATAAAAAACATGCAACATACTGGATACACCTGGAGATCTTCGTTGTCAAATGGTTAATTTTTCCTGAAAAACACATGACAAACACAACAATAAAAAAAAGCAACATGCTGGATATACCTGGAGATCTTAGTTGTCAAATAGTTAATGGTTAATTTTTTCCTGAAAAACACATGACAAACACAACAATAAAAAACATGCAACATGCTGGATACACCTGGAGATCATCGATGTCAAATGGTTAATTTTTCCTGAAAAACACATGACAAACACAACAATAAAAAACATGCAACATACTGGATACACGTGGAGATCTTAGTTGTCAAATGGTTATTTCTCCTGAAAAACACATGACAAACGCAACAATAAAAAACATGCAACATACTGGATACACCTTGAGATCGTTGTCAAATGGTTAAATTCTCCTGAAAAACACATGACAAACACAACAATAAATAAAAATGCAACATACTGGATACACCTGGAGATCTTAGTTTTCAAATGGTTATTTCTCCTGAAAAACACATGACAAAAATTCTCCTGAAAAACACATGACAAACACAACAATAAATAAAAATGCAACATACTGGATACACCTGGAGATCTTAGATGTCAAATGGTTATTTCTCCTGAAAAACACATGACAAAAATTCTCCTGAAAAACACATGACAAACACAACAATAAATAAAAATGCAACATACTGGATACACCTGGAGATCTTAGTTGTCAAATGGTTATTTCTCCTGAAAAACACATGACAAACGCAACAATAAAAAACATGCAACATTCTGGATACACCTTGAGATCGTTGTCAAATGGTTAAATTCTCCTGAAAAACACATGACAAACACAACAATAAATAAAAATGCAACATACTGGATACACCTGGAGATCTTAGTTGTCAAATGGTTATTTCTCCTGAAAAACGCATGACAACACATGACAAACACAACAATAAATAAAAATGCAACATACTGGATACACCTGGAGATCTTAGTTGTCAAATGGTTATTTCTCCTGAAAAACACATGACAAAAATTCTCCTGAAAAACACATGACAAACACAACAATAAATAAAAATGCAACATACTGGATACACCTGGAGATCTTAGTTGTCAAATGGTTATTTCTCCTGAAAAACACATGACAAACACAACAATAAATAAAAATGCAACATACTGGATACACCTGGAGATCTTAGTTGTCAAATGGTTATTTCTCCTGAAAAACACATGACAAAAATTCTCCTGAAAAACACATGACAAACACAACAATAAATAAAAATGCAACATACTGGATACACCTGGAGATCTTAGTTGTCAAATGGTTATTTCTCCTGAAAAACACATGACAAAAATTCTCCTGAAAAACACATGACAAACACAACAATAAATAAAAATGCAACATACTGGATACACCTGGAGATCTTAGTTGTCAAATGATTATTTCTCCTGAAAAACACATGACAAACACAACAATAAATAAAAATGCAACATACTGGATACACCTGGAGATCTTAGTTTTCAAATGGTTATTTCTCCTGAAAAACACATGACAAAAATTCTCCTGAAAAACACATGACAAACACAACAATAAATAAAAATGCAACATACTGGATACACCTGGAGATCTTAGTTGTCAAATGGTTATTTTTCCTGAAAAACACATGAAAACACATGACAAACACAACAATAAATAAAAATGCAACATACTGGATACACCTGGAGATCTTAGTTGTCAAATGGTTATTTCTCCTGAAAAACACGACAAAAATTCTCCTGAAAAACACATGACAAACACAACAATAAATAAAAATGCAACATACTGGATACACCTGGAGATCTTAGTTGTCAAATGGTTATTTCTCCTGAAAAACACATGACAAACACAACAATAAAAAATGTGCAACATACTGGATGCACCTGGAGATCTTAGTTGTCAAATGGCCTTGCATGTCTATAATTAAAAATGATGTGAAAATAATATATCATAGTTAATTTTACTTTATGATGAGATTATTAGCACTTGAGTAGGTGTGTAGTCTATCTGTATTACCAGGATGCATTTCATGGTATTGTCGAAATAAAATCAAAATTGAAGTATAAAATTATGGAATATTTACCTAAAAGGTCCATCTCCTCAACGTTATTAGTTATTTATCTGTGCTGTATTTACAGATAAATAACTAATAAAGTTGAGGAGACTGACCTTTTAGGTAAATATTCCATAATTTTATACTTTAATTTTGAATAATAACTCACTGGAACATATCATGAATCTTATAAAAGTTAAATAAAATCAGTTAATTACTTGAGAAAAATACATAAACACAGAATTCTGGATACACCTGTAATGTGATCTTAGATGTTTAAGTATCTATAAATTTGAAATTTATGTTGAGATAATTAATACTTCCGACCTACAGAGGCTACACTGTCACTCAAATAATCTCGTTATATAAAGTTACTCATTAGGAAGAGTCATATTTTCCTAATTCTCCAGTATTTAACTTTTAAGGTTGTAATTCTATAATCTAATCTTACAAGAATAGTAAAAATTATTAATTAAACATCATCATCATCTTCAAGGTATGGGCTATTGGCCTGTTCTGCTCCCCACTTCACAATATGCTCCTTCGAACATTGTTTCGATCACCATGCAAAAATCTGCTGATTTAATTAAAGATAAAGTAAAGGCAATTAATTTTTATGTATAGACATTATAAAGTTGTTTTTTGAAAGAAAAATAGATTATGGCTGTTTTTAACCAATCACTTTCAATTGTTAATTTATATATGTAGGGTAAAGGAAAACAACCAGGTAAGTCACTTTTTTGTCAAAATGGAGTTTGAGATGTCATTAAATTCTCCATGAGAAGCATTATCATTTAGAAGTGTGAAACATTGAATATACATGTTTTTATTATTAATTCAACACCTCATTGAATAATCCTTCAATGAGATGTAAGTTGATAATAGAAACCTCAATAAATGCCATACTGGCTTTTAAAAGTAATGTTTAAATTCCCAGTAAAGTCTTTTTAATCAAGAAGCAAAGATGAAGCCACAGCTTCAAGCATTTGGTGCGTGGGAATTACAATGTTTATAAGAAAAAGATTTGCATCTAGATTGGAACTCACCCTGGTAGCTCAGTTGGAAGAGCATTGGGACTGTAAACCAAAGGTCCTGGGTTCGGGGCCCCGGTCTGGGTAAAAAAAATTTTCTCTTCAAATTCTATTAAATATACAGTATAATCACAGGATTATTTACCTCCAAAGTTTGGCATACATGTAAGAAAGTATGCATATTGTACAGCTAAAAGCACATTTTCTAGGTTTCAACAAAAAAGTGACGACTGGTTTTTTTACCCTATACTCTTTTTTGTAAGTTCTAGGAATGTCAAATTTAAGGAGTAAAAATAAAAAGTAATCATTTTCCTTTAAAAAAAAAGTCTATTTATTTAATTATTTCAAATCACAGAAAAATAAAATATTAGAAATGGCTTTAATATGTGGCAAATTACGAAAATGCCTAATGACAGCATGGTTATGGATTGGTTGTTTTTTCTGCAGATTTAAATAAACTGGTTTAAAGTTTGAGGAGGAGATTGAGAAATTCATGGATGAATTTATAAAGTTTGTATAATTTTGAGAAAAATTTAGCCTAAATATTTTCTAACATGAAATATACACATTTGAGTTATAAATTATTTTTATAAATCCGTTTAAAAATTGCATTATGTGAATACTTTTATGTACTGTAGTATTGCTGCAATTTGCTTGAAAACATGTCTATTGAATTTCTTGATAATCTTGAATTTGAGCATAATTTTTACTTAAGAATAAATTTAATGGAACAAGAATTTTTGTTTAGATATTTCCTAAGCTATGGTCTATTTTAGTGTTATTCGTAAATGTAGAATAACATTTTGTTCCCCCATTTCTTATAAGTATTCATTTATTTTTCAACTTAAAAATACTGGTTATATTCATGTTAGCAAATAATGAAGTAATAAATTATAATATAGTTTTTTATCCCAATTAAATAATATAAGTGAAAATTTTAATTTAAAAATATCGGTTAACAAAAACATTTTAGCATACAGAGGAGCAGACAAAATTAGAGCTAAAATAATCTTGAAAGGAAAAATAATGAATTGATTGTTTCAATTACTTTGGCTGCAACATTTCCTATATGAGGAATGAAGATATTTAAAAAAACCATTAAATTCAGTTATGTATGTCGCATTGTTAATTGATCCATAAAAGAAACCAAAATTAAATTTTATAAAAATAATGGTAGTGCCAATGTTGCTCTATGGTCCATGGTTTTGGATAGTGAGAAGAAAAGAGGAAAGGAACAAAAATGAGTTTTTTGAGATAAGTTGCAATATATATCTTAATTGGTAAAGGAAAAGAAATGAAAATATAATAAGGGAAATAAACATATTTAAATTAATAGGCAGAATAAAACAAGGTGTAAATAATTTGAAACAATATATACAAAGAATGAAAGGCAATGACGTACCAAAACTGATGATGAACTACAACCCAAAAAGTGGAAATGTTGGAAGACCAATGACAAGATGGGCTGAACAATGTTAGAAAATGAGACAGGAACAATTGTGAGGCTTCATTCATTAATCTGATGATGGTGATGATATATGTTTTGCAACCTATAATCTACCATGCATCCCACTCCCACCTGGGCTGGCTATGAAGTGAGTTAGCATGAGGTTATGAATAGGCCACTCAGAGCATACATGTTGGCCTGGTTGGGAGTGGGACACACGGTATAAAGACATTTGTTAAATGTGCTATTTCACCTAAAAAAATTGTATTTAAAATGTGGGTACTTATATTACTTCCAGTATTTATTTCTGTTTGCTAGGTTGAAATTTTAATTTTATTTTAAATTGGATTCAAATAACTTTGAAAGTGATATTTCATTACTAAACTATTTTATCATTTTCAGTGTTATTTAGAATTCATAAAGTTAATAAAATGTTTGGTTTATTTATATGAGTTTGAGATCAGTTAAATATGTTACAATGGTAACTTTAAATTGTATAGTTTATGAAGAAATTTAATTTTTTTGTGAGCATTGTCCATCATTCTATGTTTCAATATTTTGCAAAAATTACACATATATTATGTCTCTGCAAAAAGCTATGTATATCCTTGATGAACAGGGATTCACTGTTAGTTTAATTTTAGATAATCTGTCACTAAATCCTTCTTCTTCTAACCAATTCAATTGTTTCATATGATTATCTTTTCATAATATATCACAGTATAATATAGTTTTAGAATGGACATCGAAGTCACAGTGTTTTTAATTTATATAAGGAAAGTGTTATTTATATCAAATTATATGTATAATATGATTAAGTGAAGGATAGACTTGTCATGTTGAAGAAGAGAGTGGAAACATTGTAAATTATATCATTTTTTTTAAACTTATCTCTTTGCTTTAGTGCTGTCAGATTCCAGGTCTATGCTCCGCTTGGTCACAGATTATATGATTCAAGTGAATAGTACTAAATATGTGGTTATTTAAGTTTTTTATTTGTCATGTTCAACGGTGAGGTATCATATTTTTGCAATGTCCTAGGAAAGCATAGAAACCTGGAAGCAAGCTCTCGGCCAGCAAAGTTGTAAGTACATAATTCCTTAATTCAACTGAACAGATTTCCTAACTGCAATTACATTTATAGTAATCACCTGTCTTTCTCACAGATGATGTACTTGTATATCCACATGTTTCTGACTATTTAATAAAGTTGTATTCACATGTATTAATTAATTTTGTAAAATTTGTACTCTCTTTTTTGGAGAGGGGAGGGGGAAATTAAATTGAAGTCTGATAACTCTGAAATAATATGATATTGATAGTCGCTACATTTACATAATGCTTGTGAACCCAGAGACATAATTAAAAACTCTCAGAAATGTGTGATTGTATGGGTACAAGACAACTTTATCAATATCATTTATGATGAAGATAGTTGATTATTTTAACTGTATTTGCAATTAAGAAATCCATACACTTGAATGTGAATATCCTGGCTGAGAGTTTGCTTCCAGATTGGTCTGCCAATTACACTTTCCCTAAAATTATGCAAAAGTAATGCCATTTTATATTAATTTCACTAATAGTTATCCAAAGTGTATTTTTGTAAGTTTTTATTAAAGTGTATGAAGTCCTAAAGTGATTTATAGCTTAACAGGCTAATGGGCATAATTAATGTTTATTATTCTTCTTAACACTTCTTTTTTTATACAGTAAAGCCTCATTTTCCATATTTTCATTTTAAATTTTATTACTTACATTAAATGACAAGTTAATATTTTAAGAGAAAAAATAATTTGTTATTTAATGCAACATATTAAAACATTGAAGATGAAGTTTTACTAGCTGTGAAAATAGTTTTAAAATCCCACTAAAATGTGTTCTTGAATAAGAAGCTGCTAGAAATGTATAGAACGAAAGTTTTCTACTTCAAGCACATCGGGTTATTTAAGTAAGAGAAAAATCTCCTTCTAAATCAGGAGTCTAGATAGCTTAATGAATGGAGTACTGATACAAAAACCAGCGATCCAGAATTCAGATCCTTTTTTAGGTATTAAAATTTCTCTTAAAATATTAATTTGCTCCTGTTTATAAACAATACTTCCATCTTGGTTTTTTATGTTACTTTGAATTTAACATTTTCCAGTCCTGGACAATATTTATTTTTGGAAAGAATAATTAATACTTGAACCCCAGACCTATGGCTCTACCAGCATGTTGGTGCATAGAGCCAGGGGTCTGGGGTTCAAGACCCAGTTCAAGCGTTAATTTTTCTTTCCAAAAATAAGTAATTCCATCACCTATTGATACGAATAAACCCTCCATCTCATGCTGCTACTTCTTCACTCCATAATATATCTTGAAAAACTTTTGCACTGTTGATTGCAGATTATCTATTTCTTTAAATGAAATGGATTTTGGCCAGAGATTAAAATTTGTATACCTTGTTCATAATTTATCTTGCTTCTAAGTGCAGACACTTCATGTTTAATTTCCCCTTCAATCATTTTGCAATAAGCAATAAACTAACTCCATGGTGCAAGAGTCCTAGAAGGCCCTTGGCTACCAATCAATTGGCTGCTGGCCTTACATCTAAATGTGTCGGCCACAATCATTTAGCTAGTATAGGAGTGATATCTGATAAGCATGTCGTTTTCCCAAGTTGTAACAGCTGGTTTTCCCAACATTGAGCTTCTACTTACTGTGGCTACTCAAATTCCTCACAATGGTGGGTAGGAACTTGACCATGCACTAGCCAAAATTCCATGAGAATTTTTTTCCCCTGTGGGGATTCAAACAAGCACATAATTTGATCTCTCTCTGCCAAAGCAGGACGTCTTATACTGCTTGACCATGGTGCAGAATTTGCTAAGAGTATTGTTCAGTAATAATAAAAATAACTGAATAACACACAAGAAATTAAAAAAGTAAAGGTACAAAGAGAATTTAATTAAAATTTCAGTGGGCGGGGGGGGGGGGGGGGGGGGTAATTTACATTAATGAATGGACTTAGAGAAAATGGCGTTAACATCTACCTCATAAAGTTGCAAATAGAAGTTACAACACTGATTTGTTTAATTTCTAATGCATGTTACATATTACTATGTGTGTTCAACCATCAGCCATACAAGCTGGAAATCACTTCAGTGATTGACTTTTTTTTATATACGATTATTGGATTTTCAAACTCAAAAAGAGAATAATCAATTGAGTTGGTGTTTACTTGATGAATAATCCATATTGATTAATTAATTTTATTTTTATTTAATTATCAAAAAGAGAAATTTAAAAACACTAACATGCCAGTATATAGTCACATTTTATAAATTTTATTGCTTGTAGTTTATTTAAAGTACAAATGTAGCCTTGCTGTGAATCTACAGCATGATTCATGTGGTCAGGAAGTTTGCCCACTTGCTTGCTAGGTGGGACATTATGCATCTACTACTAACGGAGCTTGCTTGCTCTTATAAGTTAAATGTCAAAGTATATGTTACATTATATACATTTTGGTACTTACCCTGCATATAGAAGATGCTGTGCATGATGTTCATTTTCTCTTACATATGTTACACAGCTTTTCAAGAAATTTTCATTCACATGCACTAATTAGTGTACTTCAATGGACCTAATTGTTCTTTGTGTATTTTCTTTTAGTTCATTTAGCATATGGGGATTAAGATTAAATTAAAATGTTTCATACCTCTCCTCATATCATTTGAAACATTTTAATTTAATCATAAATTAAACCTCATAATGATTTATTCCTAAAAAAAGTTAAATACATGGGGATTATATTTGAAGAGAAAAATTATACGCTCACACCAGGACTTGGTGAGCATATAATTTTTCTCTTCAAATATGATTTATCCATCATTAAGATGCATGAAATTAATAATAATAACATAGGGATTTTGTTTTACAAATTTATTTTTTAGTCCACACAAGTCTCTGAGATATTAATCACAGCAGACAATGAGTATGTAAAGCATCTGCAGGAGTGGCAACAAAATTAATGAAATTAAAACCATACTACCAAATTCATTAATTTATTGAACATTATAGCCTCAAGAATAATTGCAAGTTTCACTCTTGTATTTAGAAGTAAATAATGAATAACTCTTATATATATCAAATTTGGGAATTTTTAACATTATGGGGTTCAATTCATAAGAATTAGATGAATCGTGATTTCTTCTTACCTCACACGTCTATGTTTTTTTAAACACAGCACTGCAGTATCAGCTACCCATTGTCACGTCGTGAAAACAGCTGACGATAGTGACATTGGGTCGCTGATATTGCAGTGCTGTGTTTAAAAAAACATAGAAGTATGAGGTAAGATGGATTTAGAAGAAACAGGTCTACAACAGATCAGATTTTTAGCATAAGACAGATTTCAGAAAAGAAATGGGAATATAATGGTACTGTACATCAACTATACATAGACTTCAAAAAAGCATACGATTCAGTTAAGAGGGAGATGTTATACAGTATCCTGCTGGAGTTCGGAATTCCTAAAAAGTTAGACTTATACGAATGTGTCTAAATGGCACAAAAGAGTAGGGTGTGTGTAGGCAAACAGTTTTCGGACACTTTTGAAATCCAGAATGGGTTGAAGCAAGGAGATGCACCATCTCCTCTACTATTTAATTTTGTACTAGAGCATGCCATCAAATCTTTAGAGACTGAGGAAGGCTTACAACTCAATGGTATTAATAAGCTGTTAGTTTATGCTGATGATGTAGTACTATTGGCCGATAGCGAGAAGATACTAAAGGACAACATGCACACACTATTGAGTAACACTAAGAAATTAGGACTGGAAGTAAATATCAATAAAACTAAATATATGGTCACATGTAGAAATACATTATACAATGGAAATGGACAGCTAATGACAAATGAGGGAAATTTTGAGGAAGTGGCTGAATTCAAATACCTAGGAACAATAATCACAAATAGGAATGAGATGCACAAAGAAATTAAACATAGGCTCAATTCTGGAAATGTGTGCTATTATGCATTGCAGAGACTCTTGATGTCCCAACTCCTTTCAAAAAACATTAAACTGAAAATATATAAAACTATTATTCTTCCAGTTATATTATATGTGTGCAAAACATGGACTCTTACTTTAAGGGAGGAAATGAGATTAAGAGTTTTTGAGAATAAAGTTCTTAGGAAAGTTTTTGGACCAAAGAGAGATGAACAGACAGGTGAATGGAGAAGACTGCATAACAATGAACTACATGGTCTTTATAGGAAGCCAGATATAATAAGAACAGTTAAGTCTCGTAGACTGCGATCATCGGCAGGACATGTTGCACGTATGGGGAATGAAATACTTGCATGGAAGCTTCTTGTAGGGAAGCCAGAGGGAAGGCGCCCAGTTGATAGACCAAGAATGAGGTGGGAGAATAACATTAACTATGATTTGAGGGAAGTAGATTATACAGGGAATGATTGGAAAGCATTAGCTCAGGATAGTGATGTATGGAGAGCTTATGTCCACGTGGCCATGAACCTATGTGTTCGTTAGTGCCAGTAAATAAGTAAGTATGAGGGCAGAAGAAATCTCGATTCATTTAATTCTAATGAATAACTCGATCTAAAATACATTTTTTTTTTTTTTCCTGATTGGACTTGATTTCATCTGCATGTCCACACATCATCACAGAATGACAGGTATTGGTGATCAGAGAAACCTGATGTGCATAAGTCTCCATTGCATGATGCAAAAGGAATGTGAAGTGCTATCAGTAGTTATAGAATTATTGAACCAATTTCAATCAGGAAACAATAAATAATGTGTACATCAGTTATATTTTGGGACCTGTGTGTAATGTGGAGCATCTTTCAGGGCATTTTCAACATTGCAACAGCCCATGCTGCACACAAATCCACGACTGGATATTTGAGGACAGATTTATAATTGAACACTTTTGAAAACCAGGGTGAAAGAACTTCATAGAAATGTCAAAAATGGTGAAGTGGAAAAGTCAGCAGTAGCAGCTCATGCTTGGTCTGAAAAACATTTAATTGATATAAAAATTAAGTTCAATTAAACAAATAGGAAAACCAAAAGAGCTCTTGGTTTGGGGAAAAAATCCACATAAAAAAAAAGGAAAACATGAATTTTGAAATTCCCAGGGATTTTGATTTGATTCAGAGGTTTATCGGTCCACCAATAGATGGAGTAAGAAGAAGCTCTCCTGAACGACAAAACATTGATTGAGATATTACTGAAGATGAAACCATCCAGGTTTTGAAACTGAAGACTGGATATGAGGTGAGGTATAAAGAATTTTAGTATAAATCATAAAAACAGAATTATAAGCCAGAATTTATGGCCCACTTGTTCTGCAGATGTCAGACATGGTGATTTTTACTTACAGGGAATGCTAAAAATGAAGTTTATGAAACTAATCCCCACACACTAAATGAACTAAAAGAAAATATACAAAGAATAATTAGGTCTGTTACAGCAGAACAACTAGTGGATGTGAATGTAAATTTCTTCAGAAGGTGTGAAATATATATAAGAGAAAATGGACAGCATATAAAGATCTTCTATGACCAGGGTAAATACCAAAATGTGTATAATGTAATGTATATCTATGTTTTTAACAGTCAACTTGTGAGAGGATGTTAACTCGGTTAGCATCAGACATGTGCCCTCCCACCCGGCAAACAGGTGGGCGATCTTAGTGGCTACATAAATCGAATGTACTTTGGTCCCAGTTAACAGAAGTTACATTAAAAGTGAACAAGTATGCACCCTCAGTCATATGTACTTTTTTTGTAAACTATTTATTAGATTAATTTACTATTTTTTGTTTTGTTTTGTTTAGTTATAGTTATCTTAAACAGAAGTAGCTGCCTGCAAATTTTTAAAACTATTTCATGAGTTGAAATCCATATAAATGTTTCTTAATGGCATGTTAGAAAAATTTTTATGACTTACAATTTTTCTTCTTAGTCACAAAATTTGAGAATATCTTACTATTGGATTATTACAACGTCGTGTATATATATATATGTAAGAGGGAAGTTCTACTTTTGATTTCACTACATTGATACTGCTACTTTTTTATTAGTTATTAATTTTTGTTGTTTTATGTTTTCAAGGTTAGTTATTTAATATGATAATTAATTTGTAGCATTCTGGGCTATAAGGCCGTGGTCCATAACTGGTGTTAAGGCCTTATATCCTTTGAATCTTCTTAATACTATGGGCTAGCTGTGAAAGCCTTGCATTCTATGGGGCATGGATGTATTGTGCTGGTGGGAAGTCTGGGACCTTTGTCAATCTACTCATCCGTTTCAAGTTTCTTACTATATGTATTAATCGGAAAATATTTATTAACAAATTCTTGTAAATTAATATTGAAAAACTGCCAGAATCTGTGATTACATAAATTCTTATAAACCATGAAATTAATTTAGAGATGATGTAAATAATTATCTAACCCATTGGCTTATTCATATTTTCCTCCATTTTGTTTGCACCCCATATTTACCATTTAATTTGGAAGAAAAATTGTAGCTTCTTCAAAAAAAAATGGTCTTATAACTCACGATGTATTCGAGCAGAGAAATCAATTTACTTGTTCACCATTGAATAGATTGTTTTCTTCAACTGTACTCACTGGTATATAATATGTAATGCAAGACATCTATTAGAAAAATCTAAAGTGAGCATTCTAGAGAAGAAGCATACAGCTGCTTCAGACTGACTCACAGCCGTCTGTGTAAGAATGGGCTTCACTTGATCAGCTGGCTGGGAGCCATCTGTGTAAGCCAATGGGTTAATCTTGAAAAAAAAATGTTTATTTTAGGTTTTCTCACCTCAGTATTAGGTACTCATAACACACACGTATATATACAGTTGAACCTGCTTTGTACATAACTCAGTTCTATGTAATTTGAGTTCTATGTAATTTGATTTCATACGTAAATTTTTGTGTGTCATGGCTGAATGAAATTAAAAATTTAGATAATTGACCCTTGTTTATACGTAATGCATTTAAACATAATTCAAGGTTATAAGTGTCAACATTCAGAAAATAAACCTGAGTTGTATGTAACCAATGAATACAAACATTGTATTTTTAAAATAGATATCAATTCCAATAAGTGGAGAGTTCAATAAATGCAGAATAACATAGGCAGCAATGCAACAAGTACTAGAGTACTTGTGGCAGCACTCTAATTACAAAGACAGGAATGGCAATATGATGTCATGGGTGGATCAGGAGAGCTTGCAGTTTAATTCAAAAGATAAAGACTCTTAAAGACAGAGGTATTTGTCTCTAATATGATAGCCATTTTCATGGGAACAATCAAATAAAAAGAAAATGTGATAAAAAATCCCGATAAATGCTAGTGTTTTGAACACAAGATACACATTCGTGGAAACAATTTGGAAATTAAAACTACATAATAAAAAGATGCCAACAGCTGTGTTCTGTATTGAGATTAAAACAGTAGTTATTCTTATGTAAAATTGTATCACCTCACCTCATATTCTTCTTCTTAGATGAGTTTTGGGACCTTATTTGGTTCCATCCTCAGTATTTTTCACAACCATTGTTATGTCGTCTTGAAGAGCCGTCTCCTGCTCCCTCTGTTGGCAGACTGAAGAACCTCAAATTCAAATAATTTTCCCCCGGAATTTCAAAGTTAATTAATTTCTCAATTTCATTTTTTTTTCATGTAGGTTTTTCTATTTGTTTTATTAATTTAGCCTTTCTTTCGATTTTATGTTTTTCTGATCTTGCATGGGATGCTATTGCAAATGTTTCTGCTTCCCCATTCTTAACATTCCTGAGATGTTCGTTCACTCTGGTTTTCAAATTTCTCTTTGTTTTCCCTATGTAGACATTACACATCCCCTGCATTTAATCTGATAAATCCCTGATTTATTTTATTCTTCTGTTTTCTTATTTTTGTTGTATCTATTTAGTCTACTGATGTTGAACTTTTATAGGAAAAAATCAGTATGAGGTTTAATTAAATCTTAATCTAATGATGTTGAAGTCATTTTTCAGTTCCAATCATAATAACTTATAGTGCTTCAATGGGTAAGTGAATTTCTTGTATTTTATATTTTCTTCTTTTTCTTTTAGAAGTGTACTTTGATTAATACATTTTTGTCTTTTCAACTTGTTTAATTTCTTGTGTATCATGCTTTCTTCAAATCCATTATTTGTTCCCATATTGATTGTGTGTTTTTTTTTTCTCTTTTTCATAATTCTCTTTGTTCATGGATATGTTCACCAATCTTGTGTCAAACTATTGAAAACTCTCTTGTGAACTATATGGTTCGAATCACGTAGCTCACAGACAGTCTGCAATAGTATGACACACAGATTGGTGAACATACCCATGAACAAAGAGAATTAAGAAAAAGAACACATAATCAATGTGGCAACAAGTAATGGATTTGAAGAAAGCGTGATACACAAGAAAATAAACAAGTTCAAAAGACAAACATTTATTAATCAAATTATACTTCTATAAGAAAAAGAAGAAAACATAAAAGTAAAAAAATTCACGTATATATAAGCACAATAAGATTCAATTTTTTTTTAATTTCGACATATGACTAACACTGAAAAATCACTTCATTAGATAAATTATATTCAACAAAATGAGAAAATTGAAGAAGAAAACAAATCAGGTTAAATGCGGGGAATGTGATAAGGTCTACATAGGCAAACAAAAAGAAATTTAAAAACCAGAGTGAAAGAACATCTCAGGAATGTCAAAAATAGAGAAGTAGAAAAATCTGCAGTAGCTGCCCACTCGTGGTCACAAAAACATAAAATCAAAAGAAGGGCTAAATTAATAAAACAAATAGAAAAGGCTACATAGTTCATGGTTTCGGGGGGGGGGGGGTGGAAATTAACATTCAAAAAATGAGAATGAGGAATGAATGAACTTTGAAATTCCCGGGGAAAATGATTTGAATTCGAGGTTCTTCAATATACCAACAGAGGGAGCAGGAGATGGCTCTTCAAGATGACATAACAACGACTGTGAAAATACTGAACATGGAACTGAAGAAGGTCCCGAAACTAGTCTAAGAAGAAGAATATGAGGTGAGATGAAAATATTTTATTTAAATATATAATACCTCATAGTTTTAATTCCTAAAAAGTCAATCTGTAGTTCCTTCAGTTGGGTTTGGTCTGCCATTAGAATATAAAGAGGAAAGTTAACTCACTTGACCAGAAAGTAAAATTTATAAGAGAGGCAGTAATGTTTCAGGTGAAGGCCTGACATTTGAAATACCTAAACTGAGTGAAGTGATAAGTGCAATCAATATGTGTAGGAATTATATTAACACAGAAGTTGTAGTTAAAAGGTTGTGAATGCATTAATAAGTTTACAAAATGAAGAGTATGCACTTACGCAAGAAACGTATGAGCCAAAATGTCAGATTTCTTTAAACTAGGGCCAAGTTCAAGGAGGAAGGGGTGGGATCTACAACAGATCAGATTTTTAGTATAAGACAATTTTTAGAAATGAAATGGGAATATAATGGTACTGTACATCAACTATTTGTAGACTTCAAAAAAACATATGATTCAATTAAGAGGGAGAAGTTATATAGTATCCTGCTGGAGTTCGGAATTCCTAAAAAGTTAGTTAGACTTATACGAATGTGTCTAAATGGCATAAAGAGTAGGGTGCATGTAGGCAAACAGTTTTCGGACACTTTTGAAATCCAGAATGGGTTGAAGCAAGGAGATGCACTATCTCCTCTACTATTTAATTTTGTACTAGAGCATGCCGTCAAATCTTTAGAGGATGAGGAAGGCCTACAGCTCAATGGTATTAAGAAGCTGTTAGTTTATGCTGATGATGTAATACTATTGGTCGATAGCGAGGAGATACTAAAGGACAACACGCACACACTATTGAGTAACACAAAGGAATTAGGACTAGAAGTAAATATCAATAAAACTAAATATATGGTCACACGTAGAAATGCATTATATAATGGAATGTACAGTTAATGACAAATGAGGGAAATTTTGAGGAAGTGGCTGAATTCAAATACCTAGGAACAGTAATTACAAACAGGAATAAGATGCACAAAGAAATTAAACATAGGCTCAATTCTGGAAATGTGTGCTATTATGCATTGCAGAGACTTTTGATGTCCCAACTCCTTTCAAAAAACGTTAAACTGAAAATATATAAAACTATTATTCTACCAGTTATATTATATGGGTGCGAAACATGGACTCTTACTTTAAGGGAAGAAATGAGATTATGAATTTTTGAGAATAAAGTTCTTAGGAAAATTTTTGGACCAAAGAGAGATGAACAGACAGGTGAATGGAGAAGACTACATAACAATGAACTACATGGTCTTTCTAGGAAGGCAGATATAATAAGAACAGTTAAGTCTCATAGACTGTGATGGGCAGGACATGTTGCACATATGAGGAATGAAAGACGTACATGGAAGCTTCTTGTAGGAAAGCCAGAGGGAAAACACCCAGTTGGTAGACCAAGAATGAAGTGGGAGAACAACATTAACTATGATTTGGGGGAAGTAGATTATACAGGGAATGATTGGAAAGCATTAGCTCGGGATAGGGTTGTATGGAGAGCTTATGTGTATGCGGCCACGAACCTTTGGGTTCGATAGTGCCCGTGAGTAAGTAAGTAAGGGCCAAGTTCAAAATTACAATATTTTGTTAGTGTTCTCGTTTTTATGTAAAGTTCCAAGTGTATAGGCCTACTATATTTATATGATTTTTACCAGTTAAATTTTATTATAATTCAAATTGTGATTCTGTATTACAATTACAGTAGCTATATGGGTGTTTCGTGATGGAATTTTAATTCAATTTGGAAAATTCTAGTTTATGCAAAACTGTAGGTGTAGGTATATTGCCTATGACATACTTCAGTACTCTTCCTATTTAAAGTATTTTCGCCCTTTGAAAAATATTTATCTAATAATTGCAAAATATTAGCTCAGGTTTGATAGTGCCAGTGAGTTAGTTAAATCTTTTAAACTTTTTATTAAGACATTCACCTGTATGCTATCAGAAGAGCTAAAAATATTTGCTTATTATCTAAATCTGATTTTTAAGTAATTCTGAGTTGTACGTATTCCTTCCTCTTTCCCTTAACATGTCTATATCTCAGGTTCAACTGTATTTATTTAACTGAAAAAAAAATGTTGTTTTATATATTTTGAATCCTACTTATTTTTTTAATGGTATATGCTTGGTTAATACCAA
Organism: Diploptera punctata; assembly: GCA_030220185.1. Lineage (NCBI taxonomy): Eukaryota > Metazoa > Arthropoda > Insecta > Blattodea > Blaberidae > Diploptera > Diploptera punctata. The sequence goes on from JASPKZ010004193.1 coordinate 226,913, forward strand.
ATATTATAAATATATATACTTAACAGATGATATTATATATAGGGCATAATTCAATCTCTCAAATATAGTTTCAGTTGAAATAGTTTTATGTTTGCAAGGCAGATTTTAACTTGTTTCTAGACCCAATACCCAAAGCAAATTTCTATGAGACAGTCAGGAATCAAACTTAGTACTCCTGGGATATTAATTGTTACACCATAAAAATGGTCACAGATGTTTGCTATAGTTCATATATTTTGGAAACAACTGAATTTTATATATAAATAATAATGCTTTAAGAACCCAGAATGGGTATAAAATTTGAACAATAAGTGTACATAATCAGGAACCATTTATTTAAAAAATATTTCCATTGCTTTAAAATGTAGTATGTTACTATTTACAGAAGTTTTTAATGTTTGCTTGCAATTAGTGATTTACAAACTGATGAATTACATTTTTACTAGATCTTCATTTTTCCCTCTGACTTTGTAATCAATCCTTACTTCTCCCAACACAAACATTGTCTTCAGTAATTTTTTTCTGTTTCTTTTCACTATTTCATGGGCATTGTCCCTTAAAAAAATCAGAACTATGCTGCCATTTTTTTAAACCCTAGACCTGATATTGCACATGCAATTATTTTTTTCTCTCATTCAGTTGGTACAGATCTGACAATTGGTGATTACAAATTATAACTCAATTCAATTGTTGAGGAATATAAACTAAAAATGATACAACTAAGGATTAAATAAAAGTTAGCCAATGAGAGCAATTTTAATGTTTTTAGGGTATTGATTTATAAAACATTTCCTCCCTCCCCTTATTTTATGTATCAAGTTGTCTTTCACTGAAGATATCTCTTGTAAATCGTAAACATATTTGCTCACAATTTGCTGCATCATATCACTAAGGAATGTGTAGGGACTATGATTCTCCCATTGCATTATCCTTTTTCGAACATACATTAAATCAGGATGTTGCAAATTTAATATAATTTCTAATGAACTCAAAATATTAGCATATTGTATTAGATGTCGTGGATTTTAAACTGAATATAGCAAGCTGTTGCATTTTTATTGTGGTCTTTATTGCAGCAAGTAAGTGTGTAACTGATGTGTCTATGGTAAATCTTTGTTATAAATTTTCTATTTTATTGTGTTTGAATATTTGAAGAATGTGAAGGAATGTTTAATTCCTCACTCTATGTAAATGTGTGTATGTATGTATGTAGATAGATACGTAAAAATACATATGTATATATTATAAAATTAATTTTCAGTTGTATTATATGATGTATTCCTTAAGGGTTACATCATAGGGAATTACAATATTGTAAAGATTGAAATGATAAATGTAAGCATTGTATGGAAAAGTATAGCATGGGAACAAGTCAGTTCAAAAAGGATGAAAAACATATATGATTAATTTGTCTTACAAACATGGTATGAACAGTAACTGTTTGTCAAGAAATTTAATACTTTTCCTGAAAAATTGTTTATATTCATGCTCTCTTTGGTATTCAGCACATTTTACAATCAAATTTTTATTTTAAAATATTTTATAGGGTGTTTGGATCAATTTGTGGCACACTTTGATGTGTGATAGGTGATGAGAAATGGAAAAAAAAACATTAACTTATAATAGCATATATGCTGATCCTCCAACACAAAGCTATCCGTTTTTAAAACAGTTCCATCTACAATCGTTCATTAGTGTTTTTTATCAGATGTCTCATTGTTTTGCTGAGATAACTACAATTGAACCTACTTGTGTACATAGGTTCTGCGTAATTTAGTTTTGTGAATAAATATTTGTAAGGCCCAGTAAAAAAATTTAGATAACTAAACCATATTTATACGTAAGGTATTTATACGTAATTTCCAGTTATACATATCAAACTTCGTAAAATATACCTGAGTTGGAAATATTATTATTAAAATGTGTTGTATGGATGAGTCAGAGAGTGTGTGATAAAATAAAATGATAAAAACTGTTAAAGACAGATACAACTGTTTTTATTGTGATACCCACTTTCATGGGAACAATTAGGTAAAATAAATCATCATCATCCATGCAAGTATTAGGTTATGTAGCCTGTTATAGTCTCAAAGAGGAATTTTCGAATGAGATGTGATTTATGCGCCTTACAGCAGGCTATACAAAGTGGAACCATAAAAGAAATGAGGAAATTATGGAAGAGTAGGAGGTAGAACCCATTCTCCACCATATACAAAACTACCAGAACAACTGGAAAGCCCATCTTCAACGAATTCCATCTCATATAATTCCAAAAGCCATGCTTCGTTACTGCCCCCAAGGCAAAAGATCTCTGGGACTCCAAAAAAGTGCAGATGGAAAATTCCTCTTTGACATCATAACAGGCCACATGGCCTAAATACTTGCATGGATGATGATGAAGAGGAATTTTCCATCCAGCACTTTTTTGGACTCCCAGCGATCTTTTGCCTTGAGGATAGCAACAAAGCATAGCTTTTGGAAATCTGTGAAATGACATTTGTTGAAGATGGGCTCTCCAGTTGTTCTGGTAGTTTTTTACATAATGGAGAATGTATTCAACACCCAACTCTTCCATAATTTTCTCATTTCTTGTATGGTCCCACTTATAGCCTGCTGGACAGTGCATAAATCACATCTCATTTGCTGTAATTCAGATTATCTGCTTTTAGCAGCAGATGATTTGGTATTAATAGTTCCACAGAAAAAGATTTACAGTATTCTATACACCATGTGTCACATTCAGTACCAGGCACTGAGCAGGGCATTTAAACCCACAGGCCAGCCATTTAAATACCCCAGCTACCCTTTTCGTGGCACTTCAGAAAATTGACCATTATTCACAAGCTATTAGTCCTAGAAAATTCAAATTTTGTACATACCTAAAGGAGATATCCTAGTAGGATTTGATGGTGAAATAACTTGGGTGATTGACATCACATGGTATCGGCGTATCAATTTCAGGAAGTGGAAGTTCATCTTCACTTTCATTTTGTGAATCTTCTAATTCTGGAATCAGTTCATCACCTGAGTCATCATTATACAAAATATTCACTAATTCTTCTTCAGTGAGATATTTTTCTTTCGCAATGGTTTCACTCACACACAAACAACAGCGCGATAACAAGAAACATGTACAACTGCATTGGAGCAAGTTTGGGTGAACGAATTCCATGTGTTGTTTGTTTTAAAAATAAAAGGGGATTCACCAAGGTTAAACGTGTCAAACGGGAATAGAAAATGTACATTTACATGCCCATCTATGATCTCCAGGACATACTAAGCCAACATAATATTTCGGCGCCGAATATAAACATGGTTTGTTTGCGCCCGCTCTAAAGCGAGTTAACTGACCGACGGCTGCATACACAATAGTCTCTTTAAACACCTTAACTGGTTTACGGTACTGAATGTGACACATAATATAATTGCAAAAAAGGTACGATATGGAAATCAATACAAAGAAATCTAAAGTGATGGCCTTTTGCCAAAAATACCCTATAACTAGCAAACTTGTATTGGGTGATGAAATTTTAGAATGCGTAAATGAATTTAATTTTAGTTATAATTTATCATTTCAAGATGATGCTGATATAGCAAAGAAAATCACAAATTTCACAAAAACAATGGGGATAATTAATAGTAAAATATATATGCAATAAAAAGGTCCCTATAAATGCAATTGTTTTGAACACAAGATGCACTTTCATGGAATAAAGCTGGCAAAATGCCGGCAGCTTTGTTCTATTATGAGAATAAAACAGTAGTTCCTTCAGTTGAGTTTGGTCTTCCATGGAGAGTAGAAAGAGGAAAAGTTATCACTTGACCAGAAAGTAAAATTTATAATAAAGGTGATAATGATCCAGATAAAAACTTGTCTCTTGAAACGACTAAACAAAGTGAAGTATTATGTGCAATTGATGTGTGTAGGCATTATATTAGCACAAAAAGTTGTAATTAAAAAGCTGTGAATGCATTAAGAAGTTACCAAAATGAGGATTATGAAGTTAATACAAGAAAATTACAAGAAGCCAAAATGTCTGACTTCTTTAAACTAGGGCCAAGTTAAAACTATAGTATATTTTTAGTGTTCTTGTTTTTATGTGAAGTTCTAAGTATACATAATAATATGATTTCTTTCAGTTAAGTTTTATTATAAGGCAATTTGTGATCAATTATTACAATTGCAGTAGCTTTATGCGTGTTTCCAGGTGGAATTTTAATTCAGTTTGAAAAATTACAGTTTGTGCAAAACTGTAAATATAGGTATAATACCTACTATATTATACAATTCCTAATTAACAGTATTTCAGTCCTTTGGCTACTCAAGAACAGACCATGAAAGGAATTCTCAGATTCTCAAAGAATTACAAACAGAATCAGTCATGGAATATGTACAAAAATACAGAAACAACTGGAAATCTCACGTAAGAAGAATGAGCAGAACAAGAATACCATGTCAGATCTTAAATTACCAGCCACCAGGAAAGAGATCTTTGGGCAGACCCTTCAAACGTTGTATTGAGACCATAACAGACCACTAGGTCTATCACATGAAAGGAAGAAGATGAAGAAGGAAATTATTTGTAAGTCATACTCATCTCCTTTTTATCTTCTAAGAATTTTGAAGGAGTCAGCGGTACAATCAAGTAAACGCATGACCTTCATATTAGCATGTTATTAGGCAGCTTTTATATACATAAATTAATGAGTCGTATTTTTAAATCTTACCTCATATTTTACGTTTCTTTAAACACGGGAACTGGTTTTCAAGAGAAGGATCTCTCTCATTTTCAACCGACATTATGACACATAACTTTTATATACTTCATGATGCAAATTGCAGTTTGTGAAATATGCAGAAAACATGGTAATGGAAAAGCTGAAATATGATTTGGACTTCACCTACAAAAAAAATGATTAGAACTTGGCATGGTCAGGAGAAGATGCTGTATAGTTTGAATAAAGAAAAGTGTGCAGAATATAGAAAAAGTGCAAAGTGGCCAGAACTAGAGACGGAAGTTTTGAAATGGGTACAAGAAAGTTGACAAAATGGTATTGCCATTTCAACAAAAATGATCTGTACACAAGCAGTCAAAGTATTCTTTAAGCATAACATAAAGGATTTTAAAGAGTATGGTTTACCATTTCAACAAATACAAATTTAGGTCATAAGAAAAATTCGGTGTTTTCAAGGGTATTGTTTTACTTTTGTGCTGGATATTGATTTATAATCAAAAGTTGTTCCATTTGACACTACCTCTCACACTTAAAAGTTTGTCACAAATTAATCTGAACACCCTTATATATAACCCCTTTGTAGGACCAGGGTAGTTTCATAGCTTGGTTGTGCTTTGAAATGCTTTGTACGAAATGTTATTTCTGTATTAGTGCTGTAGTATAGTTTACATAATGTCCCAATATACTTATACCTTACAACAAAGAATTTTTTATTTATGATTCATATTTAAGTTTAAGTGATAGGTCATAGGAGAAACTTGGGGTAGTAGGAGGTTAAGGCTCCCACATTTTCTTGATAATTGGCACTTGATGTCAGCCCTGCTTTACCCCAGAACAAGCCCATGGTAATCATTTCTGTTAGAGACTGAGTCGATCCCAGGACTGTAGTGCCACCAGAATGTTTGGTCATTTATAAAATCCTGATCCCCACTGAGACTCAAACTCTCGACCTTCCAGTTTCTAGTGTATTGTTTAACCAACTACACTACTGTGTACCCCATATAATCCGTATGTGTTAACAGATTCTTGCAGGGAAGTTGTATAGTGATTTTTATCTGAATGTCAAGTTGTACCTGACCCACTTAGAGGTACTGTGCAAACACTTGTCACTAAATTTAGAGAAACGGGGTCTATACAAAATAAAACAATGTACTCTAATAGTAAATCCACTTAAAGAGTAAGAAATCAATCAGGTATGCAGATCTGTCAAATTAAAACCAAACATACTGTAAAAGTGATAAAAACATAGCCAAATTGATCCTGACACGCGTTTTGCCCTTGAACAGGGCATCATCAAGGTGATTGACATCAAAAGTAAAAACACTAATGATGATGTCCTCTTCAAGGGCGAAACATGTGTCAGGATCAATTTGGGTAAATTTTTTGTCTTGTATTTATCACTTTTACTGTATCTGTGGTTTTAATTCGATAGGTCTGCATCCCAGATTGATTGTTGACTCTTTTACTGGAATTACTACTAAGATACATTGTTTTATTTTGTATACTATGAATTTCTGCAAAGTTACACCTGACTCTTGTTAATTATTTTAAATGTGGTCAACGTTTGCTTACTGAGGAAAAACTAGATAAAGTGGGAGAAAGTTTAGTACATACACCACAGAAATTTTCATTGTATGTATATTTGTATACTGAATTGTTAGCGGTGTGTGGGGGGGGGGAAGAGGTTGATCGGTTTCTTTCGCTGGTGGCCAAACAGCAGGGTTTTTTGATTTACTGGGAATGGGCTTTCATAGGCTGCCATATAACAGACAACTCGACAGTGAAAGGGATTGTGTATGTGTGTGTATGTATATATACAGGGCAAGTCAAAATGTTGTGCAGGTTTTCAGAAATTTATTATGTGAAATGTAATGAACATATAATATTGTGAGACATATTGTATGAAAGGTAAACTCTCAAAGTTTTTTTTTAAATATTCACAGATGTTCTATGTGAGCGCCTTTTGTTACACGACAGATGTCAAGCCGATATTCAATCTCCTGCCAAACTTTCTGTAGCAGTCCGCGGTCGATATCAGCAATGGCTGCTGTGATGCGGGCACGCAGTTCATGCAGTGTTGTTGGAAGTGGTGGTACGTAAACATGATCCTTTACAAGACCCCACATGAAGAAAATCACACGGGGTTAGATCTGGTGAACGAGGGTGGCCAATGAATTGAGTTGTAGAATCACCCTGAGATGCACGGCCTATCCAGCGTTGTGGTAAAGCCGTATTCAAATGGTCTCGAACACTGCCATGGTAATGTGGAGGGGCACCATCCAACTGCAGAATGAAATCTGGACTATCCGCTTCAAGCTGCGGAAGGAGCCATTGTTGTAGCATATCAAGGAAAACATGTCCGTTCACAGTACGTTCATGAAAGAAAAAGGGCCCATAAACCTTTGCATGGGAAATGGCAAAAAAGACATTCACTTTCGGAGAATCGCGTTGATGTTCCAGAGTTGCATGGGGGTTACCAGTTCCCCAAATCCTTACATTGTGTCTATTCACTTTTCCTGAAAGGTGGAAAAGTCGCTTCATCACTGTAAACTACCCTCTCATGGAACTCATTCTCTTCCATTAATGCGAGAAAATCAACACAGAAGGACGCTCGCAAAGCATAATCGGCGGGTTTTAAGGCTTGAACCAGTTACAAGTGGTAGGGTTTCATCTGTAAACGTTTCCGGAGAATCTGCCATACAGTTTTTTGTGGTAGTTGAAGTTCTGTCGCTCCCCGGTAGGTGGATTTCTGTGGACTCCGCACGAAGCATGTGCGAACGCGTTCGACTGTCTCTTCACTCGTCGACGGACCGGCCAGTCGATTTTCGTTTTACAGATACAGCCTGAATCCCTAAATTGTGTGTGTACCACTTACGAATGGATCTCCCATCCGGCGGGTCTTTATCGTATCTGGTACGGAAATGTCGTTGAACACTAGTCACAGAGTTGTTTACATGGTAATCAAGCACACAGAAAGGACTTCTGATCCCCAGTCAACACCATTTTCCTTTACTGCTCTGCTGTGAACATCTTGCGGGTGAACGCGGAACTTTAGAAGTGGACAACTAAACTTTGAGAGTTTTACCTTTCATACAATATGTCTCACGATATTATATGTTCATTACATTTCACATAATAAATTTCTGAAAACCTGCACAACATTTTGACTTGCCCTGTATATATATATATATGATATGAAAAGAAAAAAGAATGCTTGAGTCGGGATTTGAACTCGAGTTCAAATCCCGACTCAAGCATTCTTTTTTCTTTTCATATCATATTTGCCTTCATTGCCAAATGTCAAAAATATATTTATAATATCTATCTATATATATATATATATATATATATATATATATATATACACACACACAGAGAAAAAATTATATAAGTTAGAATTTTGGAAAAACCTGGACATGTGTTACTTTTATAATGGTAACGCCAAGGAAGACACAATTTGATATTTGCGAGGAATACAGTAAATAAAGTATAAAGTGTATTTCCTTACAATTAAAATCTACATGTTATAGTGTGCTTATTGTGTCTAATTAATAAAAAGGACTTCAATAACATCAATACCTTTAATTCTCAATCTCCAATAATAAATTTAACTTTACATCTATATTTGACTTCATAATATGATAAAATATTATGAATGTTGTTGGTGCTGCTACTAGCTTCTGGGATCACTGAATCAAGCTTTTTTTTTTTTTCCTCTCTCTTTCTCTCCAACAAAATTATTGACCTTCTAAGTTACAAATTTTTTCATTAAATATATTTAATATTTAAACAGTAAATATTTTAATATTATTTTACATTTAGAATTTAGAATAATTTTTAAGTCTAAAATAATTTATTACTGGTATTCATATTTTAAATAAATAGTATTTTTTATTATGAATTTGGTTTTTTCATTTATATTCAAATTTGTATTGTGCTAATTTCTTTTATGCTTAAAGCCAACTTACTTGAAATATTGTTTTCCACAAAATAAATTGAAAACTAAAAACCACATTACAGATTTTAACTTTTCCAGATTCCATTATTTATAACAACTCAGGCTTCAGTCAGCTTCAAATTTTAAGTATCAAGCTTACCACAGGTGTAAAGTCTGATGTTATCATATTCTTGTCCAAACATCAACTAATGTTTGATCAAGGCAGAAGTTTGGAAATATGAGAATCTATATATATATTTATACAGAATGAAAATAATCAGTTTACATGAACTTATCAATAACTTAATATTTTATACCGTGAAATTAACAGTGTTAATTAATTTGCAGGTTCATTCTACGTCAGGTCAATTACATGACTGAATCTTCATGTCTCAGATATTTATGATATTTGGTGCATCAATTGTATCCATGTAGTACATTAAGAATATGAAATTTGAGATTTTACAATTATTGTAATAATGGGCACATAGCTATCTGGGAAGTAATATTCTTTTGTGAGCTTTTTATTAGCTTAGGAAGAAGTGTGATGAGTTTCTTCTGGAATGTATAAAACCTGTAGAGTAATGCTTTAGACCCATCAGAAATGAAAACAGTATTGAAATTGTTTCAGTAGATATTCTTCTTTATAGTACACAACATATGGAATAGTTGCTTGTGAGCTTGTTCAGTGGTATCATTGAACTTTATCTTATAAAATGGAGTAATTTTCTCCACCTTCTTTAGTTAAATTGTTTTTCATAAAACTATAGTATGTGTATTCCAACATTATTGATGAGCTCTCAAGCATTGATAGTTCAGAATAACATTTTTACTAAAAAATTGACAATTTTTTTCATATTTTTAAACATTAATTTCAGAAAAAATATCCACTGGAAAAAAATTAAAATTATGTATTTTTTAATGTACAATATAGACCCAACTCATAGGCCAAATGAAATGTTAATCTGGGATGTCAAGGTTAAAAAATAATTAATGATTGTTTGATTTGTCATGGAATGGCCTGACAACATTCAATTTCTGTGAAGTGAGTATTGAGTATTAGTGTCAATTTTTTAAAAAAATACTGCATATCTCTAACCTTTAGGGTAAAATGACGATAGAGGACTGCAAACTGAGTATTTTAAAAAAGGGGATTCATAGGTCAAGAATGCATATTTCAGTTGCCAGGAAATATTAAATTGACGAGAAACTGGTAATATACAGGTCAGGAATGCATATTTCAGTTGCCAGGAAATATTAAATTGACGAGGAACTGGTAATATCCATGAATAATACAGAATGTAAAGTTTCAGTACTATAATATCAGTACAGTGCTTGATAAACCATTAAAGAAACTGAAGTCTGGTTTCAAAATCATTAGGCACAAATTGCTTGCATTTATAGTACATGATAAGGACAAAATTATTGCATCCTCAGTAATCTCCACAAGTAAATTCCAAGGTATTTTATTTCATGGGAAATATCACCATTGGTTTCCTATTACAAAATTCTTAGTTTTCACTTCTCTACTATCTGTAAATCTGATCCTAAAAGTTAGAGACAGTCTGTATATTGCCCCATCCCAATTAAAATGTTACTTCTCCAAGGGAAAGTGCAATCCCTATAATTACAGCATGGAATAAATTTAGTCTTCAATTGAGGATATCCAAATTAGATAGTATGTTTTTCTCCTTTTCAGAACTGGCATTACATATTCTCAGAAAATGGCATTATCCACAGTTTGTCATTTACTGGAAGAATTTTGTATACAAAATTAGAACACACACAAAATGTGTGATATATATATATACATATGGGAATCATTTTAAAACACTGCACGTAAATTCATTGAGATTATATTTGATTTAAATGTGATTAATAAAAAAAATATTTACAATGAAATGTTATATTAAGAGCAGTACAAAGAATGTGTCAAGGACATAATCATCTCAAAGCTATGAAAATTGTTAGAGAACTGCTAATGTGTGATGATAGGATAAGAATTAAATTTGTCAAAACATGTTTGAAAATATTTGTGTAACAGTTGATTTCTGAAACATCAAGAAATAGATGAAATTTAAATTAATGATGAACAATTTAGATAAAGGATTTATTAGATTTCATCATCAATTTTAAGAATTTCTTCCTTATGTATCCATTCCATCTCCAAAATGGTTACTAGATGTGAGAAAGAATATAGACATTTCATAATATTAAGTATCAGAAAATGCATTCTGAAACATTTTCTCAACAATTCTACAAATTATGAGGTAAGATGTCAATTTTCTGATACTTACTGTTATTAAAAGAAACCTCATAGTGTTATTTCCTAAAAATATTAATTATAAATTTCAAGTTTCACAAACCACAATTAAAAAGAGTGAATTTTAAGATATGTAAGGAATTTCAGGTTCTACTCTGCTATACCAGTTTTATAACTGTGCCTCTCTCTCATATTTTGGCAAAAGTAATAATTTCAGAATTCCACAAGGTCATCTAAAACAAATTTGGTAGACCAATGGCCATATGAATCGTTAGTGGATGTTAGTAATTCCTCATTAAATTATGGGAGTGTTAGGAGAAAAGATGAATACTTAAGTTCCTGTGGGAGTTGTGATTCAAGGAGGTGTATTCTGATAAAAATGTATTATCATACTGAGGATGAATTATTTGGCGATACTTCTATCCTCCCTTATTTTTATTTTATTTTTTTAATTTTACACTATATTTATCCCATTTTTTAATAATAGACTACTGCTAAACATTTTTCATTCTTTGGCGTAGTTCTTAAAATATATATTCATAATGGAACACTGTAAATTACTCTTATCTTATATTAATCATTAGGAGTATGTTCAGCTTCATTGTTTATGAGGTTGTAGCAGATTTATAAAACATTTAAAATTCATTTTAAGTATTTATTTCCAAGTTAATAATAATGAAAATTGGGGTGGTCTAGTGGTCAAGTTCCTTGCCTCTGTTCCCCAAGAGTAACAGGGTTAAACTTAGCCAAGGTTGATAGATATTTTAAGATGAAAAATCCAAGGGTCAAGTCCTCTAGGAGGAAATAGTCCTGAGTCTAAATGTTTTCATGCTCGTAAAAGAACCTCATGCCTAAATTAGAGCCTTGAGAAATATTTAATAGGCCTTTCCTAACCAAGTAATACCTTAGTTGTTAACTAGGTATCTCTTTCAGGCTATGAGCTAACCACTAATCACTTGCTGACAGCTGTAGGGATATAAGCATAACCAAATTATATTTGAAGAGGAAAATTTACACTTTGACTGGGGTTTGAACCCAAAATCTCCTGTTTTAAATACCAGTGCTCTTGCCGTCTGAGCTACCTAGGCTCCATTCCAAACACAAATAGTTTGTAAATTTTTCTCTTCAATTATAATTTGTTATTCAGTGGGAAATGTAAAATTTAAAAGAAAAACATTGATAAACCAAATTTGTTTGTATTTTAAAACACCTTTTTGAGATTTTTGGCCAGGTCTTGCAGTGTTGTCGAGAAAACACGGCCAAGATTCCCAAAAGGTATTTTAAAATACATAATGATAGCCGTGAAAGTCTTAATCAATATACAAATTAGTTTGATTATGTAACTCCTGCAAAGGAATACCCTTGCACCATATTGGGATGCATGGTTATAGATAGACAGAAAGTATTCCTAAATACTGGTAGATACTAGAACATAATCAGCAGTTATGTTGCTTTTTGCGTATGAATTAACTATAGGAATTTCAGTATTACTGAGAGTTCTAAATATGGACACAGTCGATTTAATATTTTGTTCCTTTTACAGAAAAAGTCTAATTCCGTGTTCTAGATTTTATACTGATCTTATATCAGAATCTCTGTTACACAAGTGTTTAATATTTGTAATATTGTTTGGTAGTGACTCATTTATTTATAAATTATATGATTTTCCAATTTGTAAAAGAAATAGTACTTGAAATAGTAAAACAAAAATAATTTAAGTAAGTTAAGATAAATGAGCATTGAAAAGTTAAATTAAATTTTGTATAGTTGTTGGTAAAATTTTATTGTAGCCTAGTTTTATTGAGATGTTTATTCAGCAAATTTGTGGTTACTTGTCTTGAGAAATATTCAATGTACGTGAATCAGTCTTGTTATAATTTCACAATTGTATAGACTGAGCATGACTCTAAAAAATGTAATATATAAATGCAGTTGTCCTTCCATTTAATGTTTGTAATGCAACATCCTAGGTAGAGGTAAAGCCAAATAAATTTCCTGTGACCTGCATCAATTTATCTCGATCAAGACTTCATAGTTTTGTAACTATCACCTGACAAGAGGTTGGGTTGAGTTTACAATTGTGTTTGTGATTCCCCTTGCAAGTCAAAATGAGTATGAAGGAAAAGTTATGAGAGGGAGCATGTCTTAATGAGAATCTATTACTATGCAGAAGGCAATTTATTTGGCTAGCATTCTATGGTATACAGAAATAGATGTACATACATTAGAAGACTCAAAATAGAACCATTTTAGAATTTTCATCTTCAACTTGTCCAAGTTATTTATTCTATATTATTTTTGCAACTCATTTCATTTTTGACTAAATATTTAAACTTTTGATAATTAAATTAATGTTTTTATTACCTCACCTCATATCCTTTTTCTTCTATACTGCAGTTTCGGACCTTATCTCCATTGTCAGTAGCCTCTGGTCGACCGGTGTTATGTCGTTTCTTGGCGGTTTCCTTCTTACTTCTATCGGTGGACCGATGAACCTCTGGATCAGGTCAAAATTTGCAGGAGTTTCAAAATTCATGAGTTTGTCTTTCTTGTTTTTTTGGATGTGGATTTTTTCCCAGACTGTGAGTTCCTTTAGTTTATCTGTTTGTTTGATTAGGCTAGCTTCTGTATCAATTAAATGTTTTTCAGACCAAGCATGGGCTGCTACAGCTGACTTGTCCACTTCACCCTTTTTTACATTTCTAAGGTGTTCCTTCAATCTAGTTTTTAAATTTCTTTTTGTTTTTCCTATATAGATTTTGTCGCAATCTTGACATTTGATCTGATATATCTTCTTCTTCTTCGTCAGGCTCTACGACTTCCAGTGGAATGTCTTGGCCTTCTCAACCAGTTTACGCCACTTCTTCCTATCTTGTGCAGTAGATTTCAAATCAAAAATCCCCATCTCTCTCAAATCTTCAATTACGTCATCTTCCCATCGATCCTTGGGCCTTCCCCTTGGTGTTGTTCCCTGTGGCTTCCAATTCAAAATATCATTCGGCAATCTTCCCTTTGGCATTCTTAGTGTATGTCCAAACCATTGTAATCTTTTGGATTTGATGAAACTAACTATATTTTCTTTATTATTCTTGAGGTATAATTCGTCATTCCTTCTCAACCTCCAATTTCCATTTTCCTTTACTGGACCTAGCAATCTTCTAAATATTTTCCTCTCAAACGTTAAAAGTCTTAATTTATCTGCTTCTTTTAGTACCCAGGTTTCAGCTCCATAACATATGATTGGTCTTATTATTGCTGTATATAATTTGAATTTAACATTTTTTGATATTAATTTGCTTTTGAATATATCGAAATTAGCAAAATATGCTTTATTCCCTTGCGATATTCTTGTTTTGATCTCTTCTTCAACAGTATTATTATCGTTTAGTATTGTACCTAGGTACTTAAAGGAGTCAATTTGATCAATACAGTCACTATTTATAGTTAGTTCAGTCAAATTTGTTTTATTTCTCATACATCTTAAATATTTTGTTTTATTTATATTGATTACAAGCCCATATTTTATACTTTTATTTTTCAATTTGTCAAAGGTTTCCAGTAGGGAATTTTTTGTTCTTGCTGTTATTATTACATCATCAGCATATGCAAGACATTGTGTTAGTCTTGTTGAAATATTTCCTCTTAGATCCAGTTGTTTTAAGACCATATCCATTACTATACAGAATAATGTCGTAGATAAAGGATCTCCCTGTTTGACCCCAGAGTTAACTTCAATCGCATCGCTGAGTGCGTTGCTACATTTTAATCTTACTTTGGTATCTATCAAGGTTAAAGCTATTAATTATATTATTTTTGGTCTGGACATCTTACCTCAATATTAATGTTGATTTGTTCTTGGACATGTTTCAAAACAATTCTGTTTTACCGTCAGCTTTCCCAGACTGGTTTTATTTATGTTGCACCACCTGGATATCGATGTCAGCTCCATCCTGTGGTTGGCCAAAGAACCTCCAAACAAGGTCACCCTCCATCGGAATATCAAAATTCATAACTCTGTTTCTGTTCTTCTGAATATAAATTTTTTCCCAAATAGTCAGCTCTTTTGTATTTTCTAACTGTTTTAATAATTTAGTGTCTGAATTTATATCATGTTTTTCAGACCAAACATGAGCAGCAACTGCAGATTTTTCAATTTCTCCATTTTTAATATTTCTTATGTGTTCTTTGGTTCTAATTTTTAGGTTTCTTTTTGTTTTCCCTATATATATCTTTTCACAACCCATGCATTCAATTTGATATATTCCTGACTTTTTATTTTTATCAGTTTTTTCATTTTTGTTGGTTTTTATTAGTTTATTTAAACTGTAGTTATTTTTTGGTGCTAATTTAATATTAAACTTCTCAAATATATTTTGAAATTTATTATGTACCCAGGGGTGATATGTGAATTTCCTATATTTTTTCATAGGTGGTTCTTCTTTTTCAAGATTACTTCTGTTTATAATTTTTTGTTTTTTATACTTTTCTATCCTTTTATGTACCATTTTTTCATCAAACCCATTTTCTCTTGCTACTTTGATTATGTGTTTTTTCTCATGTTTGAAATCTTCTTCGTTTAAGGGTAAGTTTACCAATCTATGAGTTAAACTATTAAATGCTGCTAATTTATGTCCAATTGGATTGAACCCTGTTGATTTTATAAAATTTTCCATATGAGTTTCTTTCCTATGAATCTTGAATTCAATTTTTCTTTTTTCTTCGTTTCTGACCAATTTAAGATCCAAAAAAGGTATTTATTTATAAGATGTCCAGACCAAAAATAATATAATTAAAATAACCTCAAAATATAACTTCCTAAAATTAAATATTAAAGCTATTAATTTTATTAATTTTTGAGGTATCTCATATTCACTTAGACTTTCAATTATTTTGTTTCGATGTACAGTATCAAAAGCTTGGGAGTAATCAACAAATATATTATATAAGTTAATATTGTATTCGTGACATTTCTCAAAGATTTGTTTCATTACAAAGATATTGTCTATTGTTGATCTGTTTGGTCTGAATCCTGCTTGGGCCTCACTCTGATCTGATATATTCCTGATTTATATTCTTCTCCAATTTTTTCATTTTTGTTGGTTTTAATTATCTTGTTTAGGCTGTATTCATTCTTTGGGGCCAATCGAATGTTAAACTTATTGAAAATTTTCTGAAACTTGTGGTGTTTTAAAGGATGGTAAGTGAATTTTTTGAATCTTATGTTCTCTTCTGTTTGTTTTTTAAGTGTGCTTTCATTAATTAGTTTTTGCCTTTTAAACTTATTTATTTTCTTGTGTACCATGTTCTCTTCATAACCATTTTCTATTGCTACTTTAATTATGTATTCTTTTTCATATTTTTCACGGTTCAGGGGTACATTCACCAATCTGTGTGTTAGGCTATTGAATACAGCTTCTTTGTGAGCGAAATGGTTGAATCCTGATGCCTTAATGTAGTTATCTTTATGTGTGTTCTTTCTGTATATTCCAAATTCTATTTTGTTTTTTTCGTTTCTAGTTAGGTTTAGATCCAAAAATGAAATTTGTCTGTCAGTTTCAGTTTCCATTGTGAATTTTACAGTTTTGCTCTGAAGGTTCAGGAGTTTTAAGGCATCTTCTATTTGTTTATGGTTTATAATGGCTATTATATCGTCAACATATCTGCGCCAAAATTTGAAAGTTAATGGGTGTCCCCTTGTGATTTTCTGTTCAAAACTACCCATGAATAAATTGGCCAGAAAGGGAGATAAAGGGTTCCCCATGGAAAGTCCAAAATTTTGTTTGTAGTATTTCCCGTTGTATGTAAAGAACATTTGTTCGATGCACAATTTTTGTCAAAATGATGTATTCTTCTATCTTTTCCTTTTCCAAATTATTATTCATTAACCATTTTTCCAGAATATCAATGGTGGTTTCTCTTGGGACACTGGGAAACAATGAAACTATATCAAAAGAAACTAACCTGTCAGTTGGTTCTAATTCTGTGTGCTTGAAATCCTCTATCAATTCCAATGAATTGTCGATTGAAAGGTTCTCAAACCCTCCCATATTCTTGTATTCGCTACATAACCATCTAGATATTTGGTATGTAGGAGACCCTATACAGTTGATAATGGGTCTCATTTTGTTTCCTGCCTTATGTGTTTTTGGGAGGCCGTGCATATTAGGGTTTTTAGGGTTGGGAACCTTTAGGTAAAACTTTTTTTGTTTGGTTAGGATATTGTTTACGTTCTTTAGGGTGTTGTCCACCTCTTTGATGCATTTCGGAAGTGGGTCAGATTTAATTTCTGTGTATTCAGTTGATTCCAAAAAGACTGTACATTCTATTTTTATAATCAACAATGTCCATGATTACTATTTGATTTGCTTTGTCAGCTTTTGTGACTATTACATTTTTCTTGTTTATTTCTTTGAACAAGTTTAACATTCGATTGGCCCCAAAGAATGAATACAGCCTAAACAAGATAATTAAAACCAACAAAAATGAAAAAATTGGAGAAGAATATAAATCAGGAATATATCAGATCAAATGTCAAGATTGCGACAAAATCTATATAGGAAAAACAAAAAGAAATTTAAAAACTAGATTGAAGGAACACCTTAGAAATGTAAAAAAGGGTGAAGTGGACAAGTCAGCTGTAGCAGCCCATGCTTGGTCTGAAAAACATTTAATTGATACAGAATCTAGCCTAATCAAACAAACAGATAAACTAAAGGAACTCACAGTCTGGGAAAAAATCCACATCCAAAAAAACAAGAAAGACAAACTCATGAATTTTGAAACTCCCGCAAATTTTGACCTGATCCAGAGGTTCATCGGTCCAATAGAAGAAAGGAGGAAACCGCCAAGAAACGACAAAACACCGGTCGACCAGAGGCTACTGACGATGGAGATAAGCTCCGAAACTGCAGTATAGAAGAAAAAGGATATGAGGTGAGGTAATAAAAACATTAATTTAATTCTTAAATTAAACCTCATAGTGTTCTTTCCCTGTGAAAGTTAAATAAACTTTTGATGTTTCTATTATTCATTTCAACATCTCAATGAATAATGAAAACATTGAAAGAAGTATATCATGTAATGTAAAATTCCAAAATAAATGTCTTCTTAATAAAGAAGCCGCCATTTTCAAAGATAGAAGCAAAGGTTACATAGCATTTTGGTGCACAGGAATTGACAACGTATATAAGAGAAAAATTTACATTTAGATTGGAACTCGCCCAGATGGCTCTGTTGGTAGAGCATTGGCCTAGAAAGCCAAAGGTCCTGGGTTCAAGTCCCAGTCTGAGCGTATGATTATTCTCTTCAAATATGATTTAAACTTTTGTTTGAAAAGAAAATTGTATACCTAGACTAGGTTTTGAACCCATGGCCTCTGATTTTATTTACCAGCACTCTTCCCAACTGTGCTACTAGGGAATAAGAGCACTTTTGTATAAAATCAACACTTTTAAGAGTATAACAACAACAGGATAGCATCCTTGAAGATATAGAGATTCTAAAAGAAGCAAAGAATACAGATCTACTCAATGAAAAAAATCCGCAGACCTAAACCCTTTATACGACTTATACAACAACATCAGTACCAGTTAAAATGCAAAGATGAAACATTGTTTTTGAAAGGCCTCCATATTGGAACTACTTGATGAAGTTTAATAATTTAGTTGAGGCAAATGACTTACCAGGTACCAATTTTATATTTAATATCTTGTGTACAAAACTAGAGACATGTGGATTCAAACCCCAACATAGGCATAGATTTTTCTCTTCAAATATGATTTCTTATTCAGTGAAAGTCCACCGCCGTGGTCTTGAGGTAGCATGCTGCCTTGTCACGCAGCGGGCCTGGGATTGATCCCCGGTCAGGGCAGCTTTTCTGGGTGAGGTTTTTATCGGGGTTTTTCCTCACCTGTAAAGACAAATATCAGGAAAACTTTAAGGCCCAAACGGTCCCCGAAATCATGTGGCCATCATCCTTATCATTATCATCATTCATCCTTCACCGGTGTGGAAAGCAATGGGAAGCTACCACACCTACAATTCCCTAGTAAAGCTGCAAGCATAGCATGAAAATGCTATGATTGCAGTGAAGGACCTGTCTTCAGGCAGAATTACTGTGGATGGATTCAGTGAAAAAATGATGAATTTAAAATAAAAATGTTCAACAATTTGTTCATTTAACCCATAAGCACACGCGCCAGGGTAAAAAATACCCAGACATTATTCTTTTTGTTGGCAACACTGTGTTTGAATTTAAATTTATCTGCCGTTTTCAGTACCTTTCTTTCAGATATTTTTGCATTGTTGTATGTAAGATTTAGTTAGTTTTCCTGTGACTGCATGGGTTTATGCATGCATATATCAAGATTGGGTAAGAATTACCCAGCGCGTGTGAATAAGTAACATAAATAGTGAATAATTTTATTTGTGCACCATTTCTATTTTCCATTACAAAATGGACATACAATATAGGCAAAGTGGACAAATAGTAAACTGGCTAAATGAAGATGAAGTTATTGAATATGAATCAGGAGATGAAGCCGATCATCTCTCCGAAAGTGAACATAATTCTGATACAGAACAGGAAGCAACTATGAGTGATGAAGGCTATGAGGATGATGCTCCACTGTCTCAGTTTGTTAGTTACAAAGGTAAAGATGGAACTTCTTTGAGAAAATAGATCCACTTTCGAAGATTGGCTGGTGTGGAGGAACAAACCCAATCAACACAGAAACATATGAAGATGTCTTCAGTTCGATGTGAAGTATGACCGAAGAAGAAAGATCGTAAAACAATTACTTCATGCCACAGCTGTACCAAGATGATCTGTAAAGAACATTCTGTGCCTTTCTGCGAGGGGTGTGCCAATTCTGATGCTGGAAGTGACAATAGTGTTTGAGTGAGTGACTCCCAAATGCTATAATCATTATTTATTTCTAATTAGTGTTAGCACTGAACAAGAAACATAATATTGCAGTATTTTTCTGAAGAACATTATCGCGTAGTTAATGCTCATGTGCATTGTTAACTTTTTTAGAGGAGGGGGCAAATCCCAATTCAGGAAGTGAACATAGTGTGTGAGTGGCTACTAAATATATATGACTTTTTCATCATTTTTGTTGGCACTGAACTAATACGTTATACTACAGTATTTTTGTGACGAAAATGTAGTACATACTTACATCTTATTTTATGTATTGTTAAATTAAACAATAAATAATTTAGACAAGGTCAAATGAAGGATAGTCATGGTCATAATAAAGATATAATTATAGAATATTCTAAAAATTACATTTTGCTGTTAATATCACTTAATAAAGTTTCGGGTAAAAAATACCCAGCGCGTGTGGTAACGGTGCAAAATTATGCGCGTGTTCTGACGGGTTAAATCACTTTTTCTTACATTAAAAGGTAATTTAAAAATTTTAATGATACTTGGAAACAATCAGGCTGGGGTCATTCCCTTCCCCAATCAAGTAAAAACATTTAATATATATTTATCCAAGACCACTTTATTTTTAAAAAATATACAAAAGTGTAATATAGTTTAGTTGTATTAGCTAAATGTTTTTGGAAAGCATGTATCTCTGCTATTTGATGTGCACAAGAATACCTGGAGTTCCATTAACAAGATGGAATTAATATATTTTTAGAGCCAGTATTTTGTAAGAAACACACACATCTGAAAGGTTGCTTTGGATTTATTGAAAAAGATATGAACTAATACAACTGGAATAAATCAGGGTCCAACTTAAAAATCACTAAGTTGCATTTTTCTCTTTGGAGTTATTTTGAAATTATGAAATTACATATGATCCATAAATGATAGCCATAGAGTAAATTTCAAATATAGTATTAGATTAATATTGAGAAGCCAAAGCCATTGCTATGATAGAAATAAGTAAATCAATGAACACAATTAAATTATTGTAAATCAATGGCAAAGAGAATTTTTTTTTTCATATTAATTTAATAAATAGTGCTATAGCTGTGTGGAGTCCCTTCATGTCTTCAGGTAGAAGCCATTCATTGTGTGTTTGTGAATGATGATTCATTACAATTGAATGTGGGACCAGTAGAGTAAGGTAAAAGATTTCTGCTTGGATGGGAATGAAGCCTGGATTAGCTCAGTGGTCTGAGCATTAGCACGGAAAGCTAAAGGTTCATGGTTCGATTCCCGGTTCAGGCAAGCATTTTTTCTCTTTGCCATTGATTTCAAATATAGTACTTGGATGCCTGGTTTCACCAATGTTTGCTAAGGTTTAACAAACTGTTACACTGTTTTAACACACAATTTAACAAAAATTATTTTTCGTCGATGTGTTATTTTTAACAATATGTTATGGTGCATACTAAATTAAAATCTTTCCCTTGTCTTAAATGCTAACATATTGTTATTGGTTGGAAAATGGCTGCCATAAAACGTGTATCTGAAGTAGAACTTTGGGGAGGTGTTTCTATGACTTTTGGACAGTTAAACAACAACCATGTTCTATTTTTTCATCCTTCAAATTTTGGGTTGTCGTCTTGGTAGAACTTGAAACTCTCTCCAATTCCCTAGTTCTCAGCATTACCTATGTACATTTTTTCCCTAATTTTTAGATAATCTTCCAGTTTCATTTTGTAGTCAATGGAGGTCATTACACATACACCTGTTGAGGGGAATGCTCGCATATACCATCATATTGCCTCCACCATGTTTAATCTTAGGATGCAAATTCTTATTTTTCAAGTCTTCATTTTCTTTATGGCATACATTTACTATTGCCATCAGAACCAAAAAACATTTATCTTGGTTTTGTCACAAAAAAGCACATTGTTTTTCCAGTTTTTACCCTTATTAAACATATTCTTTTGTGAATTGAAGTCTCTTCATTCCATTCACTTTGCTTATGTATGCCTCTTTTCTTGCCATTGTACCTTTGCTACTGGATTCTCCTATTCATCCACATGTATATGAACCTTTCTTCTCACTCAGATAATTTTTAGGTTATTCTCTTTATGGAATTATTTCTATTGTATTTCTTTTCTTTTCTTTTTGTTGTATTTCTTACACTGTTTCTTACAGAAATTTATTAAAATTTTGTTTATTTGTTACTTCTCTTGGCACTTACCTTTCATATTATGGTATATAACATATTACCTCTATTCAAGACTCTTATTGCATTGTTTTTGCCCCATACTTCACTTATTAGAAGTATTATTTGAGGAATAGAAGAATATCACAATGATTATTTTAGTTAGAAACAGCACTAAGAACAAGTGGGACTGCATTTACAATTTATTTGAATTCCTTGAGTAGGTAAACAAATCAAGTGACCCAAAAAATAAATTAATGCACACTTATGGTATTAGATAGAAATTAATTTAACATATGATATTAGTTTAAATACTTATAACATTATACACCATGTTCCATTCAAACCTCCCAAATTTGAATTAATCATAACTCTCAAAGTACGCGGAATTATGAAATGAGGTTGGTATTAAAAGTAGGAGAGACTCAAATAATTTTTACTTTCATTGTTGCAGTTAATTTATCTGTCGCATGTTGGACAATAATTACATAAAACAAAATGGCGACTGTTTTCTGGTATACAGAGACGGAGTCAGTAATTACAGTGCAAAGAATTTACCAGAGAGAATATGGAGGAAATACACCTGATAGGAATACCATTAAGGCATGGTTTGAGAAGTTTCTGGCGACTGGAAGCATTAAAAAAGAATCAGGAGGTGCTTGTACACGTGTTTCAGACTGGATTTCTTCCTCTGGGGATATGTAGAACACTGTATGTTTGCGACTCCAGTACAAGATCTTCATGATTTACAAACCTGTATCCTTGACACAATTGCAATGTACCAATGGACATGTTGTACAGAACGTGGCACGAAATTGAATACAGACTTGATATTGTTCATGCTACTAATGGTGCACACATAGAGGTGTTTTAGTGTGTGGCAAAGAAAATTCTTTGAGTTTCTGTTTCGTTTAATATGGCCTCATTTCATAATTCTGCATACTTTGTTAGTTATGAATAATTAAAATGTGGGAGGTGTAAATGGGACACCCTGTATTGAGCATTGCAAACTGATGCAATGTTCTCATTTTGATTGCTTGCCTTAGATTTGATTTTCTTAGTGTGTGACCTATCCATATATCCACTTAATTCCCGTCTTTTAATTTGGGTCTCTATTGGTTCTTTTTCTGTTAATATCCATACATTTTCAGTACTTATTATCATGGCCAATATATATTCAAAATCTTTCTTAAACACCTATTTAGAAAATACTGCAATTTTATTGTGACTGTGTTATTTCACAGCCTGAGTTCAGATCCATATAATAAAAGAGTTTTGACATTGCTTATAAAAATTTTTAATTCTGTATGGTTAGATGTATTTTTATTTATCCAGACAGGATGAATGCTGAATCTAAATATCATGTAAGTGTAGTAAATGATGTAAGATACCAGAGAGAGAACTTTTGAATGACTAATGAGGATTAAGGAAAACAGCTGTATGTAATGTAGATGTCAATAGAACCATGCAACTTGAAGCATGAAAGAATAGAAAAAGCCTAAAAATATAAGTTAGTCAAATGGTACAGAAACCACCTTACTTCTACTACAGGGATTTCCACAAAAGAATCAAATTGGAATATTAAAGAAACATCAGCAATGGATTTAGCAACTGACAGTGATTTTCATAAGTAATGCCACAAGTGATTTCCATATTATCGATAAATTCACGACTCACAAAGTGAGGAGTGAATTTATCTAGATAATTTGGAAATCAAGAGTGGCATTTGTTAGGACTATTTAACGAATAAAATTAAGCTGTTTACTCACAAATCATTGTTTAACTATAGTTATTTTAAAATATTTATATATTTAATGTAAACGGCGATGTTTGAAAACAAGTCAGAAATGTGAGGTTAAGTTCATTAACTGCACCTTGATCATATTATTTATTGCCGAATAAGATCCCAATATTGTAAGTGTGCACCCAAGTGGAGAAATAATGAAACACATCAAACTATATGTCATAAACAACATTATGGGTTATTCATTTATTTTTAGTAAACAAATCAGTAAAATCAAGGAATCTTTTCATTATTTGCCATATTCAATGTATTTGTTGGAGAAAAATAATGCTTTGACCTGTTCAGAACATTAAAAAGGAGGAACTTTCTTTATCACAAAAGCAGGAGCTGATAAAGAGAAATTGATAAAGAGCGAGGAGAAACGCGACTGTCATTGGTTGTAAATAAAAAAATCATTGTAACATGATTGGTCATTGGTCAGCAGCACAGATTAAAAAGATGAGAATTCCTCTTACCAAAATTAGAGATAAAACCCTAGATCCTGTAAGAAAAATTGCTGCTAATGCCAGTGTCCTTTTAGAAAATTTTAGTGTAGTGGTGTTAGAAAATGTTCACAGTAAAGTTATAGAAAAAATTAAATATATTATTATTGTTCATTCATCAATCTAAAATGCTCTCTCTCTGGTATCTTACATAATTTACTACACATACCTGATGCATGAGACACACACTTACAAGCATAAATGTCAAACAACTTGTTAGAACTATCATAAATTCCTCTTATCACCCTGATAATTTTTTTTCTTCCTTTCAGAATGTTTGAAATTTAATGTGGTAGTATCCAATTTTCGCTGCTATATTTCAGTTCTGATCTTGCAGTTACATTGTATAATCTCAATTTAGTTAAAGTTGACATTTGTTTACCAAAATTTCTTTTTATGACTCCATTTATTGCATTTTATTTGTGTCATTTCTTATATCGGATATTAGGTGACCGAGGTAATTAAATTCAGAAACTTGTTCTATAATTTTTTCATCAAATTCTATTTCAACTTTATATTTTGATTATATGAGCCTTTTAAAGCCGTAGTGGTGTAAGTCCATTAAATATTGTTTTGAGATATAAAGACTCTTAGTAAAATAGTAGATGAAAAATTCCAGAATACTATCAAACAAAAATTTCCTCAAAATTCATTGTTTTAGCTCATGTATGTTATTTTTTGCCCTTATCCCCACTTTATAAGTAATTTATAAGCACTTAAGTAGGCCGAACTTATGCCACTTCAGCTTTACAGAGATTGAGAGTATATTTCAAGAAAGAACTTGCATATTCAACAAAAATAATATTTTTATTTTATTTAAAAGGTCCACCATTGTGGTCTCGTGGTACGGTGCTGCCTTGTCATGCACCGGGCCCGGGTTCGATCCCCGGTTGGGACAAGTTTTCTGGGTGATGGCTTTTTCGGGGTTTTTCCTCACCTGAAAGACGAATGTCAGGAATCTTTAAGGCTCAAACGGTCCCCGAACATCATCTGGCCATCATTAACATATTTATTAAGTTTAGGATTAAGGTCTCTCCTGGCTCATCATTACCGTCATCTCCTATCATATACCATCGGGGTAGTATAACTTTGCCTTCCAGGCGTCCCAACCTCAGAAGTCAGTTACAATAATGCCATGTCAAGAGAGAATACCAGAATGTCGAAAATGAAAATGCGGTGGCATTGAACAAAAAATATTTAAAAGAAGTATATTACATCAAAAATGATATAAATCAATGTCATCTAGTTTGATATCAGCCACAAAAGTTTCTGCTATTCAACATCCCTAGTATCATCAGCAAGCAGTGGTCCATTATCTTCAACAGAGTTAGAAGTTTGAAGGGTTAAGTAGTATGCATGATGGATAGGGGGAATGTAGGCCAAGAAAAAGTTCCTGCAATTATATATATTTTTTTTTTTTTTTCTCCTGACAGGCCTTGGTCTATTGTAGAGTTGAGACAAAGGTACATTTGACAGTGATGATGATGGCCATTCGTTTTCCTGGTGATTTGATGTTCAGCTTGAAAATGGAAGCTTATCAGACATGTTCTCCTTGTAAAAGACAGTAAATGGATCAGATTTCCGACATCTAATCCATTGCATCCTTAGCCATGAAACTGGATTGTTTTCTTCATCAAGCTTTCTCATATAAATGATTTTTTTTTAAATATTTCCTGTAGCCAAAAACTCTTCGCCAGACATCATAGTAAGATGAAAGGATTTGATTTTGCAATAACTCGAAATCAGTCAGAAGGGCAAAACATCTATTGAGCCTTACTGTACAATTCAATTGAGGCGAAGTTTGAGTTGTTCGGAAGATTGGAATGGCCACTGATCATAAACTTTGATCAATGATTTCAAAGTTGCTGTCTTCATTCAAAACTAGTCTCAATAAATTTAATACCATTTTCCAGTTCTGGTTTCGTCCTGTGCATGCATTGCTTTATATTATCACTTTATAATTTGCTGTTGGTGCTCTACATTTTGTGTGTTTATGGAATATACGTATATTTAGTAGCAAGTTGCTTTCATGACACTAGAACATAAACAGTAACTGGAGTTCCACCACTTTGGCTATCGACCGCACTACTGACTGCATAAACTTGTGATGCCATTTGTGGAGCAGTTTGGGGATCTAGGAATTATACCACTATTCCTGCAGGTAGTTTAACATATCCAGAATTAATTTCTAGCATTGACGCAGATTTTTTAGAAAGTGGAGTTACACCACTTTGGCTTTAAAAGGCTTATATATATATATATATATTCACACACATACCCATAGATTTTTTAGAAGAAATTTTAAAATTGAAATGTTTGGCTATATTATTTAATTGATATGCTCCCATTTGTAATTCATCCTCTGAGATTACAAACAGTACTAAATCATCTGCATACAAGAGTGTTGTATGGTTTCATCTCTGGAAATCTGTATTCCTTGTTAAAATATCATTTTATAAGCCTTTACTATATTATTAATGTATGAATGAAATAATATTGATTAGAGGCCACAGCCTTGTCTTGCTCCTTTATTTACTAATATCTCATCTGACACTTTATCCTTAAATCATTCTAATTATTATTTTTTAATTATCATAAAGATTTTGGATGGCTCTAATAAAATTAATGTTTTGGGCATTTAATAAGCTATAAATTTCATTTCATCCAATCAAATCTAAGATTAAAGCTGAAGAACTATTACTAAATCTTACATATTATTTCATATGGTAAAACACCAAAAAAGAATTAATGGTCATTCTCTTGGAATTAGTTTCTTAGTGTGATTCATTTGTAGTGACCTCTGTATGGAAAACTACCATATCATCCAGTTAATGTGGATGTAATATTGCCAGAAAAAAATGCTGAATAGAATAACTATGTAAAATATTAATGCATATGGCTTGTTTGGACCTTCCATTAGATTGTTGGGATTCCAATACAACTCGACAATATCCTTATTAGTTTGAATAAGTCTTTTACATACCCCCAGAGGAAGAAGTCCAGTGGAGTGATGTCTGGCAAATGTGGTGGCAATTTTGTTTTATTTCATTATTGTCCAACATGCGGCAGATGAATTAACTGCAATAATGAAAACAAAAATTCTTTGAGTTTCTCTTATTTTTAATACCAACCTCATTTCATAATTCTGCATACTTCGAGAGTTATGATTAATTAAAATATGGGAGGTTTGAATGGGACATGGTGTATTTAAAAGAAGTGGTATCTATAATTATTTTGAAATTAATTATCAAAGCAAGCATATCATAATTTTTTTTGTAAATGTTTTGTTTGCATTAAAAAAAATTATAATCAAAGTGTGATTGTTTATTTTTAGAAATGTTCTCTTGAGAGATGCATAGTAGGCCTACATTCTTAACCAAGGCTGTGAGTCTAGATTTAGTAAATTGATAGAATTACAACTAGCTCCTAGCATTTTACTTTTTTTCATTTACAATATCATACACGGATTAAACACTGTGGACTTATATATTGTTACATCCAGGTTTGGACTGTTCCTTATTGGTCAGTATGTAACCTACACTCTAGGTCTAAACTCCGTTACAGCAATTTCGAGTAACATAAGAAAAATTATCTAAAAATCTTAATTTTTTTTTGTATTTAGGTTAATTTTTGTATTGCTTTAAACATCATATGTGTGTTACAGATTTGAACTTTATTTTTGAACCTATAAAGAGTAAATTGTTTGAAGTTTGAAAGGGCGTTACATTTTTTAATATTTTCAGTAAAATTGATCTGGGTCCAGAAATAAATTTTTATCAATCAGATATGTCTTCAATTGAAGAAAGCATTCTCATGGCAGAACATTGCATTCAAAGTTTCATTAGAGGCATAAGTTTGATTTGATTTACATTCAGCTTTTTTCAACATGTTGTTTTCAAATGCTGGGCCTTGGCACCGAAGCCATTAGCGTTCTTGCTCTCGAATATTTCTCTATGGTAGATCCAACAGGTAATACTTCACAGGTTTGTAGGTGTTCTTCATTCATTTCTTCGTCTTTATTGCATAGAGGACAATTTGGATTCGTGTAGATTCCTATTTTATATAAATGTTTGGCCAAATAGTCATGTTCTGTAAGCAGTCTAAATGTTGCTACTGTAGTTTTACGTGGAATTTCTGGAATAATATCTGGCTTCTTTACTAAAATATTCCATTTTTTGTCTTTGGCTTTATTACATAGGTCTTGGTTTTGTTTGATTTTATATTTGTTTTTAATTATTCTTTTTATGGATGTGAAAGGTAAGCTTTTAGTAGTATTCTGAATTAAATTGGAGCCTTTTTTGGCAAGAAAATCAGCAGTGTCATTTCCAGCAATTCCACAATGTGCAGGTATCCATTGCAATTGAATTCTTTTCTGTAGTTTTTGGAGTTGTTGAATCATTTTGTAGCACTCTTTAATTTGTATTGACTTCATTTTGTGTGAATTTATTGCATATATTGCTGCCTTAGAATCAGAGAGTATGACCGCATTTTGAAATTTATTTATTCTGTATAGTAATTGTTGGAGTGAAATATGAATAGCCGTTACTTCTGCATCAAAATTTGTTGTGTGGTATCCTGCTGGTTGATAAAATGAAAATAATGCACATGTAATTCCTGATCCTGAGTTGTTATCAATAGTAGATCCATCTGTGTAGACATGTAACCATTCTTCTGGTGGATATCTCTTATTCACAGCTTCTAATGCTAGAGCTTTTAGTACAAGTGTGGGAGTTTCAGATTTTGTAACTGGTTCTTCTAGATTTAGCTGAATGTTAATTGGTTCAAAAGTAAGAGGGTTATCTCTGATCAAAATATTTTCTTTAGATTCAGGAAGATTCAAATCTGTTTTTATTTCTGTTACTTTGGACAAGAAACTTGTTTGTGTTTTCAACTTGGTTGGTTGTAACTGTCTTTTTTCCCATTTTGATGTTGTTAATCGTAACATTTTTTCATGTTGTGTTATTGCCTGTTCCTCTAAAGTTAGACATATTGGAGGGTTCTGAGTTAGTGCTTGCATTGCTGTGATTGGGGTTGATTTAGCTGTGCCAGTTATAAGCCGTAAAGCCTGATTTTGGCATACTTCTAGGCGATTCAGGTTCGAGTTATTGCTGTGATTATTACTTCCCCATTGTATAGAAGTATTGGCTTGATGAATGTTTTATACGTGGTGTTCAGAGTCTGGCAATTACTACCCCACTTTGCTCCGGCTAATCTTTTTAAGATTGAGAATCTTTTCGTTGCTTTGTTTACTACTGCTTCAGTGTGTTTTCTCCATGATAATTTTGAATCAAAAATTGTTCCTAGATATTTTGTTTCATTTGTTTGTCTCAGATTTGTTTTCTTGAACTGTAGATTTAGTTTTGGAATTTTTTTCTTCAAGCTAAATATTTGAAATGTTGTTTTGTCTGTATTAATGGCCATTAAATTGTTGTGGGTCCACTTTTCTAGTAGGTTAAGAGCCTTTTCCATAGATGATTTAGATTTTTCTATTTGTGAGGAAGATGTCCACATAATCATGTCATCTGCAAAAAGAGCTGTCTTTATTTCTGTGTTTGATATAGCTGGTGGCAGATCGTTGATGTAGATGTTGAACAGGGTTGTACTTAGTACTGCACCTTGAGGGAGGCCCATTTTTATTTGTCGGAATTTGGAAGTACTGTCATTGTATTTTGTAGCACAGAAACGTTGTGAAAGGAACTGGGTGATCCAGTTAACATATTGTTTTGAATGCCTAGTTTTGTGAGTTTTTCAAGTAATTTATATCTCCATACCGAGTCATATGCTTTTTCAAAATCAATGAAAACTGTTAGCGTATCTTGATTTTTGTTGAAAGATTCTTTGGCATCTTGAGAAAGTTGAATTGTATTTTCTTTTGTAGATAGATGTTGCCTGAATCCTGTTTGTGCTGTTGTTAGTATGTTTTTACTTTATAAGAACCAATTTAGTCTCGCTGAAATCATACGTTCTGCTGTTTTTGCAATGACACTTGTTAAAGGGATTGGTCTGTAATTATTTATATAATCAGCTGTCTTGTCTTTTTTTAAAATAGGGATAATTATTGCTTTTTTCCACTCTGTAGGTACAGTAGAGGTCCATGATAGGTTAATTTCAGTAGTGTATTCCTTCCTTTTGGCCAAGATGTTTCAAAAATTCAGCATGTATTTTATCTGGACCAGGAGATTTGTTGTCTTGTAACTCGTGTATTGCAGAATTTAGTTCCCATATGGTAAATTCTTTGCCGAATATATCATTCTTTTGTTCTTGATGCTTCTTAAAAGTCTTGAGATCTCTTTTAATTTGCCTTTGCTTCTTTTTAGCTTTAGGAGGGAGTTTGTGTTGAGAGCTGTAGTGTTTATTAAAAGCTTCAGCAATAGAGTTGTTGGAAGTAAGTGTTTTCCCATTAAATTTGAGTGGTTCTTTCTTTGTATCTCTCTGACTTGTGATTTTACTTATATATCTATATACTTTTTTTGAGTCTTTTCTGTAATTAGCTTTTTCAATAAATTCACTGAATGCATTTTTCTTTGCTGCATAGATTTCTTTTTTAAACTTTGCTGCTTTTCTTCTAGCTGTGTCCCTTTCTTCTTTTAACTTGGATAAGTCTGCGTTCCAAAAGGGTTTGTAGTGTTTAGTTTTTCCTCTTGGGATCCAATTTTTTGCTGCTTCAAGAATTATGTATGAGATGGTATTATTAAGTTTATCTGTAGATACTTCGTACTGAATTAGGTTTAATTTATGTTCAGTTTCTTCTGTAAATTTTTCCCAATTAGCTTTTCTAAAATTCCAAGAGTATTTTGTTTTTTGTTTACTGTTATTTTGTTTGTCCTGATGTATTATAGATGCAACAACTGCTCTATGTTCCGATCCTAGATCTTCAATGATTTCACGTGTAGTCTTATCTTTCAGGTCAGATGAAACTAATAGGAGATCTGGATTTGTACACTGTATGTCTGTAGGACAGTCATCATTGTTATAGATAAGTTCTAAAGTGTTTGAATTTAATAAATCTTCAATAGTTTTGCCACTAGGATTGTAGTCTTTGTATCCCCATTTAGGTGAATGGCCATTAAAATCACCAATCAGAATTGTTTTTGGATAAATATTAATTATATCTAGACGGGTTGTTATTAGGTGGATTGTATATTCCATATATGTTGTAATGTGAATTTCCTTTCCAGATTTCAATTTGGATGATTTCTACTTTGTCTTCTTGTTGCATTTGCTTTATAACTTTAGATTTTGATAAAATATTTGTTCTGACGCCTGCAAGAATTCCACTAGCTACTTGCCGTGCTTTGGGGAGGATATGTATGTTAAATCCAGGAAATTGAAAATATTTTAGTTGGTCTCTTGATATATTAGCTTCTTGTATGATAAATACATCTATCCCATTTTCCTCTATGATTGTTTGTAATTCGGATTTTTACTCTGTGTAAGTCCTCCTGCGTTCCATTGGAGAATTTTAAAGATGTTCTGTATATGACGTCCTGCAGATGTCCCCATCCGGAGATCCGAAAGGGGACTGTTTTACCTCCGGAAAATTTGTCTGAAGGATTTGCCATTGTTCAGCATAAATGTAACCGTTTTTTAAGAGGGCACCAATTTTTTATTTGTAATGGTGGTTACATCAGTAAAACTAAATATATGGTCTCACGTAGAAATACATTATATAATGGAAATGGACAGCTAATGACAAATGAGGGAAATTTTGAGGAATTGGCTGAATTCAAATACCTAGGAACAATAATCACAAATAGGAATGAGATGCACAAAGAAATTAAACATAGGCTCAATTCTGGAAATGCATGCTATTATGCATTGCAGAGACTTTTGATGTCCCAACTCCTTTCAAAAAATGTTAAGCTGAAAATATATAAAACTATTATTCTACCAGTTATATTATATGGGTGCGAAACATGGACTCTTACTTAAGGGAGGAAAGGAGATTACGAGTATTTGAGAATAAAGTTCTTAGGAAAATTTTTGGACCAAAGAGAGATGAACAGACAGGTGAATGGAGAAGACTACATAACAATGAACTACATGGTCTTTATAGGAAGCCAGATATAATAAGAACAGTTAAGTCCCGTAGACTGCGATGGGCAGGACATGTTGCGCGTATGGGGAATGAAAGACGTGCATGGAAACTTCTTGTAGGAAAGCCAGAAGGAAAACGCCCAGTTGGTAGACCAAGAATGAGGTGGGAGAACAACATTAACAATGATTTGAGGGAAGTAGATTATACAGGGAATGATTGGAAAGGATTAGCTCAGGATAGGGATGTATGGAGAGCTTATGTCCGTGCGGCCATGAACCTACGGGTTCGATAGTGCCAGTGAGTAAGTAAGTAAGTAATGGTGGTTACATCACCCACACACATAAACCCCCAGTATGACTGGAGGGCCACACATGCCGTTGGTTAATGGGTCCATCGGACCTTGCCGGGAGGATCTATATATTTGAATCCACCGACCATTCTCACAAGCACCATTTGTGGACCATTTCTACGCCGTGGCATGCCAGCGTAAGTGTTGAAATAGCATTTCCTCTATTTCTGATGATGTGGTTATACCGCCATTACTCGGTCCTCATAGCCTCATTTGTAAAAGCAGGTTGCACCACGAGCAGGTTGAGGTTGAGATTTGAATGTTAAAAATAATTAAAAAGAAAACAGGATGGACCTTCAGGAGAGAAGTTAAAAGTTGTTTATTCCATGTCAATGAGATGTATGACACAAAAAAGGAACCTTGAATATGTGTGGTTATATTCCACAGCTGTCCACTTTTCATTCCTTGAGTTCTGCACCAATCAGATAGATGCCATTAATGTGGTCTATTTTAAATTTGTATGCCATTATGGCAGACCACATTATTAGGATGGATGTATGTTTAAGGGCTGCATGCAAATACATTAGTCTCTAGTCAAATTACTTCCAATCACTGGTGAGCTGACTTTCCGTGAGCAAGTGCAAAGACGAATTAGCTACCCACTAACTGGTCATGCATGAAAGTCATCGTTCTCGTAATATTGGCAAGAAATTGTCCAGAAATCTCAGCAATAAAACTACTTCTGTTATTTTTGTCTGCTAGAGGAACGCATTTACGCTTGTGTCCCGCAAATAATACCGTATACGACGACATCTGCATCGCGCGATATTACACCAATTCTCCTGTTCTTCCAGTTGAATTCATTGGTAGACTCTATCAAATTCCTCTTCTCCGCATATACCGAAAACATGATCGAAGTCTTCAAGGTCCGACATCTTGGATAAAGCAGCAAGGTACACGGCAAGGTTTCAAACTACATCGGTTACCATCGGGTTGTTCACGATTCGTTCTCTGCAAAGTCACCTTACCAGGTAGCTTAGGAATTTTGACAATTATCGCATGAACAGATTTTTCAGTATGCAAAAAGTCTTTGGATGCAACTTTCTCAGCAGAGAACGACTTTTACGGTCTAATGTATTCATAGATACGACCCTAAGTGTATTTTGTAAGGGATGATGAAGAAGAGAAGGAAAGGTGATATCCAGCGTCAGAACATAGCCTACTTCTGTCAGAAAGCATCAAGATTACCACCATTCTAATGGTGTCAACAGTACCACATGCATTTTTAATATACAGATGCAGAGGGCTTTGGAACTTTATTCCAGGTATCTGGTACACGATCTACTGATTAAAAATTGTACATCACTACCCCTGCCTCTGAGATAAAAAATTTTACAAATAAAATATCCAATCACTGATGAATATCAAACCCAGACTTATTAATCATCAGACAGTTCAAATATTAAAACCAAAGTTACCAGATATAAGAGCTTATGCCCTTCTGTTGAAATTTGCCTTGTAGTGAAATTCCTTGAACAAATTAGAGAGGAGTGTAAATGATAAGAATTTAGGAAGCCTGCTAAAATGTACATGATCCAAATATTATGGTAAGTTATTTAGAAATGGAAAATAGTAAAAAGTAATAACTATTTAGATAGGAAATGTTGCTGTCACTCTCTGTTAAGTGAGTACATTTAAGCAAAAAGAAGGAAGTACATAATGAATTCTTGTTTCCTTCATATTACAATTGAAAATAAATAAATATTATCTGTCTTTCACTTATGATCTGGAGGCTTGCAGAGGAAAGATATTCCAAGTGCATATGGAAGCATATGTGAATTGTAATAGAAAAATTAAAGTAATCATAAAGAAGATTGGCACATATAAGTTATTTGACTGCAGAACAGTGATGCACCTACCTAGTAGCATTTCTATTGCTATAGGCCTACAAACATTTTTGGGCTGAACTGCTAAAAGTTGCATGCTATCTTCACTTCTTCAGTGATGACAGGATTGCAGTAAAGGACATAGAGAACCAAAAGGATTAAATTTGTATTAGCTTACTCATGGAGGCTGAAGTGAGAGTTAAAAATTTGGTGATTATTAAAATGTCAGAAGTCATCTTTTGTTGTGTGGACTCTAAAATCATTATTTTTTTTATTAACCCATTTGCCTCAAAAGACGAGATAGACTCGCTGGCAGTTAAATGGCCTTCAACTCAGAAGACGAGGTACACTCGCTTAACTCTGCTGTTATATATTTTACAGTATTTTGTACATCCCTTGGCAGGGTAATCTTTTGTTAACATTTATGAATAGTAGAGGATCGTGTTTTGGCCTTCAACCTTATTGTGATCTCAAGTACCGTTATATTTTGCTTGTTTTGCATGTCTGAAAATAGACAATATAATTTACGGTACCTTAAATCCGGTTTCTGCGGAAATGCATTGAGCATTTAAACCTGAAGTGAATGGGTTAAGAAAAAAGAGCCCTTTCATATATGAAATTTGTCCTGTTGACTGGCTTGGTCCCCAAATTTCAATCTCTCTAACAAGTTACTTACAAGGAAACTGTCAACCATTGCATGCCAAAACCTACCTTGAAATTTCTCTCAGAGAAGCATTGTGATGTACCAAGGCTGTGTCCAAAAAAAGGTTGCCATTTTTAACTAGAATGCACAAAAATTGAAGCCAGAATCCAGCAAACTGTATGGAGCAGATGTGCAACCCTGCATGAGTTAAGAGCAGAGTGAAGTATGACAGGGTAGTGAGGATTATCCAG
Source organism: Diploptera punctata (assembly GCA_030220185.1). NCBI lineage: Eukaryota > Metazoa > Arthropoda > Insecta > Blattodea > Blaberidae > Diploptera > Diploptera punctata. The sequence continues at coordinate 262,321 of JASPKZ010004193.1, forward strand.
TCTGCCAATAGAGGAGTTGTATTGCTACCCTATAGTTTAAATGAGAAATTTGGCACTGGATGTTAACAACTGATACACCTTGATTACAATTTATATTAAGTGATTTCTCTGCATGCCGTAGCAGTGTGGTTAAGGCAAGATGCCTTGGTGCAGAGCTACAGGACTTGTGCTGGTTTTAGTTCCCATGGGGGAAGAAATTTTCTCATGGCATTTCGGCCAATATGGGACCAGTGCCTACCCAGCATTGTGAGGCACTTGGGTACCTACAATAAGTAGCGACTCCAGTTTGAGAAGACCAGCTATATCGGCTGGGGGACCCAACATGCTGACCACATGTCACCCCAACACTGGCTTATGATCATCTACCTCTGTAATTAACACATGTGGACGTGAGACCAGCAGCCATCTGATAGGCCAAGGGCCTTCTAGGCCTGTTGTGCTTGGAGTTTGATTTCTCTGCCATAAACAATAGATTGTTTAGAATTAACAATATTATTTCAAAAAATACTTGGAGTGAATATTGATAAATGATAAATTCATAGTCTTGATTGAAGCTGATTCTTGCACAGTATGTACTTTGATTCACTGACTGTTAACATTTTGACTGGTTGCTTATAGATAACTGCTTGCATATACTAACTGTCCAAGAACGGAAATGACTATGAAATGAAACTGTTTAATTTCAAATGGGCATTCCGAAAGGATATAAGGACAGAAAGTAGGTCAGTACACAAAAATGCAAGGTTCCAGGGCTCTAATTTTAAGATTTTTGACCTGTCTCAAAAAGTTAAAGAATAACACAAACATATAAAACTGAATATAGTGAATTTATTGACAAAATAAGAGAAAAATACCATCATAAGACAAAAATAAATATAATATACAATTTATGTATCACTCCTTGTACTATCCCAATATCAAATATGATATGTGTCTAAGTTGTATACCAAGAGAGACTATTTTATTGAGTAAAAGTAACTCAACTTAATTTCAATAAGTTTTAACTATAATTAAAAGTTACAATTTAATTACAATATTTATTCTGATGTTGACCTTTTACTATCGTTAAAGTATGAAATGACTTACTCCTAACTGAGTGATGCAGATTGCTTGTATCATTGATGTCTCTGACCCTCACTCGGCAAGAATTGCTGAGGATGGAATCTCCTTTTATGGTAATTATGAGGGTTTTTAAAGCAAAGTTTTGGCCTGTATTAAGAAATGTTTGGATCCTAGCTTGTTTAAACAGTCCCTCTCACTTTCATTATTTTCATTCTTATTGACAGACATGGATATATTATTAACCTTTCAAAATAGGAAAATAATTTATGAGGGCTCAATCTAATAAATTAATAATATTCTTTACATATTATTATTGGTCATAATAACACAAACCAAGATAATGTAATTTTGTTTCTTCAAAGGGTTGAGAGGCTCATGGTCGAGTGGGAGATTAACAGAAATAAAAGATAAATGGCATGATTGAAGAGAAAAGAAAATGCTCATTTTTTAATATTATGTACTGTAGTGATTGCCAAAACCTTAGCCATATATCAGCATGCTGAATCTAGTTGAGTGAAAATCTGGAATATGGGTTCATGTGGAAGGGAAGTAACAACATACGTCTAATTTACTGGAACTATTGAACCCATAGGTTCATGTCGCACAGATATAAGCTCTCCATACATCTCTATCCTCAACAAATATAAACATTTTTCCCAGTGGAATCCATGTCCGCATTTCTTGACGGTTGTATTTTTTACGGTGAAATATCGTCACCCTTTCGACCAAGGTACTTTCTTCGTCTGGGTTATTGCCTTCGACCCGCCAAGTATGGGTAACCTTTTTGGCATAAATGCTATCGCCGATATAGCTCTCTGGGTCATTTAAGAACGCAAGTCACTCCATCACGACAAGGTAAAGATACAATGGAGGGACATCATAGGTCTAGTGTCTTAAATTTACGACACACAAAAGCTTCAAGGTTGAAGTAAGAGGCCTCTGACAAAATGTTTTGGCACTATCACGGCCAGCTTTGAGTCGCGATATTAATTTCCTGTAGTGTTAAAGAGGTTTGTTAAATATTACCACTGCCACTCTATAATCTAGATCCAATGTAAAATATTTATTGAGAACCGTATAAAAGAGGTGAAACCTTGAAACCGGCAAACTTAGTACCTATTTTTGAACGTAATTTTGAAGATGGCACTGGTCTCAAGTATTTTCATTATAGAGGTCACTTGCAATTTCTCTCCCTTCCGTTGTTGGTTATCACTACTTCCTGTTGGATCGGGAAGAGGCTTGAGTGTACTTCCGGTATATTGATGTAACCATGGCCCTGAGTGGTTTTGTTGAGTTTTTCCAGAAAGGAAAGGTTAGTATGTAGTTTTAAGACTTAAAATATTATTTGTAAAATTTGGATTTTTTACATTTCAACCCAGTTATGGGTATTGTATTTATATATTTGTCACCATTTCGTCATACTGTACATAGCAGACGAACCATCATTATACGTATATTATTATTCATGCGCCAGTTTGAAAGGGGTTAGGATTATTTAATTTTGAATTGATTAGTTTTATTATTTGTATTATCCACCGTGCTAAGTGTTGGCACTGTGTATTGACTAGGATTTTGCAGATTTAATGAGAATGTATTGAGGAAAAACGTATGTTAAACTACATTTCTTTTTCCCCTTTTAGGCAGTGGCTTGCGGTGGTCATACGGAAGGGGTAAGATATGCAGTTTGCTTTTCCCACTATGCGTTATATTATGAAGCATCCTATACAATCCAAAGAAAATGGTTGGCCAGGTTTATACTCACAGATATGCACTATTGTAAATAATCAATATTACTACTGTAATCTAACCTGTCATGTTTGTAGACACATCAAATTATATTAACTATAATAATCTAATCTGTCATGGTTATGTATGCATCAAATCATATCTAGCCTTCTTCAGAAATTAAATGAGAGTAATACAGTATACAGAAGGAATTTGAAGTAAAGGTAACCTCAATTGAAGTGTGATACCATACCAAATTAATGTATCTTGAATAGAAATTATGATAGAAGTTCTGAGCTCAACTTTAGAATATGACGTTCTATGATTCTCCATACAACATTCTTTTGACACTGTTGCCCTAAATATTTTTACCAATTTTAATAACATTTCATAATTATCTTAAATGGATAAAGTTTCCATTAAATGCAGTGAGAAATTTTTCTAAGCCCCAGGCAGACATCATGCGCATGTGTCAACAAACGCGAAGTGGTTTACACTATGGAATCATGCAATGCTGCCAACATATACAGAATATTTAACGAACCTAAAAGCTAAGCTATCGCAATTTAAGTACTCTAACCTGTGAAATACCAACCTAAAAGTTAACCTAATGCAATTTAAGCACTCTAATCTGTGAAAGAATGCAATGCCCAAAAATAAATAATAAGTTCTCAAATACGTACTTTATGTTGGCTGCACTGGAACATGTGTTGTAGAGAATATTCATTAAAATCAATATGGCAGCCATGTTTTTCTGTTATGTGTATAGTTAAATATCATAGAAAAATATAGTAATCGTTAGAAAAATTGTAGTAAATAACTTGAAAATAAAACCCTGTTGTGCATGCGCATGATGTCTGCCTGGGAGGACTTAGAAAAATTTCTCACTGCACTTGATGGAAACTTCAGGCTAAACATTTTGCAACAATTCATAAAACATAATTTACAATTATTAAATAATTATATTGTGGTATTTGTCTCACAATGATTTTTTCTAAGTTCTACAGAATCGTAGTACGCATGTGTGAACAATTAATGTAACTTCCACCAGATGGTAGGACATAACTGTGAAATCGGTGACCACATTTGTAATTAATTCCAAAACACATTTTGAAAAATTCACTTTATTTTGTTAGGTTCCAGTGGAATAAGTCAGTGTACACCAGATTATTTTACAGTTTGTTAAATAATATGCATGTAACTTACTTTGTTATGTTAGGAAGGGGAAGCTAGTGTACATCCATTTATTTATTGCAAATATTTGGCATACTGATATGTCCTGCCATCTGGTGGAAGTTACATTAAGCATTTGTACACTGCAATTTTGTAGAACATACCAGGAAAGTGTTAACTATTGCATGCTGAAACCTACTTTGAATTTTCTCCCAGAGAAACGTTATGATATACGAAAGGCATGCCCAAAAAAATATCTACCACTTTTAATTGCAAGGCATTAAAAGCTATTGCCAAATCTTTCATTTAAACTCGAGGAAGTAATACTACTCTTCAATTAGCAGATTGGATAATCCTCACAACCTGCCATCTGCACTATGTTTTACTCATGCAGAGAGTCCATCAGCTTTGTACAGTGGGTTGCCATTGCTGAATTTTGATTTTGATTTCTGTGCCTTGCAGTTACAAATGGCAGATAATTTTTTTTTGGACACTGTCTAGATACATCACAATGCTTCTTTGAGAGAAATTTCAGGGTTGGTTTCGGCATGCATTGGCTGATAGTTTCCTTGTTAAAAAAATTCATTGTGTAAGGGAATGGTAAATTCTAAAGATTTTCCAAGTTCTGATTTGAAAGAATAGCCCAATTTTCTTTAACCAGAGGTCTCTAAACATCTCTCTCTTTTTTTTTTGTGTGTGTGTGTTTTGATAATGTTCCTCATTTTGGGCAAAAAAATTACACATTTGATTTCTGCAGTCCATTTACAATGGAGACTAAAATATTAAAGATTTTATTGTCCATTAAATTCTACTAAAATTAACTACACAAGACTCCATCTAATCCATTACTGAATGTTCTCATTCATTCGTCATTAGAGCTGGAATTTGGGATTCTATGTCACTGTACCACCTACATAAATTCAAATAAAAAAATGAGAAACACACAATTTATTATTGCAGTATGTGAGTAATTATTGAGATTACAATGTAAAATATGTATTAGTCATTGCTCACACAGTTTAGCCAACTTATCACAAAAACATGCTAACAAAGAAGTGAATGTTAAACTAATCTGATGTACACTAACTTGCCCATTTCTTCATCCTAACTTACCCACTAAAGTAGGTGGACTCTTAGGATAGATTCCCCTTATATATGAGTAAGGGTAAAGTTAAAGTGATCCCACTACAGGCCATAGGAGATCCTTAGTGTAGTAGGAGGTTAAGGCTCCCGCTTTTTCTGGACAATCAGCACTTTATATCAGTCATGTTGTCAGTCGTATGTGGTGGCCATCTTTACACCAGAACAAGCATCTGGTACTCATTTCCATTAGAGACCCAGGGCCATAGTGCCACCAGAAGGTTTGGGTCAGTTTAAAAATCCTGATCCCACCGGGACTCGAATCCTCGACCTTCTGGTTTATACGGTATTGTCTTTAACCAAGTGTGTTACAGTGTGCCCCCATATGTGGGTAAACATGTTGGCAAATGGCTCTTGTGGAAACATGTGTTATCACTTTGGCCAACATGATGCTAATAGTCACTTGTTTTCTGACTGAATATTCATAGGTGGTGCCCTGGCATAGAATAGAACTGGGATTTTTATAGCATTACTTAGCAAAGTATATAGTGAAAAAACAGTGAAATGTGTAGTAAAACATGTAAAATGGGAAAAATATGTAATATCACATTTGTTATTACAAACTTATTTTGTTTTTTTTACAACATTCAAAATAAGTTCATACGTTAAATTTTGTAGCACAGTCAAGAATTATGCATTTTTCTATGTCCTCTGGTGTCATTGGAAGATGTTTGTCAGTCAGAATACTCTTATACGTAGAAACAATTTTTTCCATGTTACATAACATAGCTGGAGCAAATTTTAGGAGATAAATTTTTCCTGGGGAAATTTCTTTGGGTGGATCGTCATCATCTCCATTTAGAATTTGGCACATACTGTGAAATGTTTAGTATTCAAGATTTATCTTCAAAACTTTTTGAAATTTATTCAATACCCTTACACCAATTACTCTATGCACATCACTTAGTTTTTCAATAGCATCCACTATGACAGCAGTAGAATCTAGGTGAGAAAGTCCTGTTGTTTCTAAACAGTCTGGAAACTAGCTGAAGTTGCCCCTGATGTAGGCAATGGAGGAGTACACTTTGGAGTCTTATTGGCAGTCTGGGATTCACATTCAGAAAACAGAACTTTCATGATAAAATTATTTTACAACCCTCTGTACAGCATCTAGATTCTCACTACCAGTATAGAAGTTAACTGTTTTTATCCATGTTGCCCACCTTGTTAACACTGGTTCCGGGGGCAGTGGTATCTCTGGCAATTGATATTTGTTAGATAATACTCATTGTGGGGCTTTTAGAAAAACATTTTTTGTTGCTGAAATAAATCTGTTCACTTTCATAAACTTAACTCTAATGTCTTCGGCAACATGTTACAGTCCATGAGCCAAGCATATAAAATGGAGAATATTGGGATAAAACACTTTAAGTACAGTTGCAGCTTTAAGCATATATGCTGCAGTATTTGAATACATAACTAATACCTTCTCCTCTTGCATTCTAATTGGCCACAGAACTTTTAATCCATCATTCACAAATCTCACAATAGTTAAGTGATTTGTACAGTCCAGCTCTTTACACAAAATTGAACATGGCTTTGAGGCAATGTCAGAATTAGCTTCCCTATCACAAGAATTGCAATAAATCAACCATTAGCATATGTTGTTTCATCAACACCATATGGAAGAGTTTCCTACATATTCTCTTATGTTGTCCATTGCCTGATCATAGCAGAGTTGAAGATAATTCTTGCGTAGTGTTGAATGATGAGGAACATGTTGCTTGGAATATTTTTTCAGGAAATATGTGAATTCGGGCACTTCAATTTTATACAGTGGAATATTGACTGTGATTATCTCACTGCTCAAATCTTTATAATAAGATTTACTTGAAGTGAGGGATTCTTCATCTATGTTAAAATATTTGTTTCTTCTGTAGACCTAATTTTGGTTTTTCCTGTGGTGAGCACTTATGAAGGAATTTTAATGGATAATGCCATAGCATAGTTGTTTGAGGGATCATGCTACTAGTTGGAAGGTCGTGATTCAAGTCTCGATTGGGTCAGATTTTAGCTGGACCAAACTTTTTGACGCCATCATGGTCTAGGCATTGACTCAGCTCCTAACGGAAATAATTACTAAATGCATGATCTGGAGGCAAAGATGGCCATCATACAGGGCCAATAACCCCATAGACATCCATTTCCGATTGTCTAAAAATATAGGAGACTCAACCTCCCACTATCCCAAGGCTGTAGTGGGATAACTTTACCTAATTAATCAATATTGGGAATTTTTACATATAAAATACAATCAATTAATTTATTCAGTGATATTTAATTACGAAATCCAAACAAATACAACAAACAAAACATGGTCACCGAAACATACAGACTTCTACGAAAATATAGTACTGACAGTATTTAGAGTGGGTAAAGTTTTGATGATTGCTGTTTATATTGCTTAAAGATATTGAAATTCAGTAGATGGAAATACAACAGTAATATTAAATTGGATGGTTCAGAACACAAGTAGACCAAGTCCAGCATGTAAAATTTGGAGAAACAAGATGTTAAAAGTTATTAATCCTCAATTAATTCTAGGGAGTGTTTCAAAACTCTCTGTGCAATTACAGTTAGATTTAATGTTACACAATGAACATAGTGAAATGTAGTTAGAATTATTTTAACTTTAGTTTTTTTTTCATTAAACGAAAATAGTACATTTTGTAGTCTTGGTCTATTTACACTTTGATCAATCCAATTATTATCAATTCCATTTGTAATATACAGTTACAAGCTTTCTCTATATTTTCTGATAGTAAACTGTAACATCTGTCAGAATTGTTTTGTATGATGAAAAAGTATGCTCCACATCACATGATGTTATTGTCATACTTGTATCAAGCTATATTTGATAGTTTGATGTAGGTGAGAATAATATTAGCCTTACTTACAAGGATTTTACTAATTTCTGAAAGTGTGGAATAAGACCTTATTTTTCCAGCACTGTTTCAAATTTAGCAGCAGCAGAACTACATTAATTTATATAATCCACTCTCAAAGTAAGGACTGCCCTTAGGTAGCAAGAGGAACTAGCTGCTGCCTGATTAGAGAAGGAGAGGTGGATATCATTCTAACATTGTATTTCTACTTATTCATCTACATCCATGTTCTTATTCTGGCAATTGAGTTTCAGATAAAAGCCTCCACCTATCTTGTTCAGAATGGGATACTGAGGAATTTTCACTGGTCTGCTGTATTACAGTATCAAAATATTTCAGAACTACAGTTTTCAAAAATACGTTTAACGAATTCTTAGAACTTTTATTAAAAAAAAAAATTAGAAGGTTGAAAAATATGGAGTATGAAATTTTCACTTAGATGTGAACATTTTGCTAAATATTATGAGGTCACTCCAAAAGCAAAATATTTATTTATAAATTACATTTTCATCCTACAGCTTTCCTATTTTTATAGTGTATAGATACATGCTTTAGTAACAACATTTCATTTTTCCACATAATCTCCATCCTTTTCATCTGCCTTACGCCACCTTAAAACTAGAACTTGTATACCCGCACGGTAAAATTCTCGACCAGCACGTTTGAGCCACAGATTGGCTGCTTTCAAGAGGGAGTTATTATCTTCAAACCTTGTTTCACGAAGGGATTCCTTCAGTTAACCAAAGATATGGTAGCCATACAGAGCCAGGTCAGGACTGTAAGGTGGGTGTTTCAATGTTGTCCATCAGAGTTTTCTGATCTCTTTCGTGTTTCTCTGTAATAATAAAAGGAAGTGCCCACAATGTGCATGTTTAGATTTTGCAAAACTCTGTTAGCTGTGAGCGAGGTTGCTCTTTTTGTACGTGTCACAGCATGATATCTGTCACATGAACCACCGCACAACCCACAAACACAGTCTTCACGCGGTAAATGGTACACCTTTGTTGCACAGATCAGGCGATGAAACCCGTGCACGACCGATCTAGTCACAATGTGGCGAAGATCAAAGTTCGCATTCATCCATTCAGATGTGATCATTGCTTCTGTGCAGTAAAATTCTTCCCATATCGACTTTTTCTTTTGGTGTAATTCTGCTAATAGTTCTTGGTATGCAGTTCTTGGTAGAGGGCAGTAGGAGTTGGCATCTGAGATCCTCTATGTAGAATGGTTCTCTCATCAGTTTATAGCATAGCCTCGATTTAATGTACTTGGATAGACAAAGAATCTTCTTCATATATATTGCTTTGACGTTTTCAATGACTTGAAGGTTCTTTTTCGATAGTTGTTGCCAGTTTAGGCCATATGTAATTATTGGCGTGATTTTTGCTGTGAACAGTTTCGGTAAGGTTGTTGTGGACAACTTATTTACCATTTTGATGTCACTCATTGCGGCTACTGCTGCTGCCACTTTGTCTTTCACATGTCTGGAATAGGTATTGCCCGTGGTCTGGAGTGTCATCCCTAGGTACTTGAAGCTGTTTTCCATTTTCAGCGGTTCCTGTCCTGTTACGTAGTAAATTCTATATTTTTTTGCTGTTCTTCCTCCTTTACGGAAAGTCGTATGGACTGTTTTCTGTTTGTTTATTATGAAATCATTCTCTTCTGCCCATCCCATAAGTTTATTGAAGGCTGCTTGTAGTTTCTCTATTCTCATCGATGCCATGACCTTATCGTCTGCATACATATATATATTTTCACTTCGTTGTCCTCGTCTTTTATGTTCTCAATAATGTCGTATGTGGCCACATTGAATAGCACTGCGCTCATCGGGTCACCCTGAAGGACTCCGTTCCCTTGCATTATTGGTTTGGACAGGCAAGTGTTGTCGCTTATAGTGACTAGGTTGTACGTTAGAATGTTCTGGATGATGTTTGCGATTGGGTTTTCCCTTCCTATTAGTGCTTGTAGTTTTGCTATGAGCATGCTCCTTTTTAATAGGTCAAATGCCTTAGTGTAATCTATGAAGATTACATGTAGCTTGCCTTTTAGTATTCTCAGTGCGTCTTCCACATCCTGTAATTGGTTTTGTATGACGTTCATTGTTGATCTACCTTTTCTAAACCCAAATTGTTCGTCTGTAGTCAGTGGTTCGATGATCTCTGTGAGTCTGTTTGTTAATGTCCTTGTGAAAAGTTTTAAGATGTTGTATTCTAGGGCGATTCCTCTATATGAGTATACGTAGCTGCTGTTCCCCTTTCGCTTATATAGAAGTTTAAGTGTTGAATGTCTCCAGCTCTCAGGGATGTCGCTGATCTCTATGCACTTATTAAAAAATGTCCTTCCATGTGTTGTATAACAAATTTTCTGTTGCTTTGAGGTGTTCGTTGTAAATATCTTCCCCTGCTGTTTTTTTTGTTTGTTTTATGGTTTGCTCTATTTCTTCTTCCGTGAGTGGCCTGAAATAGTCAATTTCCTCACTCTGTCTCGTCCTTGTGCATGGTATATCCCTTGATTCTTCGTTTAGGGTGTTTTGAAAATGATTATCCCATGTTTCGATGCTAATATAATGGGGAAATCGTGGCTGCTTTGGTTTGAGGGCTTTGAAGGGGTCTAACTTGGCTTCTTCAATCATTTTCTTGCCTTCATCTTCGACGTGTTGTTGTCTGTTTCTTTTTATCAGCTGCTTTTAATTGTCGACGCATTAGAGCCATTATAGCGTTCGCGCGTCCCTTATCGTGTTTTTGAATCTTGTTGTTCGTGTAAGGCTAGGAGCACTTGTTTCCTCATGGAGTAGCGACTCACTGTCAAACCATTTTTTTCCTTTTCTCTCCTTGGTTATGTATTCCGAATCACCAACCGGCGATGTGAGGAGTTCGTTTATACCAGTTGCTGCGGAGGTGATATTTCCTGTTTCTATTTGTCTTCGTATTTCTCCTAGGGCTTTTGAAGATTTTGTCAGCATTTCCAATATCTAGCTTCCTCTTGTATTTCGTTGTTGGTCGGTGGTTTCTTGTCGTTTGGGATTTTTCGTGTTGATAGTTTTGTTATTACTACGGGAGGTGTTTTCTCATTGTGGCTACGCCTGTGTTTGTAGTCAGTCTTTTTTTGTGATACAGCCTTGATATTGCTTGTTTATGAAGCACAAGTCTATTGTACTTGACCCATTGTGTGCTATGTATGTAATCTCGTGTGGTGTGTTGATTAAGTCTAACCGCTTCTGTCTGTAGGAAGTTTATTACTAGATTGCTCTTCTGGTTAGTTTTGTTTATAGCGACAGTTTAGATCTCCTGTTAGTATTACAGTTTCATTCATCTTTATTTATATGTCCGAGTGGCGTCATTTATTGAGTCGATAATTTGTTCGGCGGCTGGTATTTCTGGCTGGAAGTGTACGCACATTATTTTCCCACTTTTGTTTTAACTAGCAATATGTTTCTATTTTCTAGTATGGGTCTCTATCGGTGCTAGCCAAGGTTTGATGTAGCATGAGATTCCTCCGCTTGGTCTGCCAACAGGGCCCTGTGTTGCTAGATTGTGTTTGCTATAATATCCTTTGATTTATAATGGTTGTTGAAGAAACGTTTCCGTTAGTACTATGGCATCTTCGTGAAATATGTTATTTGGCAATGTCCTTACGATGTTTTCTAATCCTTCTACATTCCATAGCATCAGCGAATATGTTGAGATTCTATTGGGCTTTCCTTTATGTTCTTCTTTTCCTTGTACCGTCCTATCAATGTTGTCCGTTATGTTATTTCATGACGACACCAATGTTGCGCCTATGCGATTGGTGCCGAAAGGGCCGTATCAATAATCCTTCCGGCCAGAAGTCAGGATTCTCCGTTCCCTCGAGATGTCGGAGTGGAAACCCTATCTTGAAAGCTTTGTTTCGTCCCAATGTGGGGAGGGTTTCGCACGTGACGTTATCTTTTATGCCATTTTTGTGTAGAAAGCTTAGAACCTTTTTCTCTGATGTTTCATGCGAGTTTTCCTATGTAGCGCCATATTATTTTCTCGCCTATTTGTAGAGTACTCTCTCTTGCACCCGTGCCTATCTTTACTGTAGGGCGTTGTATTGGTCCTCTTCTTCTTGCTTTGACTATCTGGTACTCTTCTTCGTTTTGCGTTTCTTCGTGAACTTCATTTTCTTCATATTCATTTGAGTCCACCTCTTCATTTGTCTTAATAGTCTCTTGTTGATCGTTTTGAGGATGTTCCTCAGGCATATTCGTACCTGGCATTTTCTCTGTCTGAATATTTGTGGCTTCTTCTCTGTTGTTTTCCTCCGTGGATTTCTTATTTATAGTCGTATTAGTTTTTGTTGGGGAATTTGTGGGTTTTCTTACTTTTTTCGTTTTTACGCTCATGTATTCTAGTCGAGATGTTCTTTGTCTTTCCCGTGTTTCTTTGTGAGCCTCTGTTAACATCCTTGGAACCCACCTGCAACGAACCTTTTTCAACCTCAACACTTTCAATATTCTGCAAACGCTTGCTTCTCGTATTCCAATGTAGCATCACAATTCTTTCACTGTGATGTGTTTGTCAGCCAAAACCATGTCGTTAACACTCTGCACATTGTCAGGAGCTTGTGCAATGTGGGGTCTGCCGTTACGAGGATTATCCCGAATATTGGCGTGCCCTCTTTCATCGTGTAATCTGCTTACACACCGACTAACCGTACTGCGATCGACAGCAGCATCTCCATTCACTTTTTTCAACCTAGTGTGGATGTTTCCCCTGTCACATTCTCACAACAGAGGAATTCTATAATAGCACGTTGTTTCTGACGAATGTCAAGTGCAGCAGCCAGTTTTAAAATATGCTATGACAGCGCCACTCACGGGAGTGGGTTGAAATACATTTGAACACAAGCAGGAAGGATGTATGTATGAGCTTCATAAATTGCAAAGATGTAGAATGGAAAATAACTTAAAAAAATAGTGTGCATTTCTTTGGAGTGACCCTCACAGTAAATATGAAAATTTATTTTGGTCTTATTTGATTCTGTACATAATAAAATGTAAAGGTACTTGGTCTCAATGCTCTCTGACTAATAGTTTAAAACGTGAAATTGCATATCATTCATAGCTCGAGTTATGACTTATGAGAGGAACGAACCATGATGATGATAATGAAAAATTTGAAATACAAAACTTCAGAAATGATGAAATTAAAATTTTTCAGATCAAAATGACTAATAAATTTGAAATCCTGGAATCTTCAGATGAAAATATAGCAACCGAAGAAGAAACTGATATAAATAAAGAATGGCAGACTATAAGTTATACTATTAACTTGTCAGCATCAGAATGCATAGGTTATTAAAAAAGAGGCAAAACAAGAAATTGTTTGATGAGGATTGTGCACACATTGTATAGAAATGGAAGCTAACAAAAATGTATTTGTTACACGAGCAAAATTAAGTAAATTTAGAAAAAAATGGGTAACATCAGACGGGAAACCACTAGTTTATTAAAAGGCAAAAGGATAAATTATTTGAGAGAGAAAATTATTGATCTTGAATGCAAAAAAGAGAAACAACAGAGAAGTGTATCAGGGCATTAGGATAGAGAGAAAAGGGTTTCGGGTAGAACAATTATTCATGAATGAAAATTGAGATACGATTTCAGATTCCAGGAGTATATTAAATAGATGGAAAAATTGTGTTAATATGCTGTTAAATGTAAAATACAGAACAGGATATTGAAGAGGATGATTTACAGACAGCAGAAATATTAGTCACAGAACCAAGTGCATTAGAGGTTGAAATGACAATAGAAAAATTAAAGATGTATAAAGTATCAGGTTCAGGTGGGATCCCAGCAAAACTGATAAAATCATGAGGAGGAAAATTGATGGGCAAGATACATCAGTTACTTAGTATGATTTGGGGGGAAAACAGGCACTTCTAAATGAATGGAAAAAAATCTGTTATCACACCAATCTATAAGAATGAAGATAAAACAGATTTTAACAAATACAGGGACATCTGATTACTTTCAACTCCTTAAAAATTCTAACAAACATTTTAGTATCCAGACTTACTCCTTATATTGATGATGTAATAGATTATCATCATTGTGGATTTAGAATAAATAGGTCTACAATAGATCAGATTGTCTTGGGAGATCTTAATACTAAAGTGGGTCGGGAAGATATAGTCAAACCAACAATAGGCAAATCCAGTCTTCATGAAGATAGTAATGACAATGGGGTTAGATTAGTCAACTTTGCCGTATCAAAGAATCTCATTGTTAACAGCTCAACATTTCAGCATAAGGATATTCATAAATACACCTGGACGTCTCCAGATGGCGAAACTTGGAACCAGATAAATAATGTAATAGTGGACAAATGCTGAAACAGTAGCATAATCGATGTTAGATCAGTTAGAGGGGACAGACTGCAATTTGTATCATTCATGTGGTCAGGGTGAAAAATCAGACAATGGATATTGCTTATGAGAGAAAATTCTGAAAATTTTGAATTAAAACGCTTGAAATATAATGAAATGCGGCAACAATACCAGATCAAAATTGCTAATAGATTTGAAGTATACTGGAATCTTCAGATGACAATGTGGCAAACGAAGGAGAAACTGATATAAATAAAGAATGGGGGGGGGCTATAAGAAATACTATTAAATTGTCAGCATCAGAAAAGCATTGATTATTTAAAAAGAGGCAAAATAAGATATGGTTTGATGAGGAATGTGCCGACGTTGTAAAGAAAAGAAAAGAAAAGAAAGCTAGCAAAAATGAAATGGTTACACGAGCCAAATTATATAAATTTAGAGCAATTGGGTAGTATTAGACGGGAAACCACCAGGTTACTAAAGAGTAAAAAGAGGGAATATTTGAGAGAAGATAAATGAGCTTGAAATGAATGCCAAAAATAGGAACATTAGAGAATTTTATCAGGGAATTTGGATAGAGAAGAAAGGGTTTCAGGCTGGAACGAACATAATTCCGAATGAAAATGGGGATATGATCGCAGATCCAAGAGGATATTAAATAGATGGAAAAGTTATTTTAATCAGCCATAAAATGTACATACAGAACAGGGTATTGAAGAGGATAATTTACAGACTGCATAATTGCTAGTTGCAGAACCAAGTGCATTAGAGTTGGAAATGACGATAGAAAAATTGAAGATGTATAAAGCATCAGGATCAGATGAGATCCCAGCAGAACTGGTAAAATCAAGGGGAGAAAAATTGATGTACATGACATACTGGTTGCTTATTATGATTTGGGAAAAAGATGCTATTCCAGATGAATGGAAATAATTGATTATTGTTCCAATTTATAAGAAAGGAGATAAAACTGATTGCAACAACTACAGGGGCATCTCATTACTTTCATCTTCGTACAAAATTCTAAGAAATATATTAGTAAGCAGACTTGCTCCTTATATTGATGACATTCGAGGAGATCATCAATGTGGATTTAGAAGAAACAGGTCTACAACAGATCAGATTTTTGGTATAAGAGAGATTTTAGAAAAGAAATGGGAATATAATGGTACTGTATAACAACTATATGTAGACTTCAAAAAAAGGCATACAATTCCTGCTGGAGTTTTTAATTCCTAAAAAGTTGTTTAGACTTATACGAAAGTTTCTAAATGTCACAAAGTGTAGGGTGCGTGTAGGCAAACAGTTTTCGGACACTTTTGAAATCCAGAATGGGTTGAAGCAAGGAGATGCACTATCTCCTCTATTAAATTTTGTACTAGATCATGCCATGAAACATTTAGAGGATGAATAAGGCCTACAACTCAAAGGTATTAATAAGCTGTTAGTTTATGCTGACTATTTAACTCATGCCCCAAATGGGAGTCAATGACCAATCACGTTTCAATGATTTCTGTATTACAACCAATCAGAGACGTGTTTCACGAAATAATTATCAACGTTAGGATTATCATATATTAAGCAAAGCTCCTCCTTTTTAATATTCTGAACAGGTCTGACCGTTATTTTGCAGTGACTGAGCCTATACAAATACGGCTACCAGATTGTATATAATAGTGCTTACATGTCAACATTTGTAGCAATTGATTATACCACCAAAAAAAGAAACCACTGTTTGCACTTTCTTAAATGTATACGACATCAAAAATGAATTAATATATAGATTGATGTGTTTCATTTTTTCTCCACTAGAGAGCATTCTTACAATATTGCGTTCCTTTGGCAATAAATAGTATGATCTGGTTGCAGTGATAAACAAAAGAAGCAGTAGAAGCGTAGGCTACCTATCGTTTCTCATTAGTTTTCAAACATCACCGTTTACTTTAAATATAAAAATATTTTTAAATAACTGTAGTTAAATAATGATTTGTGAGTAAACAGCTTTATTTTATTCGTTAAATAGTCCTAACAAATGCCACTCTTGATTTCCAAATTCTCTAGATAAATTCACTCCTCACTTCGTGAGTCGTGAATTTATCGATAATTTGGAAATCACTCGTGGCATTACTTATGATAATGTAGTACTATTGGGCAATAGTGAAGAGATAAGAGTTCTAAAGGCAAACACGCACACACTATTGATAAGGTGTTAGTTTATAAAATGAAATAAGTTAAAATATACCTTCTTAGGTTAGTTATGCTGACTATTTAACTCAAGCCCCAAATGGGAGTCAATGACCAATCACATTTAAGTGATTTTTTATTTACAACCAATCACAGTCGTGTTTCGCCTAGAATTTACCAACTAAAGTTTATCATAATAAAGAAAGCACCTCCTTTTTAACATTCTGGATAGGTCATAGCATTATTTTGCAGTGTCTGACTCCCCAAGAAACACGGCTACCAGATTGTATATATAGTGCATGAATGTCAACACATACCGCATGCGGGAGTTGATATAAAAACATTTGTAGCAATTGATTATACCACCAAAAAAAGAAATCACTGTTTGCACTTTCTTAAATGTATTTATTCCCAGAAAAAATATAATTGTCATATTTACATCATAGGACATCAGAAATGAATTAATATACAGTTTGATGTGTTTCATTTTTTCTCCACTAGAGTGCAGTCATACAATATTGCGTAACTTTGGTAATAAATAATATGGTCTGGTTGCAGTGACGAACAAATTGATGCATATCAATCGTTTCTCATTTATTTTCAAACATCGCCGTTTACATTAAATATATAAGTATATATTTTAAATATTTTAAAATAACTATAAATAATGATTAAATAATGATTTGTTAGTAAACAGCCTAATTTTATTCGTTAAATAGTTCTAACAAGTGCCAGTCTTGATTTCCAAATTCTCTAGATAAATTCACTCCTCACTTCGTGAGTCGTGAATTTATCGATAATTTGGAAATCATTCGTGGCATTATTTATGACAATGTAGTACTATTGGGCAACAGTGAAGAGATAGACTACTAAAGGCCATCACGCACTCACTATTGAGTAACACTGAGAAATTGGGAATGTAGGTAAATATCAATAAAACTAAGTATATGGCCACATGTAGAAATACATTATGTAATGCAAATGGACAGCTGATGACAAATGAGGAAAATTTTGAAGAAGTGGCTGAATTCAAATACCTAGGAACAATAATCACAAATAGGAATGAGATGCAAACAGAAATTAAACATAGTAGTGCAGTCATTTGGTAGTTTTCCGGGAGTTTTGAAAATGGGAATTTATTGATTTCAATATGTTCTTTCCGAATTTCATCTTTGCCACCTCGTATCGTTGTCGCTTGTGCCGCTATATAGAAAAATTGCGCCTAAAATAAGTTTTTTGACAATTTCTCCTTTCTGACTCATTTCACGATAAAAGCACGTATATACAAAAACTAGAGGCAATTTCCTACAATTCATGTAATAACCCTTGTTTTTCTAAAATGAATAGTTTTGGCGTACGAGCTCCGCAAATTATAGTTCTAAACGCGTTTAGGCCAAAAAAAAACTCATTTCCACCCCACCTTGAGGCAGAGTAAGAGGCGCGTATTTTTATCGTGGTATCCCCATTAAGCCTAATCCACATGCAATTCACTATTCCAAAATTTAGCCCATTCTCCTTCGCATCGCTTTTCTTGATGGACCAGATGTTGCGAGTTCATTGTTTTTAGTACCGATCGAAACGTCACAGACCGAACTTTCTTTCACATTATCCATGATGGGATTATCAGTTTCATAGCAATCCTCTTCGTTCTCGATTTCATCATACGTTTGCTCAAAAATAGTATCCGTTTCTTCTTCTTCATCGCTATCTTGTGATGGATCTTGCGAGTTATCACAGGTACCATTTCAATTCGTGCATATAACGCAGCACTTTAACCCAGCCTTTCCGCATCCACATGCTTTTTGACATCTCTTTTTTGCATTCAGAAGAAATAAGTTTTAACAAGCTTTTCGGAGCTGGGAGCTCGAGTGTGGTGACAGGAATTAGCCCGTTCTTGTTTATTTTCCATCCCCATTATTCTGCATTTTGTTCATTCCCATACCACTGCTGAACCTGGTGATGGGTTGTCGTGCTGCTGCTTCTGTTGGTGGTAGCGACGCAATATTTAATTTACTTTTTTATGCTGATGTTGTGAAGCATGCATATCTATAGTTGTTTAAAGACATACTTTTTTACATTTCACGTTACTGTAACTGTATAATTCAAGAAGGAAGCGTTCTCCAGCTTTAGCAATGATCTCTGGATCAGCATTTGGAATTTGAATGCCTGGATAGCCTCACCTCGTTTAAATTTAATTTTCCCTTGTTTTAAATAATGCTGATGTTGTATCACAGCCACTGTAGGCATGCAATAATAAAATATGATCTGCGGCTGTTTTATCTATAATACTTTTTGTTGAATATATTTGTTGCGAAATGTTTCGTTTTCCTGGTTTGAGAATATATATGTTTGAACGCGTAGATAGAGCCGTCAAAAGAATAAGATCTACATATTCGCCAACAGCTATTACGAAATCAAATGCCGATGAAAAGTTTATTGCGGTATTGATTAATAGCGTATCTGCATCTTCCGTGGCTTGTTTGACCATGAACTTCTCAGCTTGAAATGTTGTCAACATTCCAATGAAGCGGTTCATGTTTGCATCATTGCCCAGGTATTTATTATGTGACATAGTTGGGATCATTGTCTCGTCAGAAAGTATGTCTACTGAAACAGTGTTTCATGATCGTCGGGATTGCTCCGTATATTTGGTACTATGGTTTGCTACATCTTCTGGATATCCATCAAATACGATAAAGGCATTGGATGTATAGTTCATGATCGAACGTAGGTAACGTATTTATTGCATATGGATGAAAACTGGTTGTAATAAATATCCTCCGTCGGTGATGTAAATATTATTCTTTTGACGGCTCTATCCATGCGATCAAACATTGAGGAACTGGTTTGAGGAATATATTATATTCTCAAACCAGGAAAAGGAAAAAGTTCGCAACAAATATATTCAACAAAAAGTATCATAGATGAAAACAGCCGCAGATCATATTTTATTCTTGCATGCCTTCAGTGGCTGTTGTACAACATCAACAATATTTATTCAAGGAAAAATTAAATTTATTAATGTACTCCGAAAAAAAATCCAGATGTAAACGAGTTTATCCAGGTATTAAAAAATCCAAATTCTGATCCACAGATCATTGCTAAAGCTGGAGAACGCTTCCTTCTTGAATTATACAGTTACAGTAATGTGAAATGTATTAAAAGTATGTCTTTCAACAACTATATATATGCATGCTTCACAACTTCAGCATATAAAAGTAAATTAAATATTGCGTCGCTACCACCAACAGAAGCAGCAGCGCGACAACCCATCACCAGATTCAGCATTGAATGGTATGGGAATAACAAAATGCAGAGAAATGGGGATGGAAAATAAGAACGGGCTTATTCCTGTCACCGCACTCGAACCCCCAGCTCCGGAAAGTTTGTTAAAACTTATTTCTTCCGAATGCAAAAAGAGATGTCAGAAAGCCTGTGGATGCAGAAAGACTGGGTTAAAGTGCTACGTTATATGCGCGAATTGTAGCGGTACCTGTGATTACTCGCAAGTTCCATCACAAGATAGCGATGAAGAAGAAGAAACGGAGATTATTTTCGAGTAAACGTAAGATGAAATCGAGAACGAAGAGGACTGGGATGAAATTGATAACTCCAACGCGGATGATGTGGAAGGCAGTTCGGTCTGTGACGTTTCGATCGGTACGCCGCTTACTCTACCTCGAGGTAGTGTGGAAATGAGCTTTTTTGGCCTAAACGCGTGTTGAACTACACTTTGCGGCGCTCGTACGCCGAAACTATTATTTTTTGAAAAACAACGGGGTTATTAGGCCTACTTGAATTGTAGGAAATAGTCTCTAGTCTAATTTTGTACATAATTTTTTTTATCGTGAAATGAGTCGGAAAGGAGATATAGTCAATAAACTGCTTTTAGGCGCCATTATGGCGGCGCGAGCGGCAAATATACGAAGTGGTAAAGTTGAAATTCGGAAAGAGCACATCGAAATCTATAAAATTACCCATTTTCAAAACTCCCGGAAAACTTTCCAAGTAACCTTTTTTTTTTTAGAACCAAATGACTGTACTATAGGCTCAATTCTGGAAATGCGTTCTATTATTCATTACAGACTTGACGTTCCAACTCCTTTCAAAAAACGTTAAACTGAACATATATAAAACTATTATTCTACCAGTTATATTATATGGATGCAAAACATGGACTCTTACTTTAAGGGAGGAAAGGAGTTTACAAGTATTTGAGAATAAAGTTCTTAGGAACATTTTTGGACCAAAGAGAGATGAAGACAAGCGATTGGAGAATACTACATAACAGTGAACTAGGCCTATGTGGTCATAGGAAGCTAGATATAATATGAACAGTTATGTCTCATAGACTATGATGGGCAGGACATGCAACACGAATTGGGAATGAAAGACTTGCATGGAAGCTTCTTGTAGGAAAACCAGAGGGAAAAGGCCCAGTTGGTAGATCAAGAATAAAGTGGGAGAATAACATTAACTATGATTTGAGGGAAGTAGATTATATAGGGAATGATTGGAAAATATTAGCTGAGGATAGGGTTGTATGGAGAGCTTATGTCCGCGCTGCCATGAACCTACGGGTTCAGTAGTGCCAGTGAAATAGTTACTGTAGGTCAGATTTTTAGTATAAGACAGATTTTAGAAAATAAATGGGAATATAATGGCACACTGCATCAACTATATGTAGACTTCAAAAAGGGAAAATGGGGAGCTATCTAGTATCCTGCTGGAGTTCAGAATTGCTAACGAAGGTAGTTAGACTTATTCAAATGTGTATAAATGACACAAAGAGTTGGATGTGTGTAGACAAATAGTTTTCAGTTAATTTTGAAATTCACAATGGGTTAAATAGGTTGTATTCAACCCGCGGGCCGCTTGCGGCCCTCGATCCCATCGCATGCAGCCCGCAATGATGTTTGATCTATCATATCGCATTCGGCCCGCAGTGATATTTGTAATTTATAGTCTAATATCAATTATGAAGTAAGTAATTCTACTTGGTTTAAACTTGAAGGAGCAAGACGTTTCTGTTTCCAACACATGTGTTTGCGAAAGTTCATCCTACTCATCCTCTTACTCAAAACATGGTGAAATCACATCCGTTTTAAGAAACACCCAGTCCACATTTTTATTTACGATCCTACCTACCTCACATCGCTTTGAAGTCTGCGTGCATTGTTGACAACTTTCAAAGGCGAGTGTGTGCCAGATGTTTAATTATCATTACATTTTGTAGGCGTAGATTTCAAGTTAGTTTTCAGTTTGCAGTTGTTTGCTCACAGTGTTAGTGAGAGGTTTGAAGAATATAATTAATTCTGTGAGTTTTGAAAGTGTTGATTATGGCTTCTAAATGCAGCGGAAAGAAAATAAAGTTTTCAGACGAAGGCATATCATTTCAAATAATGTGGATAAATCTGTACTTTTTACTGAAGTAAACAAGAAAGCAGTGTGTTTAATTTGTAGTGAAACAATTTCAGTGTTAACATAAAGCGATATTAGGACAGCAAACATGAGTCTTTATATGATAAATTTGGAGGCCAATTTCGTGAGGACAGTGTATCAGAACTTATAATTAAACTTTCGGGACAGCTGTTAAGTTTTAAGAATGTGTCAAGGAAATATTATAAGTTTCAGTCTGTTTTCTTCCCCTTTCTCCAGTAAAATAGACGAGGTGCCTGAGGACCTGCATTGGTTTTCAATGTGCATCAGACCTAAAAAATAAGTTTAACTATGTCCCCTTACTACAATTCTTTCGCGACTATTTCAAAGAGAAAAATATCCGGGCATTGATATACATGCGCTTCATTTCGCATCAGTTTTTCGGTAGCACATATATATGCAAACAAGTGTTCTGCAGGATGAAACGTGGAGTGCGCAACGAGAATGCGAATCATCGACAGTCATCTGTAGAGTTCGCTTCGACTTGCTACACATGAATCAAACCAGATATTGGGTGCCTTGTTCGTGAAAAGTAATGCCAGGTGTCGCATTGACAGATAAAAAAATTAATTATTTTAATGCATTACTAAAAAAATAGAGGAACACGTGTTTAAACCAAAGCCACAAAATAAATATTTGTAAACATTTAATTTCTGAGAGTCAGATGTTTTGAGTTCAAGTATTGTTTAAAATCAGATTGAAGATCTTCTGGGTTTTATTAATTTTTCTCTGAATATGTTAGTGAAATTCCAAGAGTTGCTGAAACCAAAGTGAGTTCGTATTGATTTATTTTTTTAAAAACAGGTTTGAAGAATAATCTGTGGTAGGGAATTGTTATTTTGTGTTCTCTGAAGCTATACTGAGCAATGAGACATCTGAATGAAACATCAGTTGCACGAGCAGTTGCATTGATTAAAGATGGTCGTTCCATTCGCCATGTATCTAGGATTCTTGATGTCAGCCCTTCCATCATCCATAGGCTGTGGAGGCGATATAGAGAGACAGATGGATACAAGAGGAGACCCGGACAAGATCGTAAGAAGAATACAAACGTACAGGATATATTTCTTGTCTTATCAGCTTTGCGCAGAAAAAAACTACAGCCAGAGATCTACAAGATCATTTACGCACAGCAACTGGGACCAGTAATTTCTGATCAGACTGTAAGAAATAGACTGAGAAATGCAAGGTTGAGGTCTAGAATCCCCTTTAAAGCCCCTAGTTTAACACGTCAGCACAAAGAAGCCCGGCTGCGATTTGCTCGGAATCATGTCAACTGGCAGCTCCGCCAATGGAAGGGTGTTTTATTCACGGACGAATCAAGATTTCGTCTAACAGGTTCTGATGGTCGTACATGTGTATGGAGACTTCCTGGTGAACGTTTCAGTCCAGCCACAATTATTGAACGTGGCAGATTTGGAGGTGGTTCGGTTATGGTTTGGGCTGGGATTACTATTGAATCTTGGACAGAGCCTGTTGTTGTCCCACAGCGCATGAATACTGATATTTACATTAATGGCATTATCCTCCAACATGTTGTACCCTTTGCTTATGGGTATTGACCCTAATTTTTCTTCTAATGCTAGATAATGCTAGATGTCATACAGCACAGGCTACCAGAGATGTCCTGCAAGAATGCCAAATTCGGGTGATGGACTGGCCTGCTGCATGCAGTCTGGACCTTAATCCGTTCGATAATATGTGGGATAAGTTGGAAAAACTTGTTCGTAAGCGTCCTGCTGTACCTCAGAACCTTGAAGAACTTTCACATGCACTCACCGAGGAATGGGAGAGAATCTCACAAGTTTTTGTACGAAGGCTTCTGTGAAGCATGCCTCGTAAGTGTAATGCGGTCATTCAGCTCACGGAGGACACACGAAGTACTGAATGGGGGCATTCAGTAGCCAAAGCGCTGCAAAAGCGCTTTAGCGCTTTATCTGCAGCATACCATTCAGAGGGCAATAAAGCGCTCTAGCGGACTTGCAGCTACTGCAGCGAAGTAAAAGTAGGCTGCAGACAGAAAAAACCGCTGCATCCATTGTGATTGGCCGGTTCATTCAGTTTAAACATGGCGTCTTTGTCCATAAACAATTTATATTTTATGTACAAATTTTGTGTTATTTATGTCTGGACATTAATATATGAGTTATTCGAGGTGGCTAACCGTTTTAGACGAACATAAGTGATATATTATGTAAAACTAAAGACAGTGATAATTTTAAGATTATTATCAAGATCAAGAATTTACGATTATAACCTCTTTTCATGCAAATCATTGTGTTATTGACGAGTGAATGTTTTTATTATGAAAATTGTATCCGCAGATGATTCATTCGCTAATACCTGGTGCCAAGTTTTATAATTTTTGTTTTCAAGATATATGAAATAAATTAGAATAGTATGATTGTGTTCATGGGGTCATTTCTGGAAGTGCTACAGTGGTTGTCGAACCAATTTTCTCTACAGATAAAACAAACATTTGTACTATTCTTTAAATGTGCAACACAATAAGAAATTTGTGTAATGGACAAAGAGATGAACTGTGTATCTTATGTTTGTAATCTTTTCTGAATAAAGAGCTTTGTGAAGTATCAGCCATAACTTGAATTCAAATATTACAATATTCTAGTTTTCTTATCTAAATTGACCAGTGAAGATACAAATACTCAGTATGATGTGCATGAATAAAATTAAATTACAGCTAGAGTTGGTTAATGTATTAACAGAAAATTTTGCACTCAGCATGGGATTTTAATCACAGCTGATCCATTATTATTTAATCTCCAACTTTATATACTATGTCCTATCATTGAGATACTGAGAGCCGTTACTTGAACCAGGTATGAATAATTTTCACATTAATTCCCAATTTATCATAAAATGAAATGTGGTGTTATATCTTTTAATTCAAATGCATGTAGTCTCTCGTATGGGATATTGCTATTCACTGTATATTACCGTTAATCTTGGTGGTAAATGTTTTTCATGTATTATAAATAATTCAGTGATATACTATTTAGTGTAGCACTTAACTTTACTAAGAAACTGGCATTGCTAATGTTAGAATTATATTAAATAATGTCTTTAAGTATGGTGAGTGAGAGGTTATCTATAATTAACTGCTGTTATGACAGAATTTCACATACATGGTTGGAAATTACATATAATGTTTTGGTTTTATTTTAGCCATAAATATTATGGTAGTTACTCTTATAAGTAATTATTATCAGATGATGCAAAAAAATTAATTATTAAGAAAACTATTTAAATTATTATAAATTAATATTCTTCTTTGTTTTCATTCCTATTCCTTGACAAATTTAAAATAAAGATGAAGTATGTTTGAGGTTGAAAAAATACAATGATGTCTTCCTTTATACAATTGTTTGGTTGCTGTACTTAGGTCATGTCTTGCACCACATACATTAATTTTGCACATATGCCTGTACTTCCTGCATTTTCTAGTGTAACCCCTATTCCTCATAGATTTAAATATAGACCTAAAGTGTCAAATATTATGTAAGAAATCACATGAATAAAAGGCTGAACAATTGAATAAAATTTACCCTACAGCCCACCTGGCAATACTTTTAGTGTGGTTATTAAATATATGTGTTATGTGATGATGAAGAGAATATATGCATCACATAGGGAATTCGCAGGAGTGATGTTTAAATATAATAAAATAATATCAAGTTGTGTCCAAATCAGGGTCAGATCAAGTGATTAGATTAAGCCCCTATATTATAGAGGTCTGTAATTAACTAGGGTGCAGGCTGACTACATCTGAAATGGATGTTATGAAAATGGGGAAAGGTGGAATAAAATTGTGGTAGGGGAAAATGGGAGAAACCCTGAAAGAACATGCCGTAGATCCGTTTCCTCCACTACAAAATCTACTTATAATGACCGAGACTAACCAAGTTAAAAAAAGCTACTCTTACTAAAACACAAATTAATATGATTAAACTAATAATAAACATTATAAATAAGGTTCTCGAGAAGCCAGCGGTGAGAGGCGAGCGTCTAATCGCTTGCGTCACGGAGCCGCCTGATATATTAATAATTAAAAAAATACCAATTTTCTCGTTATAATAATATTTTATTTTAAACGATCTATTCGTCGATTTTATAAATTACATACATTAAAATAAATCGTAAAATCTGTATAACCCTATTAGCATTATGATTAATTTCAATAGCATCGCGTAGTAATATGAGTAATGAGCCAATGAACAAATTTAAATTTGGCGGTATAGCTGCATGCAGCGGTCCATTCAACAAACTCCTTAAATTTCCGCTGCAAATGGCAGCCATTTTTGCTAAAGCGCTAGAGCGCTTTATTGGCAGCTGAATGCGCCCAATGTTGAAATAACCATGAAACCAAAAATTGTAAATCTCCACTTTGTTTTCTGTTACAAATTATAACTTGTTCGTATTGCTAATGCTGTACAAGAAAATATTGTTTGAATGTCTATTCTAATTTTACATAAATCTTCAATTTATAATTACAAAAGATCAAACATTAAATTGTTTCAACATTCATTCTCGTGTTTTGGTTTAAACATGTGTTCCTCTAATTTTTTGAGTAGTGTATAATCATTTTATTTAAAATTTAAACTAAAATTTATATTAAACTTACAAGGGTTAATAACACTTTATTTATATTATCCAATTTAGATTTTAGAATTAGATTTTACATGATTTTTTTTTTTGCGCGATAGTGCATTTTGTCGTACTTACAGTGGCGACCATGATTGAAAGTTTAACTTCCTACATTTCGGGGTTGCCATCCTAAATAACTATACTATAATATTACATATTACAAACCACGTGTGGGAAGTAAAACCATTGCCCTCTATGTATACTATGTAGAAAGTATATACAAAAATATATCCGAAAAGTAGTGTTAATATACATTATACGAAACAAATCACTGCATTTTAAATGAACTGAACTTTATTTCAAACAATATAAAATAATAAATACGTACTTGCCGCCATTTTATAACTGATTGTGGTCACGGCCTGCTGTAGTTTCAAATAATAAACTTTGCCCACACTGTTAACGTTAGTCTGTTGTTTATAATGAACGCAAATATTTACAACAAAGATGTTATTATTTTACGTATTATTTATTATTTTAAAAACACCATCGGGCAAAAAATAATGTACAGCGCACGTATATGAAGTGTTTTACAGCATCTCGGAAATTAAAAACGTCGCTATCGCTCGGTTTTTAAACGTTTTCCTCACTTCTGTAAAGACCACTTCCCAACCTCGCATCGTAATGTACAATTACTTAACTAATATATGATTATTATTTTAATTAAAATAACATCAATATATTAGCTATTTTATATTTAAATTAATTGGTTTATCTTAGATCCTATTTAATAAGATAAAAAATCGGATTATGTGGCTCGCAAACCAATTCAGCTTAACGACAGTGGCCCTTTTCCAAAAAAAGGTTGGACACGCCTGGGTTAAAGCAAGGAGATTGCACTACCTCACCTACTATTCAACTTTGTAGTAGAGCTTTACATCAAATTTTTAGAAGATGAAGGATGTCTACAACTCATTGGTATTAAAAAGGTGTTAGTTTACGCTGATGATGTAGTATTGTTAGGCAAAAACGAGGAGATGTTAAGGGCCAATACACACACACTATTGAGAAACACTAAGAGATTGGGCCTGGAAGTAAACATTAGTAAAATTAAATGTATGGTAACACATAGAAATACATTATATAGTAGAAATGGACAGTTAATGGCAAATGAAGGAAATTTTTAAGAAGTGGCTAAATTAAAATAGCTAGGAATAATAATTTTGAATAGGAATGAGGTGCACAAAGAAGTAAAACATAGGCTTAGTTCTGTAAATGCCTGCTATTATGCATTACAGGGACTGTTGTCCCAACTTCTCTCAAAAAACATTATACTGAAAATGTATAAAGCTTTTATTCTCCCAGTTATACTATATGGATGTGAAATATGGACTTCTACTTTAAGGGAGGAGAGAAGATTATGAGTATTTGAGAATAAAGTTCTTAAAAAAAAAAAAGGTTTTGGACCAAATAAATATGGACAGGCTAATGGAGAGACTACTTAACAGCGAGTTACACAATCTTTATGGAAAACCAGATAAGCCTATAACACGAACAGTTAAGTCTCGTAGATTGAGATGAGCAGGACACATGGCTAGAATGGGAAATGATAGAGGGGCATAGAAACTCACTATTGGAAAACCGTAGGGATAGAATCCGGTAGGTAGGCCAAGAATAAGGTGGGAGAATAACATTAACCATGATTTGTGTGAATTAAATCATATTTGGGGATGATTGGAAAACATTAACTTAGTATAAAGATATATTGAGAGCGTATGTCTATGCGGCTGAGAACAAATTTGTTCGATTGTGCCAGTGAGTTAGTTATCCGGTCTCTCTATACTACTATTAACTATATATTTCCTGTTTTTCTTAATTAATTGATACATATATCAATTTAACTTTATGCTTTAAATGTTTACATTATTATTATTATTATTATTATTACTATTAAATTAACTTGGAACTGAACTACACCCACACACGAGCATCTGCTCACATGATTATTAAGATTACCGTAATTATAATTTTGATTTTTTTTGTTTTGTCTACGTAGTTTTTAAATAGGCCTATGCTTTTTATATTGTATTGTTTTTTTAAAGAAATAAATAATGTATATACTTGTGAAAATATTTGAGGGCGCTCACGATGGTGAGTAGCTCCCGGCGGGTGACACAATAGTTTCTCTTAGCCTTGGTTGTGTTCGACCAAAGTAGACGATGACCTCCTCCAGTCCGCCTTGGTTTTGGGACAACACAGCTCTGGTGCCCACGTTGCTGGCGTTGGTATCGATGACATACTTCCCGTCCGACATCGGATATACACGAACAGGTTAGTATATAAGGCTTCCTTCGGATTCTGGAACGCCATCTCGGTTTCTTTCTTCCATTGGAACGTCCTATTTTCTTCAGTAAGTTGGGTTAAGGGCTTAACAATATTGGCGTACCCCTTGACAAATCTTCTGTAATAGGTACACAGGCCCTGGAAATGACGAAGTTCTTGTATGTCTTTTGGTCTGGGCCATTCCTGTACAGCCTCCAACTTCTCAGGATCTGTAGCCACACCATCGATCCGTACAATGTAATGCAGATAAGAAACTTCCCGTTGAAATAGTTGTCATTTCTTTGGATTTATCTAAAGTCGAGCTTGCCGTAATCTCTCAAATGCTTTTTGTAGATTAGCTAGCTGTTCTTTGAAGTTCCTTCCTGTTACGTAGATGTCCGGATACAGCAAGCAGGATGCGGTTTTCTCTGTCCTCTGGAAGAAGTGCTACCTGCCAGTAGCACGACTTAAGATCAAGGATGGAGATCCATATGGATCCTACCAAGGTGTCCATGGTGTCGCCGATTCTTGGTAGAGGAAAACAGACCTTGATGACATCATTTAGCCCCGTGTAGTCGACACAGAAGCGGATCTCACCATTATTTTTCTTTACTAGCGCTACAGGCGAAGACCAAGGGCTCTCAGATTCCTCGATGATGCCTTGAGCCATCATATCCTCCAGTTGTTTGTTTATCTTCGCCTGCTCTGCCAGTGGGGCCTGTAGAGTTGGTAAACGAATTGCGCGGGCGTCTCTGGTGTCGATGTGATGCATTACTCTGTTGGTTCTGCCATGGCCATCTTCGGTTAGGTTGAAGATGTCCCGGAACTCGACCTCCAGGTTGCGAACCTCGTTCGCCTGTACTATGTTGAGATTGCTGGCAGCCCTTTGTAGCAACTCTCGTAGTAATGGATTTTCTATCAGGCTCGTCTCGTTCGGTATCTCGTCCATAGATTTTATTGCGGTAACACACTCACAGGTACCCAAGACGGTCCCACTAGGTACCACCTGGTCTTGGCTTGTCACTTTCAGGATTATGACTGGAACAAGTTCAAGGGCTGCTAACAAGGCTGTGGTCACAATCAGTCCTTCTTGGAGATTTCTTCCGGCGTCCAGCTGCATGTCTCGTCGGGGACGTCCTTCCATCTGCACAATCACCAACATCTCACAACCAGGTGGGATCACCTCCTCCTTTAGAATTCTGCAGACGGCTTATCTCTGGCCCAAATCGTTGAGTAGCACCTCATCACGGCCGAAGCGGTATACTTGTCGTCTGATGTCCATTGTAGCGTTGTACGTCCTTAGGGCATTCAGGCTTAAGATGACGTCCTCGGTAACTCCAGCGACGAATGCCCACAGATGTAGCTTGCACCTTCCCAGTATCAACTCCAAGAGATCCTCCTTCTCCACGTGCATGGTGTCCTCCGATGCAGCGCGAAGCTCGAATTTCTGTAGTGGCATCATCTCAGGCAACCCTTCCGCTATTCTGGTTTAACGACGGTCAACGTCACTCCCATATTGATGATCACTCGGCAAGGCCATCCACAGATCCATCCATCAGCAATAAGTCCCCCGTTCCAATTGTTCAGAGCATTCAGTATGAACCGAAGAGATGATGGAGATAACGACGGAGCCAGTATCCCCCACCTCACACCGGCCCATGTTTAGTTTGTGGGCCGAAGTCTGCAATCCTCCATCAGATGTCCATTTTATCTGCAGTTCCAGCAGGTTGGTCTTCCATGTCTGCAACTCTGGAATTGCACTGAGGATTGTCCCTTGGCATTCAGGGCTCCGTTGATGGTGTAATGTTACGCCATTGTTGTTTAATCTCACATTCCCTTAAGTCTAAGCAGATGCCTCCTCCCCTTCGATCAACGTTGCTACGAGTTCGATGATGGCCTTGTGCATCAGCTGTTCTATGGCCATGCTGTATTCATGAAGCGACTCCCCGACGCGCTTGGCACAACCCTTTATTTGGGCCCAATAAGCGGCATCGAGATGATATCATGAGCAGCAATAGTAATTTTTATGACTATTTACCCTAAACGTGGGTTCTAACATATATCTACAAGTATTTCGAGATGTAAAAGTACAGCCTATACCCTTCATAAACTGTAGAATTATATTTTGCCGACTGACTTACTTCAACTTCAAATTCATTTTCAATAACTAACAACTCAGCTGTGACATCAAGAATAGAAATAAACACTGGTGTATTGAAAACTGGCTGCTGCATTGGAATGGAATAAGATGGGATGAAAAAAAAAGACAATCTGTTTTCACCTATTACAATAATTTCAGGCCTCATAGTAAAGTCATTTGGTCGTTTTGCCTGGAAAGTTTTCCGGGAGTTGTGAAAATTTGTAATTTTATAGAATTCGATGTGCTCTTTCCGAATTTCAACTTTGCCGCTCACACCGCCATTTTGGAAAAATGGCGCCTAAAAACAGTTTTTTTTACAATTTCTCCTTTCTGACTCATTTCACGATAAAAGGACGTATATACAAAATTAAACTAGAGACAATTTCCTACAATTCATGTAATAACCCTTGTTTTTCTAAAATCGATAGTTTTGGCGTACGAGCGCCGCAAATTATAGTTCTACACGAGTTTAGGTCAAAAAAGCTCATTTCCACCCCACCCTGAGGTAGAGTAAGCGGCGCGTATTTTTATCATGGTATCCCAGGAGGCATAATCCACATGCAATTCACTATTCCAAAATTTAGCCCATTCTCCTTCGCATCGCTGTTCTTGATGGACCAGATGTTGCGAGTTCATTGTTTTTAGTACCGATCGAACTTTCTTCCACATTATCCATGATGGGA
Source organism: Diploptera punctata (assembly GCA_030220185.1). Taxonomy (NCBI): domain Eukaryota; kingdom Metazoa; phylum Arthropoda; class Insecta; order Blattodea; family Blaberidae; genus Diploptera; species Diploptera punctata. Next base: position 294,033 of record JASPKZ010004193.1, read on the forward strand.
TTATCAGTTTCATCGCAATCCTCTTCGTTCTCGATTTAATCATACGTTTGCTCGAAAATAGTCTCCGTTTCTTCTTCTTCATCGTTATCTTGTAATGGAACTTGCGAGTTATCACAGGCACCACTACAATTCGTGCACTTTATCCCAACCTTTATGCATGCAGAGGCTTTCTGACACCTCTTTTTTCATTCGGAAGAAATAAGTTTTAACAAGCTTTCCGGAGTTGGGGGCTCGAGTGTGGTGACAGGAATTAGCCCGTTCTTGTTTTATTTTCCATCCCCATTGCTCTGCATTTCATTCATTGCCATACCACTGCTGAACCTGGTGATGGGTTGTCGTGCTGCTACTTCTGTGGTGGTAGCGACGCAATATTTAATTTACTTTTATATGCTGATGTTGTGAAGCATGCATATCTATAGTTGTTCAAATACATGCTTTTCTTACATTTCACATTACTGTAACTGTATAATTCAAGATTGAAGCGTCCAGCTTTAGCAATGATCTCTGGATCAGTATTTGGATTTTTGAGTACCTGGATAGCCTAACCTCGTTTACATTTCATTTTTCCTTGATTAAATAATGCTTATTTTGTATCACACCACAGAATGCATGCAAGAATAAAATATGATCTGCGGCTGTTTTATCATAAGTAATGCCACGAGTGATTTCCAAATTATCGATAAATTCACGACTCACGAAGTGAGGAGTGAATTTATCTAGAGAATTTGGAAATCAAGAGTGGCATTTGTTAGGACTATTTAACGAACAAAATTAAGCTGTTTACTCACAAATCATTATTTAACTATAGTTATTTTAAAATATTTATATATTTTAATGTAAACGGCGATGTTTGAAAACAAATGAGAAACGATAGGTACGCTTCTACTGCTTCTTTTGTTTATCACTGCAACCAGATCATACTATTTATTGCCAAAGGAACGCAATATTGTAAGGAGGAGCTTTCTTTAATATGGTAATTATAACACTGATAAATATTTGGTTAAACACGACTCTGATTGGTTGTAAAACAAAAATCATTGAAACGTGATTGGTCATTGACTCCCATTTGGGGCATGAGTTAAATAGTCTATGATATTTTTTCTTGAATATATTTGTTGCGGAATTTTTCCTTTTTCTGGTTTGAGAATATATATGTTCGAACACGTAGATAGAACCGTCAAAAGAATAAGATGATCTACATATTCGCCGACAACTATTACGAAATCAAATGCCGATGAAACATTTATTGCGGTATTGATTATTGGCGTATCCGCATCTTCCGTAGATTGTTTGTCCATGAAGTTATGTTTATCACTGTACACTGGTTTAATTGTATTCCTTCGCACTGTTTTCACAATCGGCGATGGCGTTTATCGTGGGTCTACTGCGTTAATAATTATACAAGGGCGTTCTAGCCCACTGATTTATATATTAATTTATGGAGTTTAAATACTCAGTCGATTCGCTATGATCGATTAATCTCTTACGTGGTTACTAGCAGTCGAGGGAATGCTGCGTATTATTTAAGCTTACTCGCGGATACTCTAAATTATTCTTGTGATTAATAAAAATGTTTAAGTCCCGATACTTGAGATACTTCGGTGAAAATCTTAAGTCCTTAAATTCAAGTTACCACTGTTGGCCGCGCTGCCAGTGTTTGATGAAGACGTGGGCAAGGCCCGAACGCAAGCACAAGTGTCTGAGGTTCGTCTCCCTCGTCCATTACGTAAACTAGGTTCTCCCACTATATCGACCTCGTGGTCCTGAGATTAGCTCTTAGGCATACGTAACAAATAACATGATTGGTTAATGTATCCTTATAGTACAGTGGAGGAAATTGGTATAAAGTCACTTGTTAGAAGTGTGAACACAAAGTTTATTTACTCTTTCTTTGGCATTTTTCTATCTTAACTTAGGGGGAGATTGAGTGTAAAACACACAAATAATGTCAAAATTAATTATCCATTTCCGTCCGAAAAAGTACATGAAAACCGAAACCACTGTCACATATGGGTGGAAATTAGTATAAAGGCACTTTGTGTATTTCACAGATTAAACCAAAAAGACTGAGTACAAAGTTTACAACAAAGTTCTAAAATTTAGTTGAACCTCCATTGTTCTTAATTACTTGGAAGATTCTCTTTGGCATTGACTTCATGAGGGTGTTTATTTCTTCCGCTGAGATTCAAGCCTGCTCTTCACGAATAGCATTTTTGAGCTCAGTCATTGTCCCAAACTGCCGTCCATTTCGATACACACGCCTTGCCAGGATCCCCCATAAGTTCCCAGTCGGGTTTAAATCAGGACTTCTGGCTGGCCACGTCAAAATAGGTATTTCTTTCTTCCTGAGCCACTCCTTTGATTTGGCAGACACGTGCATGGAAGTATTATCTTGTTGAAAAATTAGATTTTCGCCAAATTCCTCATACATTCGTATCAATTCGGACTCCAGAAGCTCGTCAGTGTAGGACCCAGAATTCATCTTGGTGCGTATCCATGCCAGTTTTGATCTTCCTTTAAAGCAGAATGCTGCCCAAATCATAACGCCTCCACCACCGAAGTTTCTACTCATTCTAACTTGCTCTTCAGTACGGAGGTCGTGTCAGTAATACTGAAAGCCATCAGGCCCGTCGAGATTAAATTTCTTCTTGTCACTGAATATTACTTTATTCCATTCTGAGGTCCAGGACATGTGTTCTTCAGCAAAAGTCATTCTAGCTTTCTTATGTGCATTATTCAGAGGTAGTTTACTAAGATTTTTTTTAAATTTTAGGTTCTTGTCTTCTGACAGAATTTGTCTTACTCGTCTGGCTGTTAATGACAACTTCAAATCAGCCTGGATTTGAGAAGAAAACATACTCTTACCTTTTGCTTTACGTAAAATGGCATGTTTAGTGCGCTCAGACAATTTTATTGTCCGTCCATTCTTCCCGTTTTTTCTATATTGTGAGCCCAGTTTGACAAAATTATCAATGACACATCTTGAACGTCCCAATTTCGTAGCTATTTGTCGATTGGAAAGGCCCATCTACGTTAAGGCACTAACTCTTGCTTTCTCTTCATTTGATAGAGGCTTTCCACGCGGCATTGTACGCACTACTGACTTGTAACTGATGAACGATGCTCACAGACACGTCTTCTCCATGTAACTGCAGTGTTTTGTTTACATTTATGTCTGTGTAAGAGTCAGAAGTTGACCTGCCTTTATACCGATTTCCACCCCTAGGAAAGCGTTTTCTTAGTTTTTACGTAATATTTACGTATATAATAAATACAAAATGTGGAGACCTGTATGAAATTATGTCCTAGATAATTATATGTAATCTATGGCACACATACGGTATTTGAATAAATATTTCAGGTTGTTTTACTACTAAAAGTTAGTGCCTTTATACCAGTTTCCTCCGCTGTATAATCTGGGAAGGTGTTGCAATTTTGTTATTGGTGATTTTGTCGTCGGAGGTTGGGCCCTATCCATGGTGGCTTCACGTACAGTTGGATCATAAGTTTTGTTACTTAGGCCACTGGGTTTTCCAGGTCATTCACCTATACTTCTAGAAGGCCCTAACAATAGAGTTTTCTGTTTTTCCACACTTTTTACCAAGGTTGTGTGACCTGAGTTGAAATCCCCACTCATAAATTCTGTTATTGTATTCTGGCTGACTGTGTAACATAGTTAAGCTTTTGCCTCACAAATGGTTGCCAGTTAAACACTGAGAATAAAGAATTTTGTCAAGATTCAAATTCTTTTCACAAAAGAAAGGGTTGGCTCTACCTGAGTTCTTATCATTTTGTTAATGACTAGTCATTTAGTTCCCATTATTGCTAATTTCGTCGGATCATTTTATTTGCCATTTATTTACTTACTTACTCACTGGCACTATCGAACCCGTAGGATCATGGCCGCGCGGACATAAGCTCTCCATACATCCCTATCCTGAGCTAATGCTTTCCAATCATTCCCTGTATAATCCACCTCCCTCAAATCATAGTTAATGTCGTTCTCCCACCTCATTCTTGGTCTACCAACTGGGCGTTTTCCTTCTGGCTTTCCTATAAGAAGTTTCCATGCACATCTTTCATTCCCCATACGTGCAACATGTCCTGCCCATCGCAGTCTATTAGACTTAACTGTTCTTATTATATCTGGATTCCTATAAAGACCATGTAGTTCATTGTTATGTAGTCTTCTCCATTCATCTGTCTGTTCATCTCTCCCTGGTCCAAAAATTTTCCTAAGACTTTATTCTCAAATACTCATAATCTCCTTTCCTCCCTTAAAATAAGAGTCCATGTTTCGCACCCATATAATATAACTGGTAGAATAATAGTTTTATATATTTTCAGCTTAACGTTTTTTGAAAGGAGTTGGGACATCAAAAACATGCATTTCCAGAATTGAGCCTATGTTTAATTTCTTTATGCATCTCATTCCTATTTGTGATTATTGTTCCTAGGTATTTGAATTCAGCCACTTCATCAAAATTTCCCTCATTTGTCATTAGCTGTCCATTTCCATTATATACTGAATTTTTACGTGTGGCCATATATTTAGTTTTACTGATTTACTTCCAGTCCTAATTTCTTAGTGTTACTCAATAGTGTGTGCGTGTTGGCCTTCAGTATCTCCTCGCTATCGGCCAGTTGTACTACATCATCAGCATAAACTAACAGCTTATTAATACCATTCAGATGTAAGCCTTTCTCATTCTCTAAAGATTTAATGGCATGGTCTAGTACAAAATTAAATAGTAGAGGAGATAGTGCATCTCCTTGCTTCAACCCATTCTGGATTTCAAAAGTGTCTGAAAACTGTTTGCCTACACGCACCCTACTCTTTGAGCCATTTAGACACATTCGTATAATCAACTTTTATAAGATTCATGATGTGTTCCGTTGAGGTTTATTCAAAATTAATATAAAATTATAGAATATTCACCTGAAAGGTCCGTCTCCTCAACTTAATTATCATTTAACTGTAGCGCTTTCGGGACTTGTCCCATCATCGGCAGGATTCAAAACTGGTGTTTCACTGAAGATCTGGTAGAGGGGGTTGCATGTATTGGGTTCGTTTTCGTTTATCAGGCTGTCGTTGTGAGCTGCTTTCATGATTTCCATCTCTTCGAGTACGTTTATCTTCGCTGGATTATTTTCTCTGTGCATCACTGTTAGGGTGTTTTCAATATTTAACATGCGATGTCCTTCATGGATAACGTGTTTTGCATAGCTTGACTTACCTTCTGCGTGAACGAAGTCTCGAAAATGTTCTTTGAATCTGATGTTAAAACTCCTGTTTGTCCTTCCTATATAAAATTTGTTGCAGTCCTTACATGTCAGTTTATAAACTCCTTTGCTGTTGAAAATGTTATTTTCTTCAATGTTATTGTTTATTATGTTGTTTAATTTGTTATTGGTTCTGTATGCTATTTTTACGTTTTTATCGGCTTTCTTTAGTGCATTGGCTAATTTTGTCGTTTCTTTTCCTGTGTATGTAAGTGTTATCCATGTTTTCTTGTTGTTGTCAGATTCTTTTTCTAGTTTAGTTATGTTGGTTATGTTGTTCTTCCTTTTTTGTTTTTTTATTTTTTTTATTTTTTTTTGTTTTTTTTATTTATTTATTTTTTTTTTTTACGAGCTTATCTATGAATTTCTTCATTATAGCCATTGGTTTTTGCCATATACTTAATGTAGTTGAGTTCTTGGATATAATTTTCTTTGCTTAATGGGAGTTTCAACATTCTACTGACTAAGCTATTAAATGTACTAATTTTCTGTTGAAAAGGGTGTGTAGAATTTTTGTTTATGGCCAGAGCATTGTTTGTGGGTTTCCGGTAGATACCGATTTCTAGATTATTGTTGTGTAGATTTTTGGTTATAGACAAATCTAAGTAGTTTATGCTGTTGTTAACTTCTATTTCTTCGGTGAAAGTGATTTTTTCATGCATGTTGTTTAAGTCTTGTAGTATTTCTTTTTCTTTTCTGTTTTCATTTTCATATATTACTAGTACATCATCGACATATCGTGTTATTAGTTTTATGTTGAATTTGTGTATTAGTTCCTAAAAATGTTTATTTTCCAGTTCTTGTAGGAAGATTTCTGCCATTATTCCAGATGTAGGACTCCCCATCGGGATCCCGTCTTCTTGAATAATAGTTCATTGTTAAATTGGAAGTAATTTTGCTTTATTGTTGTTGTTATTAGTTTGTTTAACTGATTGATATAGTTATCTTCAAGTTTACTGTCTGTTAGTTTTTGTTTTATTATGTTTGCTGTTTCATTTATCGGGATATTAGTGTACAGGTTTTTTATGTCAAATGACGTCATTTTAGTATTCCTATTGATTTCTAAATGCTGTAGTTTGTCTGCTAGTTCAAATGAGTTCTTAATTGTGTAACGATTTTCAAGTTTGACATCATTTTTCATTTTCTGAGATAAGCTCGTAAAAAAACAAAAAAGGAAGAACATAACCAACATAACTAAACTAGAAAAAGAATCTGACAACAACAAGAAAACATGGATAACACTTACATACACAGGAAAGGAAACGACAAAATTAGCCAATGCACTAAAGAAAGCCGATAAAAACGTAAAAATAGCATACAGAACCAATAACAAATTAAACAACATAATAAACAATAACATTGAAGAAAATAACATTTTCAACAGCAAAGGAGTTTATAAACTGACATGTAAGGACTGCAACAAATTTTATATAGGAAGGACAAACAGGAGTTTTAACATCAGATTCAAAGAACATTTTCGAGACTTCGTTCACGCAGAAGGTAAGTCAAGCTATGCAAAACACGTTATCCATGAAGGACATCGCATGTTAAATATTGAAAACACCCTAACAGTGATGCACAGAGAAAATAATCCAGCGAAGATAAATGTACTCGAAGAGATGGAAATCATGAAAGCAGCTCACAACGACAGCCTGATAAACGAAAACGAACCCAATACATGCAACCCCCTCTACCAGATCTTCAGTGAAACACCAGTTTTGAATCCTGCCGTTGATGGGACAAGTCCCGAAAGCGCTACAGTTAAATGATAATTAAGTTGAGGAGACGGACCTTTCAGGTGAATATTCTATAATTTTATATTAACATTCGTATAAGTCTAACTTTTTAGGAATTCCGAACTCCAGCAGGATACTATATAACTTCTCCCTCTTAATTGAATCATATGCTTTTTTGAAGTCTACATATAGTTGATGTACAGTACTATTATATTCCCATTTCTTTTCTAAAATCTGTCTTATACTAAAAATCTGATCTGTTGTAGACCTGTTTCTTCTAAATGCACATTGATGATCTCCTAGAATGTCATCAATATAGGGAGTAAGTCTGCTTACTAATATATTTGTTAGAATTTTGTACGAAGTTGAAAGTAATGAGATGCCCCTATAGTTGTTGCAATCAGTTTTATCTCCTTTCTTATAAATTGGTACGATAATTGATTCCTTCCATTCATCTGGAAGAGCTTCTTTTTCCCAAATCATACTAAGCAACCAGCAGATCTTGTCCATCAATTTTCTTCCCCCCAATTTTATCAGTTCTGCTGGGATCTCATCTGAACCTGATGTTTTATACATCTTCAATTTTTCAATTGCCATTTCAACCTCTAATGCACTTGGCTCTGTGACTAGCATTTCTGCTGTCTGTAACTTATCCTCCTCAATGTCCTGTTCTCTATGTAGATTTAATAGCTGATTAAAGTAACTTTTCCATCTATTTAATATACTCCTGGAATCTGCAATCATATCCCCATTTTCATTCCGAATTATGTTTGTTCTAGCCTGAAACCCTTTCTTCTCTATACTAATTCCCTGATATAATTCTCTAATGTTCCTATTTTTTGCATTCATTTCAAGATCATTAATCTTCTCTCTCAAATATTCCCTCTTTTTACTCTTTAGTAACTTGGTGGATTCCCGTCTAACACTACCCAATTGCTCTAAATTTACCTCATTTGGCTCGTGTAACCATTTCATTTTTTGCTAGCTTTCTTTTCTTTACAATGTCGGCACATTCCTCATCAAACCATTTCTTGTTTTGCCTCTTTTGTAAACAACCAATGCTTTCTGATGCTGACAATTTAATAGTATCTCTTATAGCCTCCCATCTTTATTTATATCAGTTTCTTCTTCGTTTGCCACATTGTCATATGAAGATTCCAGTACTTCAAATCTATTAGCAATTTTGATTTGGTATTCTTGCCGCACTTCATCATTTTTCAAGTTTTTTAATTAATATTTTACAGAATCATCTTTAGCATTTGTTCTTCTCATAAGCGATAGCCGTTGTCTGATTTTCACTCTGACCAGATGATGATCCGAATTGCAGTCTGTCCCTCTAACTGATCTAACATCAATGATGCTACTGTGCCAGCATTTATCCACTAATACATGATCTATCTGGTTCCGAGTTTCTCCATCTGGGGACGTCCAGGTGTATTTATGAATATCCTTATGCTGAAATGTTGTACTATTAACAATGAGATTTTTTGATGTGGCAAATGTGACTAATCTAACCCCGTTGTCGTTACTATCTTCATGAAGACTGAATTTGCCTATTGTTGGTTTGAATATATCTTCCCGCCCCACTTTTGCATTAAAATCTCTTAAGACAATTTTCATATGATATCGTGAAAGGCTATCAAATAAGCATTCTAATTCTTCATAGAACTCATCCTTGATCTTGTCATCTTTATCTTCTGTGTGGGTATGTACATTTACAATTATAAAATCATGTCGTTTACCCTTTAGAATTATGTATGATATCCTATCACTAATATCTTGGATAGTGGATAGGATCCTCCTTCTGACTAAAAAACCCGTTCCAAATGCAGGTCTTTCTGCACCCCCATAGTATAATGCAAAGCTTCCTGATTCCTGACTACCTACTCCTGGCCACCTAACTTCCTGTAATGCAACTAAATTGAAGGGTGATTTATCTAATTCCCGCGTTAATGTCACTAGCGCCCCGCTATTGTATAAAGTCCTAACATTCCATGTTCCTAGGAACATGTCCCTGTGTTTGAGCCTTTGGCATGGGTTCCCTGAAGTAGTCCCCGCCCGGAGAACCGAATGGGGGGCTATTTGACCTCTGGAAAATTTTACCCCAGATGAACTCATGTCCGCATTTCTTGACGGTTGTATTTTTACGGTGAAAGATCGTCACTCTTTCGCCCAAGGTACTTTTTTCATCTGGCTTATCACCTTCGACCAGTCTGGCATGGGTAACCCTATCGGCAGCAATGCTACTGCCGGCATAGATCTCAGGATCATTTAAGCATGCAAGCCACTCCACCACGACGAGGTAAAGGTACCATGGAGGATATTTGCCATTTATCATTTCATAATCATATTCTACTCAATTTCCTGATTAATTTAAGTATACTCATGACCTATCACTGACAACTGCTTCCTTCAATGGCCTTTCTGATTGTTTATGATTTTAATTGCCTGGCATTTGGATTTATTAATTTATTCAGTTACTCAATGCAAAGGAGGCTGAGTGAATGACTGTGTACAAGTCAGATTTTTTAACTGCTTTTGAGTCGGGCAGTCCTTGATATATGTAGGGTGACTGAAACAAGAATGGATGAGGAATAGTAAGATGTTTAATGTAGAGATACAGAAAAAAGGATAGGTAAAGTGAATAGGTGAGAGCGACAGTATCTAGTAACATATTTTTAACTTAAATGTAAATAATGTTACTTAATATCAATTTGTTTCCAATTCACTGGCCACCAAATGTTTGGTTTGTTAGAATGTATTTTTACAGCATATGTTTTACATTCTATTTAATTTTATTATATGATTGTCATGTCTCATTGTGAATTATAAAAATCACTAAATGTGGAATATGCTAAGTTGTGCATGTTTACTTGTTATGGTTTCAAATTTCACAAAATAAATCCTGGAAGATCCTCATCTTCAGACATTTACCACAATTTGTGGGTCATCTCATCTCATAACATAGCCTCTTTCATAACGGTCCATCCTGCCACATTCCTCTTGGATTCTTCCCAATAATAACCCTTCTCTTACAGATCCCTTTTTACTTAGTCCAACTATATATTGTTTTCTATATCTTCCTTCCCTTCACATTAATTTACGTAACTTTGAATGGTGTTTTATGACCTGGAAACAGTTTTTGAAAAATTTCTAATGAAAATGAAAATCATTTTGTAATAGAAAAATATGTTTATGTCAATCATATATCTGTCATACATTGAGATATATGTGGTAAACTTACCTAGTCAAAGTTAGATATATAATCACTCTTGTAACATGCATAATTTATATGTATATTTTATTAAAATTCAATACTATAAAGGTTAAATTAGAAAAAAGGTATGAATATTAAATAATGCAGAAATAATCTACAATTGAATGTCTACTTGAATAAGATCTTAATCAGGGAATGTCTTCTATATGTTAATATTATCGTTTTTAAACATCTTAATGATGGACAAATTATATTTGAAAAGAAAAATATACGCCTAGACTGGGGTTTGAACCCAGGACCTTTGACTCACTTGGAAGAGCATTGACATAGAGAGTCAAAGGTCCTGGGTTCGAACCCCAGTCTAGGTGTATATTTTTCTTTTCAAATATAATGTCTTCTATGTTTACTATTTTTTTTCTTTCTTCTTTTATTTACCCATCCTACCCATCCACCTTCTGTAGAACTTGCAAGCCTTGGGCATGTTCTCTGTGGGCGGGAAAATACGAACTACACACTAAATAGATACACAGTGGTGGACCTCCCAGGATCTGTGGTTAGCAGAATACCAGGGCCATCTCCAAAGACAGCACAGGACAACACTAGACAAGAGACACATCCAGATTTAAGGTGGAGATTTAAAATTATCTACTCTGCCGGGAATCAAACCCAGACCACTGGAATGGTACATAGGTAGTTAACCAAATATGATATGGTGATGAACATGATTATTAATAAATTTATAATGAGTTTAGAAGTAAAGAGTGACTAGGTGACCATTTTTATCACTTCAATAATAATTAGAATAAAATCTTATTCGGTGCTTAATTTATTTTATGCAAAAAATTGCATAATGCTGTTTAATGTGGACAGAATTCAAGTTGTTTATAAGTTAAGTTAGGGATTACAGAAAATTTAAATTTACTATCATTCAATAATTAAATATTTTTCTTTTACAGACTTTCCGACCAAAGAAACGATTTGAACCTGGAACTCTGAGGTATTCCTTACATAAGCAGGCACAAGCTTCTCTTAATTCAGGCATCAACTTACGTTCAGTCGTGCAGTTGCCTCAGGGTGAAGATGTAAATGATTGGATTGCAGTTCATGGTCAGTATATATTACATAAGGTATGAAGAATTAATTGAGTGCCTCTGTGGTGCAATAGTTAGCATGTCTGACTAGTATCTCAATAGTTAGTTCAGGTGGACTAATTTACCATGTTTGGCTCATGTATTGAAGTTTACTTGTTCAGTCCCACCTGATGTTAATACATTTTTTTTTTCAGGGCTAAAAAGTTCTGAATTTGACTTCCATTTTAAAGGAAGTAAATCTGTTGGTCCCATGTTAATGTATGACATAAATCTACCTAAATCCTTAAATAAGAGGCCTTTTGACAAAATTTGTTGGCCATTTCATGCCCAGATTGAAATAGAATGACCTTAGTTGTTAAATAAACTACTACTAGCATCTGAGTGGTCCCAGGTTCATTTCCTGGGTGTACCATAAATATTTTTTTTATATAGGGTCCGGATTGGAGTCACTCAGCCTTGTGAGGACAAGTGAGTAGACACGTAATATAAGTAGAAAATTCCAGTTAAAAATACATGAAAATTGGGCTGAGGGATTGTTTTGTTCTAAACACATGACCCTCTATATTGTTTTTTTCCTTGCTAGTGAGAGGAACCTATCAGTTGACTTTGGCTATCGGAGTTGCTGTACAAAATTTTTGTTTCATGAAGAGTTAATTATCATTAGCAATGAGATAAATGTACCTCATTAACAAGCCACAAAGTTTCATTGGAATAGTGGATGCAAAGATCTATAATTAGTGGCTCTAGAACCCTACCATCTGGCTGACTTTACATTCAGGAAAATTCCATATGGAGTTTAAAGGATAATATACATGAATATACACTTTAAGAGATCATACTAGCAAGCTGATATACTAGATGAAATATGATCTAGGATGAAGTATATCAAAATAAAATTTAAGACCGTCGCCATGGCATGGTCGGTAGAGTCCCTACCTTCCATTCCGGCGACCCGGGTTCGATTCCCGGCGGGTTGGGGGGTTTTTAAATCTCCACCTTGGGTCTGGGTGTGTGTCCTGTCCCACCACTATTGCTCAACTGAGTGCACATTTCCTAATAAAAAAAAATAAAATAAAATTTAAGTAAAAAATAGGCTCAGGATCTAGATGTGAACAAGTAAATAAAAATCTTCATCTCTTCGCTGCTTGGAGTTGAATCAAGACCATCCAGTTCATCATCATATGGGTTGTCACCTGTGAAAAAAATAATGGTTTGAAATTAGTATTTTTTTCTTTTTCATCAATGTAAATCTAAGCTCTTTATATTAATATGCTGTTGCAGATGGTTATGGCATATCATACAGATGGAATTTTTTAAGTTAACTTTACAAATGTTTAAACAATATTTCCAAATTTCCTTCATTGCTTTCTCACCACTTCACTGTACACACATAAATAATTTACTGCTATAAGAGCCTTTTCTTCACGTTTTATTTTAAAATTCAGTTCTTTACAGCTCACTTATAGCTTCACTCAACACTTCTACCTATCTTCTCACTTAGGTAATTTTATTTGTCCACAATTAGAACATGACTGGCCAGTCGTCCAACTCGCATCTCCCTTTATATGCGATGGTGAGGCCATCTGGAAGTCAGTCTGGACACCTCTCAAGTAGAAAGTTTGAGAGGTAAATTCTTCCAGAATTATTGTATCTGGAAACTGATTTCTCCAGAAAGCAGATCTGGAGGGATCGTTTGGAAGCTGCAAATGACCTGAATCCAACTCCTATTGCCTTATAAAGAGTCTTGTCACTGCCCGCAAAATTCAAGTGTGGCAATTTAAGTAGTGGATCAACAATATGTCACAAAACATAAAGCCTAGCCTATAATTTAGTTCTGAATCAACAAAGTAGTAAGATCATAGGTTTAATTCTCTACTTTTTATTATTCCTAATAATCAGCATGTGTGTGCTACTTACTAAAATTTGTATTCATTAAACATTTGTTCATAAGCTTGTTATAGAAAATTGGCATTGTCATGTCTAAATTTCAACAGCTTTTAATATCTTGCTCGGTATTGAATCTGTTGTAATTTCATTGTACTATTATGTGACATCTAAGTGAATATTATCAACAGTAACAGCACTAACAATAATTATTTTTATTTAATTATTAGTTTTGATATTATTATTTTTATCTGTATAGCTAGTTTTCTTTTTGGGGTTTTAATCTGTGACTTTCATTGCAAAATTTATGATGATATTTATGATAATATAATAATAATGATGATGACATGTCCACTGCTGTGGTCTCAAGGTAGCATGCTGCCTTTTCACGCAGCAAATCCGGGTTTGATTCCCGGTCGGGACAGGCTCCAGGGTGAGGTTTTTTCAGGGTTTTTCCTCACCTGTAAGACAAATGTCAGGAAGCTTAGGGCCCAACGGTTCCCGAAAATCATCCGGCCATCACCATCATCATTATCATCATCATCATCCTTCACTGGTGTGGAAAGCAACGGGAAGCTAGCACACCTATAATTCCCTAGTAAAGCTGCGAAGCATGGCATGAAAATGCTGTGATTGCAGTGAAAGAACCTGCCCTCGGGCAGAATTACTATGGATGGATATTAAAAATTGGATCCTAAAATGAATATTTGGTCACATAAGGGATGATACTTGAGAATGGATGGTACTTAGAAAGAGAAGCTCTGTAATTTGTATTATTGTCAGAGCTGTTGATTTTAGGAATTTGAAGTGGATGACTTTGTAGTTTGAATGGATGACAATATAAATGATTTCAAAATTTTTATTGGGAAACCCTTGGGGAAAAAAGACCATTGGAGATATGTACTGGTTTCAGCTGCCAGAGAGATTAATGAAGGGCCATAATTTACCTGAGGTTCGATAAGCCATAGAGATAGTTAATACTAGTGATAAAAAAAATAATAATGGTAACAATTAGTAATGCATGTGTTCAAAGAGAAACTTAAATGAAGAAAAGAGTCTTCTTGAAGTAGGAAATCTAAAAGAAAGCTGCTAGTGAATGATAGATCACTGCTGCAAAAGAAAGCTTGGAACTGTCAAGTATGTTGTTTAATTAAGCCCATAAATAGCTTGAGTGATATGGAATATCATAGTAATTGAAAAATGGAAGATTGTCGATTACAACAAACTCCCGATTATCCGTGTGCATATTATCTCGTTTGCAGATTATCCGGGCATGGCTCTTTTTACTGTATTTTATATTGTTATGTAAACATTTTTTATTTTTAAACGTGCTACTGTGAACTGCACTTAGAAACTAGCACAATAGAGGCAATAGAGTAACCTTTACTCACAACCCCCTCCACTGATGCGTTTAATGGTACCAACCAACATTCTGAGAATACAATACAATTTCGGAAATTTCTGTTGTAGAATTAGTGAAAGTTTGTTGTTACAGATTGAAACCACGGATATGCTGTGGCAGTGGGTTTATCGCTGGTTAGTAGTGTGGTCATCGGTGGTTACTAGTGTGGTCATCGTTGACTTTTTATCATCACTGGTTATAAGTGTGAATATTGGTGGTTACTAATGTGGTCATCAGTGGTTACTAATGTGGGAATCACTGATTAATTATTTGTTATCACTGGTTATAAGTATGGATATCGGTGATTACTAGTGTGGTTGTTGCTGTTTATGGTGGCCATTTTGAATAACTGTTGTAACCAGAGTGGTCACAACCCGGAAATAGTCCAACTTCTTTTTTTCATATTTACAAGTAAAATAAAATAATGATAATTGCGACTCGCACCTAAATACATTTAATATAACATTTTATGAATATTTGTTGCATTTAAGTAGTGTTATAGTGGGTAAATACATTTCTGATCAACTTCCAATGCTGAATAACTTAATTGGATTATTTGTGTTTTTTGATTTTCCGTGCATATCTTGGTCACAATTAACAAGGATAATCAGGAGTTTGCTGTATTCTGTAAATTGTATGTATGATTTCTGCTGTTCTGTATTTTTAAGCATCAGTACGGCAATGTCCACCACTGTGGTCTCAAGGTAGCATGCTGCCTTGTCACGCAGTAGGCCTGGATTCGATTCCCGGTCGGGACAGGCTCCTGGGTGAGGTTTTTTTCGGGGTTTTTCCTCACCTGTAAGACAAATGTCAGGAAGCTTAGGGCCTAATGGACCCTGAAAATCATCCAGCCATCATCATCATCATCCTTATCATTCACTGGTGTGGAAAGCAACAGGAAGCTTCCACACCTATAATTCTCTAGTAAAGCTGCAAAACATAGCGCGAAAATGCTATGATTGCAGTGAAAAACCTGCTCTCGGGCAGAATTACTATGGATGGAGTACAGTAGTGACAATGAGTGTATTAAAGTGTGAGGCTAGTAACCTATAGATTGAGATACTTGCAACTTTTAACTGCCAGTTATTACATAGTAATATAATGTACGGTTAAAAACTATGTTATAGTTTTTAACCGTACATTATATTACTGTGAACTAATACCTCAACGGAAAATCACCATGAATTTTACTAGTATCAGTTATTACATAATGTGCATTCTAGGATAAATATAGGTTTGGTTCACTAGTTAATGCATATTTCAAGAGTTTAAATTATCTATATTTAGGTTTGGAATGTGAAATGTAGTAAGAGCACAGAAATAAAATATTCTTACACATGAGCTTCCTTACAGAAGAATGCACAACATTGTACTTTTATATCCAGATATTATAGAATCATGTTGGTTAATTTGACCTTATCCTTTTTCATATACTTTTCTATGTTCAAATATGAAATTATATCTGGGAAAGTCATTGCTTTATGGAAGAAAGTAAAAGAGCATTTTACGTGAATAAGCTTTGACAATTTTTGCTTTAAAGAAAACATTATGTGCACAAATAACAATGCTTTTTTTTTTTTTGGTCCTGAAAATGTTATTGGTTGGGGCCTTCTGAAACATTTAAATAACAGAAATTGTTTTAGAAATAAATTACTGGATTTTTTATCAAATTACATTGGAAAATTTCCTTTAAATCTTCCCATTTTAATTAGTCTATTGAGAACCCTGAAACATAATTTGGTTAGGGTTCTATTTCTGTTTTAGGATTCATGTATTTAACATATCTTTGGCTTAATAGCACATAGTCATACCAAGCAAACTAATAAAATGTGGTACCTTTCATTATCCTTTACTGGTAATAGTGATATAGCGATACCTAAATATTTTTGGACACTTGATAATGAAAGGCATGACACTGTTTTGCTGTATTATTTCTGTTAGAAAGCTTCTGCATTTCACGAGTTAAGCAATTATCTCTCTTTCTAACTTCTCAGTATTTTAGTCCGTTCTTTTCATGAGTCTTTGTAGGTTCCATTGGTCTTATGTCTATGATGTATCTACAGTGAGATCAGTATAGTATTGGACAGCAGACGTGGGGTTTGTGCTGTGCGATGACAAAGGCTTACACGTGCAGGCATGGGACTTGAAATGTGCACTAACTCAGCAATATACGAGTACATCCCATGTATTCACAGTCATAGTCAGATAGTGTACTTCGAATAGATAATGTGCTCGGTTGCTTTTCCTTGTGAACTGAATGACGTGTGTATAATACAAACTGAATGACGTGTGTATAAGTTATTTCAATTTTAAAATTTGTATCTTATAAAACAGGCGTGTATAAGTGTACACTGAATGACATGTGTATAAGTATAAAGTGTAAACTGTATAATAGCTAATAATTTTTCTACTCAACAAAGTGTATTTATTTATGATCAGTATTTGTTAACTCAAACTGCCAGCCAAGTACGAAGACTTTTTGAAACATGATTCCGGGTGTAAAAATTCCATCATGTTCAAAAGTCCATAATCTGTACAACAAATTTTATAAAGAGATATTAAAATGTATGGACAACGAACGTGAACAGTTCCAGCACCTGCTTTAATAAAATTGGTAAGTATGACAATTTATAAAATAGTTATGAAAATGTGTGTGGTTGTATTACCGCGGTCCTATGCTGTCTGTTCCCGAGTGCGTCAGCAGTGTATAGTGAAATCCCCGCGTCTGCTGTCCAATGCTATACTGATCTCACTATACTTCGAAATCCATTCGAGCTTGATGAATTTTTTCAGGATGTTAAAATCCTGAGTACAGTTTCCTTTGAAAGGGAAGTATTGTTTAGATTTCATATTGTTTAGATTGTAATATGTATGTTGCATGGAAAGAAGGGAGATAGTGATACTCAATATTTTATTTTCCTGGTAAGCATCATGCTTAAAATATCTATTTAATGGCTGATTCCCTGTCAGCAATACTATCTACTTTTTTCAGCAAATCTGTTGTATGTTTCATCAGATTCTATCTCCTTCAAATTAAAGTATAGGGTCTTCCATATATTACACAATTTTTAAAAATGCAATAATTAAGTAAAAAATGCATTGAAATAAAGAATTTCTTTTTTTTTGTCTACATACACTCCCATTTAAGTGTGAAAAATTGTATCAGACATATGCCCACCTCCACAGTCTCGTCAGGCAGTTACTTGGTCTATGATGTCTAAGATATCAATTCTTGGCAACTTGGAATGGCCTTACTCCATGTGACTTCTTTTTATGGGGTTATGTGAAGCCAAAAATCTACGTGAACAACACACAAACAGTTCTCTAATTTAGGGGAAGCAATTCAATGTGTCATCAACTACATCAACAGAGATGTCTGTGAAAGGGTCATCATGAATTTCACAGACCGAATAACTGCTTGCTGAGATAGTGGAGGTGGACATATACCTGATATAATTTTCCGCACTTAAATGGAAGTGTAGGTAGATGAAAAATAAAAAAAAAATATTTCAATGCATTTTGAACTTAATTATTGTATTTTAAAAATTGTGCAATGTTTGAAAAACCCTATATATCTATAGAAGTCAGATATTATTTTCAAATACAGTGTGTCCACAAAGTCCTGCTACCAAATCAATGTAACTGAGCTCGTAAACTATTTGAAATAAAGACATGTGGTTTTTTGCAACGTATTCTACATCTCTCAAAGTTTTGTTTACATTTGTTGCAGATTGTGACTTAAACGACAATGACAACACCACAGGAAAATACCCAATGTGTATTTTTTATTTATTTATTTGTATTGTGGTGGTATGCTGAATCTGGTAAATCACCAGTACCCCCATATCTGAATGTTATGGTGGTCAACATGTCTAGACACACAGAAATTCGCTTCATCACATAACATTACCTCTACAGGTACTCATTGTCTTCGTTAATTGTGTTCGTCATGGAATCAGCAAATTCTGACTGCCGAGAGAAGTCAGTTGGCAGCGACACTTACGTAATTTGCAACCACTTATGGAGGACTTTAAGGATGGTTCATTTTGGTAAATGTAGTTCCCGTGAAGCATGATGAACCAATTTTTGAGGTCTGAGTTGAAATGATAATAGAAAATATATCATACATAAAATAAATCATTTTCTTGTAATATACCGATGTAGATATATTCCAATTTAATTTTATCCCCTTTATATAAAAGGTTTAATAATGTTATAAAATAATTAATTAATATTAATACTCATCTATTTACATAATATTTAATAAATATATTAATTGTTAATCCATATTTTATTGTAAGTTCTTACCTCTGTGTATATACATATATATATATATAATTTAATTTATCTAAATTTAATATTTATTATATATAATAAGTCATGTATTCCTAATAATATATAAATAATTACATAATAAAAATATATTTAAATTTAAGTGGTTTATATTTATATAAATCTTATTATATAATTATTGTTGATAGTTTCTTGGCTCACACCTGGTCGTCCACTCTGTGGCAAGTCCATTACACTGCCAGTCGCTAGAAATTTCTCGGCCCATCTAATTATGGGTGATTTGGATGGAGGATCTCTTCCAGATTGCCAACGGAAATTTTGCTGAACAGTTACTGGTGATTTACCAGACTCAGCATACGACCATACACATTGGGCCTTTTCCTCTGGTGTCGTCATTGTCGTTTAAATCATAATCTGCAACAAATGTAAACAAAACTTTGAGAGATGTAGAATATGTTGCAGAAAACCACATGTCTCCATCTCAAATAGTTTATGAGCTAAGTTACATTGTTTTGGTAGCAGGACTATGTGGACACCCTGTACAATATTTTTTTACAATATTAACATAACTACTACGACAGTCATTAAGTTCGTGGACTATGTCTTTGTCACACCATATCACAATTATAAAAGATATACATTCTTAAAAATAGTCACTGTTGGTGTCTGTGCACATCTGAGCAATGCTGGTACAGCTGCTGGAAACACATCTGGAACACATTCTTAACATTCTTAAGGGTCTCATGTGGCAATAATGGTCTCCCCAGGTAACTGAAATTTACACTCGTGCTGAATTTTTCCAAGCAGAAAAGAAAAGAAGTAATTGAATGGTGTGGACAGCTAATGACAAATGAGGGAAATTTTGAGGAAGTGGCTGAATTCAAATACCTAGGAACAATAATCACAAATAGGAACGAGATGCACAAAGAAATTAAACATAGGCTCAATTCTGCAAATGCATGCTATTATGCATTGCAGAGACTCTTGATGTCCCAACTCCTTTCTAAAAACGTTAAACTGAAAATATATAAAACTATTATTATACCAGTTATATTATATGGGTGCGAAATATGGACTCTTACTTTAAGGGAGGAAAGGAGATTACAAGTATTTGAGAATAAAGTACTTAGGAAAATTTTTGGATCAAAGAGAGATGAACAGACAGGTGAATGGAGAAGACTACATAACAATGAACTACATGGTCTTTAGAGGAAGCCAGATATAATAAGAATGGTTAAGTCTCATAGACTGCGATGGGCAAGACACGTTGCACATATGGGGAATGAAAGACTTGCATGGAAGCTTCTTGTAGGAAAGCCAGAGGGAATACGCCCAGTTGGTAGACCAAGAATGAGGTGGGAGAATAACATTAACTATGATTTGAGGGAAGTAGATTATACAGGCAATGATTGGAAAGCATTAGTTCAGGATAGGGATGTATGGAGAGCTTATGTCCGCGCGGCCATGAACCTACGGGTTCGATAGTGCCAGTGAGTAAGTAAGTAATTGAATGGTGTAAGATCAGGAGAGTATATAGATTATGACAAAATAATGACCTGTTTGTTGTCTTCCCATTTCCCAGACCAATGAATGTTCAGGGATGTTGTTATATAGCAACATCCAATTCAATTTGTACTGTTGTTAGCTGACCAGTTTACACATAATGTTTTCATGTTCCAAACCATCTCTCCCGTGTACAAAACGTTTATGCAGCTTAAACATAGCACTGCGGCCCAAGGCTTTGTTGCTATATACCTTCTTATTATCTTAAAGCTTTCATTAGCTTATTTGCCTAATTTTTGGCAAAAATTCACATTTGCACATTGTTGAAACTGAGACATTGTCAGGCTATACGGCTTGCATTCAACTGCCCTACAAAACAATGACCATAGTTCTGCTTACTCCATACATACACAACTACCCTCTAGTAGAACAAAAGAAGAACTGATTTGATATTCTATTGCATAAAATAAAATGAGTTAAAATACCTTCTTAAGTAAAATCCGTCATCCTCAACTTTTAAAATATGTGATATTTATGTCTCTAGGCCTTTCAGGACATCCGTCCCATCTTCAGCAGTTCATTTTTCGCTACAGCATCCAGGTTGAAGTTTGATGCTGCTGGTCCTAATGTGGCTTTGTCACGACAAAGGCCTACAGGCATAAAGATCACATTTTTTAAAAGTTGAGGACGACGGATTTTACCTAAGAAGATATTTTAACTTATTCTATTTTATGACTCTCCACCTCAATGGTTTTAACAATGAATTTTATTAGTATTGATTCTATTGCATACCCTGTGTGGTGTAGTGTACACCAGACACACTATGCACCAAATCCATGAACTTAATGACTGTACTAGTATATATCATTATTAGACTTCTGATTTTAGGCAAAAACCTATTTTGTTCCTGTAGAGATAACTTAAAATGAAGCTGTATTTACACATTTCATGTATTTATACAATAAAAAAATGGTGATCCCATAGTGCCTAAATATGGCTAAATTAATATTAGAACCTATTTTGCCTATATTCCTAAAAGTCCTAAATTTTATTACTAATTGAATAAAAAGATATTTAATTCTGAGAAATTAAAATATTTACATAACCTATCCGGGGCACGCCGTAGCGCAGTGGTTAAGGCACTGAGCTACAAGCCGGAGGGTCGAGGGTTCAAGTCCCGTTGGGGTCAGGATTTTTAAACTGACCCAAACCCTCTGGCGGCACTATGGCCCTGGGGTCGACTCAGCCTCTAACGGAAATGAGTACCAGACGCTTGTTCTGGGGGTAAAGGCGGCCGTCACGCAGGGCTGACAACCCGGCTGACATAAAGTGCCGATTGTCTAGAAAATGTGGGAGCCTTAACCTCCTACTACTCCAAGGGCCTCCTGAGGCCTGTTGTGGGATCACTTTACTTTACTTACATAACCTATCCATTTTCACTATCTTCAACATTTGACATGAGTTTTCCCATTTCACATCGGAAGAAAAATTTATATTCTGTAACATTTGCAACAAACAAGTGAGTTAATTTTGTTTTAAATTTCTCTCTAAAGTGTGTACTTTAGCTCTGTGGATTTAATTTGTTTATTATGTACCTACTATTTTTCTGTATTTACATTTTTAAATATACTAAATCAAGAATAAAAGTAATAATTAATAATTACTTTAAAATATACTATATTTAATACAGTATAATTTCATAAATTTGAAACTTTACAAGTTACTTACTTACTTACTCACTGGCACTATCGAACCCGTAAGTTCACGGCTGAACGGACATAAGCTCTCCATACATCCCTATCCTGAGCTAATGATTTCCAATCATTCCCTGTATAATTTACTTCCCTCAAATCATAGTTAATGTTATTCTCCAACCTCCTTCTTGGTCTACCAACTGGGCGTTTTTCTCTCTGCCTTTCCTACAAGAAGCTTCCATTTCGAGTCTTTCAATTCCCCATACGTGCCACATATCCTGCCCATCGCAGTCTATGAGACTTAAACTGTTCTTATTATATCTGGCTTCCTAGAAAGACCATGTAGTTCAGCATCGTTATGTAGTCTTCTCCATTCACGCTTTCCTGTTCATCTCTCTTTTGATCGCAAAAATTTTTCCCTAAGTACTTTATTCTCAAATACGGTGTAATCTCCCTTCCTCCCTTAAAGTCCGATTCCATTTTCCACACCCATATATATAATATAACTGGATATAATAATAGTTTTAGATATTTTCATTTTAACGTTTTTTGAAAGGAGTTGGACTTCAGGAGTCTCTGCAATGCATAATAGCCACGCATTTTCCAGAATTGAGCCTATGTTTAATTTCTTTGTGCATCTCATTCCTATTTGTGATTATTGTTCCTAGGTATTTGAATTCAGCCACTTCCTCAAAATTTCCTCATTTGTCATCAGCTGTCCATTTCACTATATAATGTATTTCTACATGTGACCACATATTTAGTTTTATTGATATTTACTTCCAGTCCTAATTTCTTAGTGTTACTCTATAGTGTGTGCGTGTTATCCTTTACAAGTTAATCGAAATAATAATAATTAATAACATATTTTCAATTGATAAATTCATACTAAAATTAGTAACCTTAATCTGCCTAAAAAATTATTTTTAGAAGAACCTAAAAATCCAAGGTCTAATCATTATCTCTGTTATGTAATGATTAATTAACTGGCATCACAAGAATCCTCGTTCAATTCCTAGCAATGTCACAGAAATTTTTCTTTGAGTATAGGACCTGGAAGACTACTTCTGTGGTATAAAGTTTAGCATGTCTGACTTGAATCCCAGAGTTCTGTATTTCATTTTTTGGCTATACCATAGAATCTTTGCCACAAGTATATTATATGGAATGGCATTCACTCAACCCTGTGAGAATAACTTCATGATATGAGAAATGGCAATATTGGGTTAAAAAAACTGAGAGTAAGATTGAAGGATGGTACCATGCTAACCATTAGACTCCATGTATTGAAAGCAAAGATTTCAGTTGGTTCTTCAGAGCTGTTATGCCACAAATTTATTTTATAAGATCTAGAACAGGGATCACTCACCCTCATGAGCACAAATGAATAGTATTTAAGTGAGAAGTACTAAAATCCAGTTAAGAAAACTGAAAATAAAGTTGAAGGATTGTGTCAGTAATCACATGACTTACTGTACAGTGGAATTAATGGATCATAGGATTTCTGACAGTTCAGCATTTCAAAATTGTGGATCTATGTAGCCATAGCATTGCAGTCAATCTTGACAACAGCCAATTACTATATGATCAACCCCTTACTCTCTTACCAACAAACTCAAAGTAATACCACAAAATATTTTGAAATATTTACAAATGCTCCAAAATGTAACCATATGGTTTTAGTTCAGTTTTTGTCCATTGTGTTTGGTTTTCATTTTTATTGTAAATATATACTTACTTGACGATTTTATTATTAATTTAACGCTTCTCATTGAAGGATAAATTATATTTGAAGAGAAAAATTTTCGCCTAGACCGGGACTCGAACCCGGGACCCTTGGCTTTCCGGGCCAAGTGCTCTACCAACTGAGCTACCGAGGCGAGTTACGATCTAGACGCAATTTTTTCTCTTATGTACGTTGTAATTCCCTCGCGCCAAATGCTTGAAACCTATAGCTTCTATCTTGCAAATGGCGGCTTCTTAGTTAAGAAGACTTTATTTGGGAATTTAACACTACAATTTAGCCAGCAGGGTTTCTATTGACGATTTTTATAATTTAACACTTTTCATTTTCTCATTGAAGGATAACTTATATTTGAAGAGAAAAATTTTCGCCTAGACCGGGACTCGAACCCGGGACCCTTGGCTTTCCGGGCCAAGTGCTCTACCAACTGAGCTACCGAGGCGAGTTACGATCTAGACGCAATTTTTTCTCTTATGTACGTTGTAATTCCCTCGCGCCAAATGCTTGAAACCTATAGCTTCTATCTTGCAAATGGCGGCTTCTTAGTTAAGAAGACATTTATTGGGAATTTAACACTACTTTATAGCCAGCAGGGCTTCTATTGACGATTTTATTATTAATTTAACACTTCTCATTGAAGGATAAATTATATTTGAAGAGAAAAATTTTCGCCTAGACCGGGACTCGAACCCGGGACCCTTGGCTTTCCGCGCCAAGTGCTCTACCAACTGAGCTACCGAGGCGAGTTACGATCTAGACGCAATTTTTTCTCTTATGTACGTTGTAATTCCCTAGCGCCAAATGCTTGAAACCTATAGCTTCTATCTTGCAAATGGCGGCTTCTTAGTTAAGAAGACATTTATTGGGAATTTAACACTACTTTATAGCCAGCAGGGCTTCTATTGACGATTTTATTATTAATTTAACACTTCTCATTGAAGGATAAATTATATTTGAAGAGAAAAATTTTCGCCTAGACCGGGACTCGAACCCGGGACCCTTGGCTTTCCGGGCCAAGTGCTCTACCAACTGAGCTACCGAGGCGAGTTACGATCTAGACGCAATTTTTTCTCTTATGTACGTTGTAATTCCCTCGCGCCAAATGCTTGAAACATATAGCTTCTATCTTTTTCTCTTCAAATATAATTTATCCTTCAATGAGAAGTGTTAAATTAATAATAAAATCGTCAATAGAAGCCCTGCTGGCTATAAAGTAGTGTTAAATTCCCAATAAATGTCTTCTTAACTAAGAAGCCGCCTTTTGCAAGATAGAAGCTATAGGTTTTCAAGCATTTGGCGCTAGGGAATTACAACGTTACATAAGAGAAAAAATTGCGTCTAGATCGTAACTCGCCTCGGTAGCTCAGTTGGTAGAGCACTTGGCCCGGAAAGCCAAGGGTCCGGGGTTCGAGTCCCGGTCTAGACGAAAATTTTTCTCTTCAAATATATAATTTATCCTTCAATGAGAAGTGTTAAATTAATAATAAAATCGTCAATAGAAGCCCTGCTGGCTATAAAGTAGTGTTAAATTCCCAATAAATGTCTTCTTAACTAAGAAGCCGCCATTTGCAAGATAGAAGCTATAGGTTTCAAGCATTTGGCGCGAGGGAATTACAACGTACATAAGAGAAAAAATTGCGTCTAGATCGTAACTCGCCTCGGTAGCTCAGTTGGTAGAGCACTTGGCCCGGAAAGCCAAGGGTCCCGGGTTCGAGTCCCGGTCTAGGCGAAAATTTTTCTCTTCAAATATAATTTATCCTTCAATGAGAAGTGTTAAATCAATAATAAAATCGTCAATAGAAGCCCTGCTGGCTATAAAGTAGTGTTAAATTCCCAATAAATGTCTTCTTAACTAAGAAGCCGCCATTTGCAAGATAGAAGCTATAGGTTTCAAGCATTTGGCGCGAGGGAATTACAACGTACATAAGAGAAAAAATTGCTTCTAGATCGTAACTCGCCTCGGTAGCTCAGTTGGTAGAGCATTTGGCCCGGAAAGCCAAGGGTCCCGGGTTCGAGTCCCGGTCTAGGCGAAAATTTTTCTCTTCAAATATAATATACTTACTTACTTACTCACTGGCACTATCGAACCCGTAGGTTCATGGCCGCGCAGACATAAGCTCTCCATACATCCCTATACCCCAGGTGAACCCATGTCTGCATTTCTTTACGGTTGTATTTTTACGGTGAAAGATCGTCACTCTTTCGCCCAAGGTACTTTTTTCGTCTGGCTTATCACCTTCGACCAGTCTGGCATGGGTAACCCTATCGGCAGCAATGCTACCGCCGGCATAGCTCTCAGGATCATTTAAGCATGCAAGCCACTCCACCACGACAAGGTAAAGATACCATGGAGGGATTGTAAATATATATAATATATATATATTGTGCATTGCCACTATAATAGTTTTTACCGACATTTCTGGCAACCCCTTCTGAAATTGGTGAAAGTGTAACCCACTTCTGAGGTTTGGACTGCAGAAAAGTAGAGTTACGTTACCTCGGTGGTATGATGGATGATAAGTGATGATGAAACACCAGGAGATACCTTAAATCTAAACATAATTTAATTCTAGCCAATGGTTGACCACAGGAATAATTCCCTTTAAAAATATTTCTGTGGTCTGACTGACAAGTAAGCTGTCAACCATGGCAAGCTGAAACCTACCTTGAAATTTCTCCCAGAGAAGTGTTGTGATGTACCGAGGCCACGTGCAAACAATTATCTGCCATTTTTAACTGCAAGGCACTGAAATCAAAGCCAGAATCCAGCGATGGCAACCCACAATACAGAGCAGATGTACATCCCAGCATGAGTTAAGAGCAGAGTGAGGTAAAGTGGGATGTAGTGCAAACAGTGGGTATTGATAGCGAGGGTTATCCAGTCTGCCAATACAGGAGTTATATTTCTTCCCTATAGTTTTAATGAACAAGTTGGTGCTGGATTTTAATGCCTTGCAGTTAAAAATGGCAGATATTATTTTGAAGAAATTTCGAAGTCGATTTTGGCATGCAAGGTTGACAGTTTCTTTGTGAGAATTGAACCCAGGACCTCGTGAACTGTAGCCAAATGTTATGATCACAAGAGTATGATGATGGTTTTATTGTAAATATAAGTATTCAGTTAATTAGCGACTATGTCTCTTATAATATTGTTACTGATCGTACCTATATTTACATGACAATATGTTACCACTTCAGAATTATAAATTCAGGCATGCTGGTGCTCCCCTATCATCACCACCATCACTCCATATATGAGTGACAACATTGTACCACTCCTCTAGATTCCAGTTGATGTTATCAGAATTCCAAAGTTTAGTTAATTAAATTTTTAATTTATGTCGAGTTGTTTTTGACTCACCTCATACTTCTTAACTCCATCGCAGACTCGAGTTTCTTCACTGCATTTGTGACATTCTCAATGCTGTATCATGTTCACAACTGACGTCCAACAGCCTCCTCTCCTCAGTTGTGAACGTGATACAGCATTGATAATGTCACAAATGCAGTGAAGAAACTTGAGTCTGCGATGGAGTTAAGAAGTATGTGGTGAGTCAAAAACAACTCAACATATATATGCAGTCAATATGCCCATTTCACCAATTAATGTTTTAAAATGGTCAACAAATTTCTACAGCCAAGCTGTCATTCTCAAGACCAGATATTGAGTCATCTCATCTGGTCTTGAGAATGACAGCTTGGCTGTAGAAACTTGTTGACCATTTTAAAACATTAATTGGTGAAATGGGCATATTGACTGCATATATATTTTAATATTTTATCACCAAGAAGATCACTTGTGTATTAAACTCAACATAAATTAAAATAAACCTCATAGTGTTATTTCCTACCTACATAATGCAATTCAGTTAATTCAGTTTACTTTGGCTTTTCAGAGCTGTCTTACCATGGATTTATTATGTATTTATACGTGTATATATTATATAAATATGTAGTAGTAGTAGTAGTAGTAGTAGTAGTAGTAGTATTCAAATGTTCTGAAGTTCTTGATTTGTCATCATTCACTTAGTATAAATATGTGTATATGCATTCAAATTAATTAATTTTTAATGTAGTATAGTCTTTCTTTTAAGTGTAAAAAATCTTGAAAGCTTAGTTTCAACTGACATACATTGAATAACAGTAGCAATAATAAGAGGATGAATAATACAGGGTGGACCGCTCGAATGGACCTAATTTCAATTGCTTGTTACTGGCAAACGGTTGAAGATAGAAACTTAAAACAACGTTCATAGTACAGAAAAACTCACCAAGTTTCGAATCCTGTCGGTAGATGGCACAAAGATACGTTTCTCGTTCTTAGATTTAATTGTTTGTGAAAATGGCGACTCCCCGCAGATGAAAGCGCAAGCTGGACCTAATTTCAATTGCTTGTTACTGGCAAACGGTTTGAAGATAGAAACTTAAAACAACGTTCATAGTACAGAAAAACTCACCAAGTTTCGAATCCTGTCGGTAGATGGCACAAAGATACGTTTCTCGTTCTTAGATTTAATTGTTTGTGAAAATGGCGACTCCGCAGATGAAAGCGCAAGCTGTTTTGTGGTATGCGGAGTTTAAATCAATCATTAGAGTTCAAAGGGAGTTCCGGCGGTGTGTTTAACCGTGATGCTCCAACTGCTAGAAGAATAAAGAAGTGGCGTGATACATTATTAGCTACAGGATCTGTGTTGAAGAAGCATGGTGGTGGTCGCAGAGCATCCGATGAAATGGTAGCAAATGTTCAAGCCGCATTTGAGCGAAGCCCCCGGAAGGTCATTAAGAAGAGCTTCGCGGGAACTTCAAATACCAAAATCGACATTACACAACGGCTTGTCCACAAACGCCTCAAACTGCACGCATATAAAGTGCAGTTAGTGCAACGTCTGGAGCCGAATGACATGCCGAAACGAGTGGAATTCGCCAATACGATGCTGGGACCGTCTCGGCGCTGATCCTAGCTTCATGACCAAGATTTTCTTCTCGGACGAAGCCACTTTCCATTTGTCAGGCAAGGTAAACAGGCATAATGTGCGGATCTGGGGATCGGAGAATCCTCACGCTATTCAAGAGCATGTTCGTGATAGTCCGAAGATGAATGTTTGGTGCAGTTTGTCACATAATAAGGTCATTGGACCGTTTTTCTTCGCCGAGAGAAAACTGTTCGTGGTACCACATATCTTGACATGCTGGAGCAGTTCTTCTTTCCACCAATTGAACAACTGCAGCCTAACATCGTTTTCCGCAAGATGGTGCTCCTCCCCACTGGTCCAATGAAGTTCGTACGACTTTGGACAACATTTTCCCTGGCCGTTGGATTGGTAGGGGAGGACCAATCGCGTGGCCCCCGAGATCTCCCGCTTTACCACCACTGGATTTCTTTCTCTGGGGCTATGTCAAAGATAAAGTTTACACCACCCCAGTCAAAGACCTTGTGATCTTCGTGAGCGCATCATAGAGGCTATTGAGAACATTCCAGAAGACATACTCCAACGTACTTGGCAAGAAATTGTTCATCGCTTTGATATCGTCACAGTGACTGCTGGGGCTCATATAGAGATGTGGTGATCTGGATATCAAAACTTGGTGAGTTTTTCTGTACTATGAACGTTGTTTTAAGTTTCTATCTTCAACCGTTTGCCAGTAACAAGCAATTGAAATTAGGTCCATTCGAGCGGTCCACCCTGTATTTACTGTAACATTTTATTTTTGAGAGATTGTAAATACTTGTGTGTTTGACTTGTTGGTAGTTGTTGATTTCTTCAACCGGATCAACTTGATATATGGAACAGTATCAGAATATTGTACCACGACATCTTGCCCAACAATGTCTGGAGGACCAAAGTTTGAATACCTCTGGGCAGATGGTGGTAAATACAAGAAACCAACACCATTACCAGCACCTCAGTACGTTGCCCTGCTCATGGATTGGGTTGAATCTCAAATAAATAATGAGACACTGTTTCCAGTTTCTACAGGTAATTATGAGGTGACCAGTTTTCTTGGAAAACATTTAAACTTTTTTCTTTCTTTCTTTCTTTCTTTCTTTCTTTCTTTCTTTCTTTCTTTCTTTCTTTCTTTCTTTCTCCTTAGAATATGTCACACAGATTTCCATACCCAGAAACGTACAATATAAGTTTTAAATATATTCCTGATATTACTTGCTGTACTAATTATCATAAATAAAATTTGTTAGCCCTCTCATTGCCCGATTTTGAATCATATCACTTATCACAAAGAGTGTCATTAAATAAAGCACCATTCCAGTTTCTTAATTTATATATTTTATTTTATTTTAATAATTCCTTTAGTTAATAACTAAATCATAGTAAATTCTGTAGGTTAACATATAGCATATAATTTATTATTACATACATTGATTTTATTATTACTAATATTTTCTCTATCCCTATTTTTTTGTAAATTCAGTTAGTAGTTTCAGTATTTACTAAAGTTGGTAAAGTTGCTACTCCATGTTTTAGATAACTTTCGACAGATCTATTTTCAACACCTCCAGATTGTGACACCTATCTGGCAGTGGACGAATTGAGAATTGTAGATCTGTATATGTCGAAAGAATTGTTAATGTTTGTGCCAAGTCTAGAATGGTGTAGTGGGCTGCACACTAGTATGGAGAACTAGAGGTCCATGGTTCGATTCCTGGTTCAGACATTAATTTTTCTTTTCACAATATCATTATAATATTACCTCCAGACCAGTCACCCCTCACAAAGATTGTATTGCTTCTTCGAACAATGTCATTGAACCCTCATGTTCTTCCCCTCCCTCCACTGCATTCCTACTAAAATAATGTTTTTCTTTCTCGGCCAACCACCCTTAAGGTTACACATATTAACACTCAGTGCATTCTCTTTCACATACATGAAATTCAATCGATAGCAATCTCTATCTGACTTTGGACAATTAGAGAATTGTATTTGAGGAAAGAAATGTTGACAATTGTATCGTGCCTTAATGGTGTGATGGATTGCATACTGGTGCATAGAACCAAATCCCAGTTCAAGCATTAATTTTTCTTTTCAAAATAATATTATCCAGTATTGGAAAGTATTAATATTTAAATATAACATCAAAATATTATGCTTAACAGCCTAAAAATGTAGTGTAAAATTCTCATTTAAAATACTTCTTGAATAGAAACTGTCAATTGGATATTGGTAGTGCCGTCTATCTGCCTTCGGATGATTAGAGAATTGTATATGAGGAAAGAAATATTGACATTTGTATTGTGTCTTGAATGGTGTAATGGATTGCATACTGGTGTGTAGAACCAGAGGTCCAGGTTTCAAGTCCCAGTTCAGGCATTAATTTGTCTTAAATTAATAAGTCATTTTTATATCTTACCTCATTTTTCATGTTTCTTTAAACTATGAATTATTTTGTCTTTTCATAATGAAATTCATTATTTATTTTTTGAAATCTCTCTACACACAATCCTGATACCTGAGTCCTGGTTTAAAATTACTTTTTCCTCTTATGTAGATATTGACAGGTACATTCTCTGTTACACGGAAGATTAGGAAAGAGGGGTGGAGAAGTAGCAGCAGCTTACATAAGATCAGACTTAAAACCTAAAGTTATTCTTCATTCTCCCTCTTATTACAATGCTCAGCCTGAATATCTGTCAGAGATGTCTCCTGTGCATGGTATATGAACCTCCTAAAGTAGAGTATCTCAGTGACATAGAGACACCTTAATTAAGTCTACTGCCACATTATCAGCTGTTATAGTAATAGGTTAATTTGTTAACATGTCTGAAGAAGGTACAGTGTACCGAAACAGCTGTCACTGAATTATATAATAAATATGAAAATCAAATAAAAGTACGTTTTATTTTTATTTAATTAATAGGTGATTTTATTTTAATTTTAACTTCCTCGTCCTTGACATCCAAACAACTCAATTATTCCATGCATGCAATATGCGTTTTCTGCCTCTACAACCTACCAATCACACTGCCACAACTAATGCATTATTAGACATCATAGCAACAAATTCACAGAAAATTATAAACTATGGACAACTACCACTGCATATATATCAGCCCATGGTATCATATATCATTGCTATTACTCCAATACCTCATAACTCAAACAGGAGCCATTCCTCAACTGTGTATGAAATCTTAATGATGAAAGTAAAATACAGTTCTTCTCCAATATTAAATATAAAACCATATATCCTTGATTTAGAATATTTCTGTTAGTGCAGAACCTCGTAAAGACAGTTGAATATGCCAAGTTTTGTCATCTTATTCTGTTAACACAAAAAACTTGTGAATACTGAATATGAGGTTTTGGTTGTTGTATTCCTAGTCAGCACTTCCTTGTACTGTGAAGAAATGTCATGTAGCTGTTACTTATCTCAGCTGAAATGCATGCAATTTTTCATATCTTGTTTCTAGTTATGTAGTATTTTTCATAAGTAATGCCACGAGTGATTTCCAAATTATCGATAAATTCACAACTCACGAAGTGAGGAGTGAATTTATCTAGAGAATTTGGAAATCAAGAGTGGCATTTGTTAGGACTATTTAACGAATAAAATTAAGCTGTTTACTCACAAATCATTTAACTGTAGTTATTTCAAAATATTTATATATTTAATGCAAACGATAGGTACGATTTAATGAGAAACGATAGGTACGCTTCTACTGCTTCTTTTGTTTATCACTGCAACCAGATCATACTATTTATTGCCAAAGGAACGCAATATTGTAAGGATGCTCTCTAGTGGAGAAAAAATGAAACATCAATCTGTATATTAATTCATTTCTGATGTCGTATGATGTAAATATTACAATTATATTTTTCTGGATTATTACCTGGGAAAAAATACATTTAAGAAAGTCAAACAGTGGTTCTTTTTTTGGTGGTATAATAAATTGCTACAAATGTTGACATGTATGCACTATATATACAATCTGGTAGCCGTATTTCTTATAGGCTCAGTCACTGCAAAATAACGGTCAGACCTGTTCAGAATATTAAAAAGGAGGAGCTTTGTTTAATATATGGTAATTATAACACTGATAAATATTTCGTGAAACACGACTCTGATTGGTTGTAAAACAGAAATCATTGAAACGTGATTGGTCATTGACTCCCATTTGGGGCATGAGTTAAATAGTCATTGTAACATAGAATAACTTATTTATCCAATTTTATTTTATTTTAGTTGTGACAATCAATTGAAGTTCTAAGCAATTGTCCCTTACTTACTTACTCACTGGCACTATCGAACCCATAGGTTCATGGCCACGCGGACATAAGCTCTCATACATCCCTATCCTGAGATAATGCTTTCCAATCATTCCCTGTATAATCTACTTCCCTCAAATCATAGTTAATGTTGTTCTCCCACCTCATTCTTGGTCTACCAACTGAGCATTTTCCCTCTGGCTTTCTTACAAGAAGCTTCCATGCACACCTTTCATTCCCATATGCACAACATGTCCTGCCCATCGTAGTCTATGAGACTTAACTGTTCTTATTATATCTGGCTTCCTATAAAGACCATGCAGTTCACTGCTGTGTAGTCTTCTCCATTCACCTGTCTGTTCCTACTGAAAAATTTCAACTTTCTAGAATTAAGAGGTTTTGGACTAACAGCAACAAAATGTTACGTCGAATACTCTCTCCACTGTCCTAGGACTTACCCTAAATTATTAACATACAGGAATTAGCAAAATGTCAACCAGTGGGCTCTAATTGCATACACCTTTGAATTACTTTGACATGATGTATGGATTCTATGCACCATTGATGAGAAAGTGCTGAAATTTATCAATATGATATTAGAATTATATGTCAAATATATCCCTTTCAAGAATAAACAAATTCCTAGGTCCCCTGCTACCTGGATGTCTGATGCAATTCGTTTGCTAATGAGAGGAATGCAACATTTTGAAAATATATATGATACAAAAATATGCAAATTTAAGACGATACAAGACATTAACAAACAAAACTATTAAAAACATTAGGGACTCTAAGTTGTAGTATGCTCATGGTCTCATTGATTCAAATAGAAATGCAAGTGATATGTGGAAAAGTATTAGATTAGTGGGTCTATGGCAGCTGACTACCAAAGGAGAGAGTATACACAGTACAACCTAAACCAGCATTTTACATCACACACTTTATTTGGCATAGACTCTATGACTAAGCAACAGAATATTGACAGACTTTTATCCAAACCTACTCCTTCCCGAGAAAAATTCTTGTTTCCTATATAATGCCAATTGTCATTTAACTATCACTGGACTTCCTTTAGATCTAAAGCACAAATCATATACAATATATGTGGTTCATTCATAGTGTTCTGCTCAAGAGCAGGTCTTTCACTGCAAACTCAGCATTCTCCACTCTTTCCTTGACTCAGCTTTCCTTTTTGCATCTGTATACAAACCATTTATTTTAATATTGTCTATCATCTGATGTCTTTTTCTGCCTCTAACTTTCTTTCCGTTGACCATTCCTTCTAGAGCATCCTTCAGCAGGCAGTTTCTTCTTAGCCAGTGCCCAATCCAATTTCTTTTCCTCTTCTTTATGAGTTCCAGCATTGTTCTTCTTTCACCCACTCTGTCTAGCACATCTTCATTTCTTACTTTGTCTGTCCATTTTATACGTTCCATTCTTCTCCACATCCACATCTCAAAAGCTTCCAGTCGCTTTTCCTCAGTCCGTCGTAATGTCCACGTCTCTGCACCATATAATGCTACACTCCACACAAAGCACTTCACT
The DNA here is from genome assembly GCA_030220185.1 of Diploptera punctata. Taxonomy (NCBI): domain Eukaryota; kingdom Metazoa; phylum Arthropoda; class Insecta; order Blattodea; family Blaberidae; genus Diploptera; species Diploptera punctata. Next base: position 328,646 of record JASPKZ010004193.1, read on the forward strand.
AGCCTCTTTCTTATTTCTCTTGCCATAGGTCCACAGAAAATGCTTTCTCTTCTTGTTGAAAGCTTCTTTTGCCATTGCTATCCTCTGCTTTACTTCTTGACTGCAGTTCATGTTACTACTGATAGTACAACCCAAGTATTTGAAGCTCTCCACTTGCTCAATGGCCTCATCTTTAATCTTCATGTTTATCTTCCTTTGTTTCTTTCCTATAATCATGGTCTTTGTCTTATTTATATTTATCTTCATCCCATAATCCTCGCACTTATCATTCAGCTCCATCAGCATGTTCCTCAATGTCATTGCATCTTCTGCTAGCAAAGCCATATCATCAGCAAATCTTATGCACTTTATTCTTCTTCCTCCCATGTTTACGCCTCCCGTATTACTGAAGCAGTTCTTCATTAGGTCTTCCAGGTAGATGTTGAAAAGGGTAGGTGATAGAGGACATCCTTGCCTCACCCCTCTTCCAGTTTCTCTTCCCTCTGACATTTCTTCTCCTATCTTCACTTTTATTCACTGTTTCATATAAAGACTACTTATGAGCCTCCTCTCCTTCCAGTTCACGCCAATTTTCTTCAAGATCTTCAGGAGTTTATTCCAATTTACTCTGTCAAAGGCCTTTTCCAGGTCGACAAATACTGCATAAACGTCTTTATCTTTTTCTATATATCTTTCTCCTATTGTTCGTATCAATCCAATTGCATCTCTTGTACCCTTTCCCTTCCTGAAGCCAAACTGTTCTTCTTCCAATTCGCTTTCCATTGTAGAACGTAAACGTTGATTTAGTGTTCGCAGGAGAATCTTTGCAGAGTGTGATATCAAGCTGATAGTTCTGAACTCCTTACATTTCTTTGCATTGTTTTTCTTCGGTATTGGTATTAACACTGTCTCAGTTAATTCTTCGGGCCATTCACCTTCTTTATATATCTTGTTGCATAAATGCAAAATTTCCTTCTTTCCTTCACCCAAGCATTTAACTAATTCAATGGGGATTCCATCTACCCCTATTGCTTTACCATTTTTCATTTCCTTAATTGCTAGTTCAACTTCATCTTTCAGAATTGAAAATCCTTTTTTGTCTTCTGATACGTCTTCTTCATTTTCTATATCCAAGTTAGACGGACGATTTCTTGTCTCATATAGCTCTTCTACATATTTTTCCCATGTATTCATAATTCCCTGTTTGTCTGTTATTTCTTCGTTATTTTCGTCCTCAATCAGCCACATAGTTTTTCTGCTCTTCTTTTCATAGTCCAAGCTTTTAACTTCCTGGTACATTAAATCATATTTTCCTTTCCTCTCCAGATTCTCTAGTTCTTCATATTTCTGCTTCATCCATTCTTCCCTTGCCTTGTCAGTTTCTCTTCTAAGTTCGTTGTTTAGTTTCCTGTAGTTTCTTTTGGCTTCTTCTGTATTACTATTTTTCCATTTTCTTCTTTCTTCCATCTTCTCTAACATTTTTTCTGTGACCCAAGGTTTCTTAATATTCTTGATCTCATTGTATCCTATTGTTTCCTCTGCAGCTATCTGTATACAGGTTTTCAAATGAATCCAGTGTTCCTTGGTTTTGCCATATGAGATTTCCATGGTAGAGGCTTTCTCCTGAAAATTTTGTTGGAATTTTCTCCTTTCCTCTTCAGTTTTGAGTTTTTCCAAATCAAATTTCTTTCTTGCCTGTCTTCCTCTTATCTTCTTCAGGCAAATATCTACTTCACCTATTAGTAGGACATGGTCTGAATTGATATCTGCTCCTGGTAGGGTCTTCGCATTTTTCAAGCAATTAGGTGGTATAATAAGCAAATTCATGCCTATACCAGAGCAGTGGACAAGAAGAGAGGTAAACCTTTTGTATTTTTTTACTTTCACTATCTTCATAACATATTTTATTTTTATTCAATATATATTCCTCTCTGGTGCTCTTGAAGAATTATGAACTACTTATAATAAGAATCCATCCATAGCAATTCTGCCTGAAGGCAGGTCTTTCACTGCAATCATAGCATTTTCATTCTATGCTTGCAGCTTTACTAGGAAATTGTAGGCGTGGTAGCTTCCCGTTGCTTTCCACACCAGTGAAGGATGATGATGATGGCCATATGATTTCTGGGACCATTTGGGCATTAAAGTTTTCCTGACATTTGACTTACAGATGAGATAAAAACCCGATAAAAACCTCACCCAGAAAAACTGCCCTGACCGGGGATCGAACCCGGGCCTGCTGCATGACAAGGCAGCACATTACCTCGAGACCACAGCGGTGGACATATACTAAGAATTGCCTATTGAATTTTAATAAAAGCAATTTATTCATTCACTAAATGCACAAATAAAATACTATAGTTAGCACTTCTTGTTAAATAACTGAATATTAATGCAAACCGCTTTTTACAAGAACTCATGTCTTGAAAACTATCGTGAAACATATCTTCGTACCAAGACATGCACAACTAGAATGGTTAGGCATATGCTGGCGGGCAAACAATGTTAGTGAAGGAGTAGGAATTATCTCTGACAAATTGGAGAGCTAGAAGTTATTAATTGAAATCTGCCAGATTCATTATTTACTTTCAATACCACAGAGTAGGACATGTCTGCACTGTGAATCTTTCTTTGGCTAGAACATGGAACTTACTTCCCAGTCATATCAGGGACTGTTGATCACTTTAATTATTTATATCAAAATTGGTTGATATTATAAGGTCTGCCTAATGAAAATGATATCTGCATAACAACTATATTCAGCACTTTGTATATATAAATACAAAAAAAAATATTCAAGGATGTAAATTACAATTTGCATATCTTAATATTTTTAAAAATGACTATTCTTACTTTTGTATTCACGTAGACTTTCACGGCCGGAGTTGCTATGATGATCTTGATGAAGATTTTCGGGCTGTAGGTCGTGGTCGTGAGGCTTGTAGTTCCCCGACGTTTCGCCAGAGACTGCACCTGGCATCCTCAAGGGTTGTCTTGAGACTGGCAATTCTGTCCGCTGTCTGTCCTATTTATACGTTCACCGCAATGTGTTCGTAAGTTGTATCTGCCTTCTGATTGGTCAGCGTTAGGGACTTCATTTGCTCCAATGAGATTGCTGTTTGATTCATACTTTATTTTATTCTTTGCTTTTTAGTATTAATATTGGACTACATTAACATTGTGCATTGTTTAGGTAATATTTTAAAAGTATTATAAATTATATTAAATATATATGAAACATTGTATTATTTTTTATTATTTGCCATTTGAATTGAAGAGAAGGCCTTATGGCCTGAACTCTGCCAACTTAAATAAAGCATCTTTTTTTTTTTTCAAGGAATAAAAATGATTGTATTTTTTTTAGCAATTCAAGACTTTTACAGAGACAATTTTTTATAACAATTGTTCTTGCAATTTAAAAAAATTAATGTATTTTCAGATGTGCCTTTTCCGAAGTCATTCACATCATTATGTCGGAAGATTCTGACACGATTATTCAGAGTGTTTGTTCATGTTTACATTCATCACTTTGACAGAATTGTGGCTATCGGAGCTGTAAGTATTTTATTTTTTTACATGTACAAAGATTAGAACTTTAATAGTGGAAACTATTTATTTATTACTAAAAAAGTGATGCTCGTGTGAAACTTCAATAGCCCTTCAGTTTAATGTTTAATATTTTCAATAACTCGTTTCCAGTAACATGTAAGTCATAGTATCCCTGTAACAACATCTGTTCTATTGATGTTTCTGATGGGCGTGAACATTGTCATATAGAAGTATTGTTGAAGAAATTCCTAATAGGCCAAAACTTTGGTTCCAGAGAGAGGTAATATCAGGAGACTACAGTTGATGGGAATGGTATTGTATGACTGATATATATTAAAATTGATGATAATTATGGAAAATATATATTTTTTAAATTTCTTCTCATATTGAAAAATTAACGGATGTATTTACATGTGTGTAAGGTGTGTGTGCACACATGCCACACCCTAGTTTCAAGATAGTTTTTTGGGGATATAATTCCTAAGGAACATGAAAAATTCAAGAGTATTGTACCAAGACAGTAACTAGATATGTTCTTGAAAATATTAGGGGTTTGTACCTGTTCACTTGCCATGTCACTAATCAATACAGTGGAAAGCAGTTAAGTGTGTGAAAGCATGACCCTTGCAAGAGCAGCCTATATATAAAAATTTAACTGACATATTATAGTACATTATATAGAGCAGGTATATTAAACTGGTGATAGAGCAGGTATATTAAACTGGTGGCCCACTGGCCACAAGTGGACCTTTGCATATTTATTTTCTTCACCTCCATTGAAAAATATAACCAAAATATAATTTACTCTTGTATTTTAATGTCTAAACCTCAATTGATCTATTGAACTAACTGTGACTATTTTTTATATGTCTGTTACATATTCATGCAAATAACCATTTTTACATATGACAGTTAACAAAACAGCTCACAGATAACAGATATTAATATTTTTTCCATAATAAAGGAAGTGTCTTTGGAATCTCTTAATTCAAATTATCTGAAACTGGTTGCAAGTGAGTGGTGCTGAATGCTTGGAAAAGAATTGTTGGTTGGTTGGTATCTAATGTCGAGCACTTGATAATGAAATCATTCGCTCTCTTGCACTCCAATATTTAGTAGAAAGGCTGGTCTCTTCTACAAAAGCTGGACAACGGAGGAGAGGAAAAGAATTGTGCTTCTGGTGAAAACCCTTTTCAGTGTTTCATTATAAATATGATTTTACATTTTTATATTGTATTATTTTAACATTTTTATTTCTACTGAAACAGTTACTAATACATTATTAGCTATAAATATGAATTGCTAACAACCAGAATTTCAGCCAATTAAAATAAATGATAGATTTAATAATGGCAAGATCTGTAGATCATGTGTGTACTATGAGATGTTTGGTAAAATAAGAAATAGCCTACAGTCAAAGTGAGTTTGTCACACCTGGTATAGAGTAAATTTCATAAGAGCATTAGAGAATAATTTCATATTGTGGTACATACCAGATTTTTACTGGAATCATCTAAATTTTTAACAAAATTGTGTACTTATACATGATTAAATATGATATATTTGAAACTTTTATGTATAATTATTTTGCATCATCATCCAGGGATTAAGCCTGTTGGCTCTTTCTGGTTTCATGAAAGCTAGAATTGTTAAAATTGTTCAGACCATCTTCTGTGTGGGCTCCAACATTTCTTCTTCCATGCAGTTTATAATTTAGCAATAATTTTTGGAAATCTTTCTTCTGGCATTCCTATATTAATTATTTGGTCTGTAAGTTTGAGAATATTTAGTTTCTTTCATATATCTTCATTTCTTTCTTATCCAGCAGAGTATATCCTGCTATATTTCTTAAAAATCTCATCTCAGCTGCTTCCAATCTTTGTTCTTGTCTTTTAGTGATCGTCCAACATTCTGATCCATACATCAATACAGGAACAGCCATTACTTTATAAAATTTCATTTTTGTTTCTTTTCTTGTGTTTTTAAAGGTTATTTTAATAGTGCCACACATTAGATTAAATTTATTTATTTTGTCATTAATATCTTCAATTTTAACATATGATAAACTGAAACCTAGATATTTAAAACTGTTCAATTCCTCTAAAATTTTATTATCAATTACTATGTTTGCTCTTAAGGTATCATGTCCTTTAAATGCTAACATTTTAGTTTTATTCTTTGAAATTTAAAAATTGTAATTGACACTTATTTTTTTCCAAATTAAAAATAACTCTTTGTAGATCATCTTCTGAACTGGAAATCACTACTTGATCATCGACAAATAATATTGTATCCAACAGTTTATTATTTATTTTAAAATGTTTATTTAAATTAATCTGCCACTTTAACATAACTTCGTCTATATATAAATTAAAAAGGGAAGGTGATAAAGGAAACCCTTGTCTGACTCCACGATTTATTATTACCATTTTTTGTTGTTTGAATTTAAAACCCATGTCTATTACAATTTTATTATTTACATATAAACTTTGTATAGCCATAATCAAATGTGGAATACCTTTATTTCTCATTATATCCCATAATTTACTTCTATTTACCATATCAAATGCATTTCATAGTCTATAAATCCTATATATGTTGGGATGTTAAATTCTACATGCTTTTCAAATAATTGAGTCATTGTGAATATACAGTCGGAACAGGATCTTCCCTTCCTGAATCAATTTTGAACATCCAATGTAATATTTTCTATAATTATATTATTTTGGATGTTCAAAATGGATTCAGGAAGGGAAGATCCTGAATATAATTATTTTGCATATATACTAAATATTTTGCAAAAGATACTGATCTGCATTACTTACAGACCCTTCTCACTTGCAATGTGTTTGTATCCATAATCAAATAATTACAGTTTTTATGTGTGTATTTATTATTTTTCTTTTTAAAAATGGGCCACATTTAGTTTGTGATTGTACACCATCCCCTGGTAATCAAATAAAGTGATGACCATGGCCTTTATGGTTGACTTTTGCGCTCATGCCATTTGTGGTGGTGGTTGACCATGTTTTGTCAGCAGGGATGATAGTCTGCCACCGAGCATCATCCTCGTCCTTAACACATTGTTTTTAATAGTGGCACTGATCAATGTGAGCCTGCTTTTGATGTGGAGGATGTGGAGGCTATTAGGCCTTTTTTTCTCATATACATTGTTAATATAATATGAGAGATAATATAAAATACAATTAATGCACAGATCAATCCAAGTTTAACCATGTAATGCTGTAATTTAATTTTGGGGAAAATAGTAGTAATTGTTTCCAACATTGATGCAACCCCAAAATCAGAGTATGTCATGCCAAGAGAGAATACCAGAAATATTTTAATGACAACCTGGTTTTATTGATTTAAAAATAGTTACAAAGTAACCAATACCAAATAGCTATCAAACTAGATAAAGATGTGAAAATGTAAATCATTTTCCTTAGAGACCAGTGTATCATTAATTGGATTATAAATTCAGTATATTGGTGTGTGATACTGTATTTCTATTCTTAAAACCTCATTTATTTTTTTGTTCCAAATACCTACTTGTAGGTGTGTGTCTTCCATAGCCTCTAGTGTTCATGCATTAGTGTTCCTTTATGTACTTCCTCCTTTCCTTCTGATTGATTGTTTCAACTTCAATATTAGTTTAGGTCATCAGACATGTAATATCCATGACAGTATCTATTCAGCTCATGTGTCTTATATTTCTTCAGTACTAATTCTTTTTAGTTCCATGCTCATTTTTTTCTGCTGTAACTTAATTTCTCTTTTTTCTTGTCTACATACTCTTTAACAGTTTCTTAGATAAATCCAATTCTATTGTTTTAATTTTAATTTTTTAATGTAAAAAAGTATATTCAATAAAAATGATACTTTGTGTTGCAAATTTGGTAGTTATAATAACGTACTGATTAACTTTAATTAATTCTGTTAACAGCTAACTGATACTCTTTCATAGTTCAGCCTAATTTTTTTTTGTTTTCCTTGTCTTGGAAATACTTGATTTTTATTCTGGTTTATCTTAGAATTTTTCATATTTATTCCAGCTTGTCTTAAAATTCCTTCATGCTTATTTCAGCTTGTCTTCAAATTCCTTGATTTTTATTATACCTTTTCTTTGGATTCCTTGATATTTATTATGACTAGTCTTTAAATTCCTTGATATTTATTATAATTTCTCTTTGAATTCCTTGATATTTACTATGATTTGTTTTTTTAATATCTTGATATTTATTCCTACTTCTGTTCAAATTCCTTGATATTTATTCCAACTATCTTTGAATTTCATGATATTTATGACAGAATTTCTTTGAATTAATTAATATGGATTATGACTTACTTTAGAATGATTTTATTTGTATTCCAGCTTATTATAAAATTTCTTGATATTTATTCCAGATTGCATTTGGATTCCTTGATATATATTCCAGCTTTTCTGTGAATTCCATCACGTATTTTGGCTTACCTTAGAATTATGTGATATGTAATTAAGCTTGGCCTTCAATTCCTTGATAGTTATTCCAGATATCTTTGAATTTCTTGATATTTATTCTAGCTTGCCTTTGAATTCCTTAGTATTTTCTCCATCTCTTCTTTGAATTGCTTAATATTTCTTTTGGCTTGTCTTTGAATTCCTTGTTATTTATTTGGGCTTATCCGGGAATTCCTTGATATTTATTCCAGAAATCTTCAAAAGTTATCAACATGTGTGTGATTTTTTAAGGTTTCATATATTTGTGTGTTTCAGGAGCCACACGTTAATACATGCTACAAGCATTTTTATTACTTTGTGCGTGAGTTTGATTTAGTAAGCAGTAAGGAGTTAGAGCCTTTGAAAGAAATGACATCACACATATGCCGCGATTACAATGATCCACCAGTGACATCAAGTTGACTGCCAATGTTACATCTCATGTGGGAGTATTGTGTGTTAAGATGGGTCATCCATTTATATACATCTCTCCATCATTCATGGTCTCGATCTCTTCATTTTAATTTGTCATCTCACTGCAGATTTGTGTAAGATATATTAGTTTATAAAACTAAACATTTACTAGCTTTTTTTTCCTCTTAGTGTGAATTTTTCATACTATTCTTGATACTGTGAAAGTCATTAGGAATTCAATGTGAAGTGATGCCACTGGTGGAATTAAGTGGCATGCTGTTAACTGGTTTGCCTGTTAACTTGGTTTTGTAGTTGCTTATGAGGTTAGACCTCTGCTTAGTTGACTTCTTTTGTCATTATGTTAAATTATATTCCAATTATAACTGAAAATTTGGAACTAAAATATTTTTAACATTAAATTTATTATTACTTCATCTCTTTATATATACATATTGTTTGGGCATTTTGGTCCCTTTTTGTAGTACAAATTAATTTTTTTATTTATCCATGGTAAAGGGAGGTATAAATGAATGACCTTCATAATCAATTGCAGAATTTTATAAATGGTAATATTTTCCATGAACTATGTCTTTTGCTGATTTTTAAACATGTAAAATTTTGGTGTAATTTTACATAATAATTTTGTAAAAAAGTTGTCAATGGAAATGTGTATAAATGTATCATTAGTTATCAAGTTAGATTTTATTTCATAAAGTATATAATCTTCTTCAAAATTTAGCATTTGTTGAATCTTCAACAGTTATTTGTCCTAAATTTAAGGAGAAAATTTTGCCATTAAAGGTAAATTTTGTGAGATTGGGTTCATTATAAAAGTATTATGTATTTTTAAAAAATAACAAATATATTTGTGTTAATAGCAGTGAGATATCAGAACTATGCCCCACTTTTTTTTAGAAATTGTGCATTGCTTACATAGTAAAATAAAGGAAAGTATGGATAGGTTAAACAACAATTGTATTGTCATTATATTTATACTGATTTTTTTGGTTTAATGTTTGTCTCATTAATATTAATGACTCTTCAAAGATAGATATTTGGCTTTGTAATATTCTAATCATGATTTCTAAAAAAGATTTTAAATAATTTTATAGTGAAAAATAGTTTTACTGTGAATTCATAAACAGAACTAACTACTTGTAGTACTTCTTTTGAGTTAGTCATACTTTTTTATGGATAAACTGCATTCATACCCCATCAGAAACTATGGGTACTGACATTAATTTGTTGTAAAACATTTTCACTGTGGTTCTCTATAAATTTTTCACATATTGTTTTGTATTTAATAAAAAAATAGCTTTTGTTATGATAGTTGTTGAATCTGTAAAATGTCTCAAAAGTAATTTTATTTTCATAAAAATATAAATCACTAGACAACAATTGGACGATGTTATGCATCAACTGGCTGAGCATCATTTTTAAAATAATTGAGATTTTGATGCCATCTGTTACATTGACTCATGAAGTAAGTGTAATTAAAAAAATATGTAAATGCCCTCAGTCCTATCTGAGATTCTGTGTTTTGCAACAAACAGCTATGAAACCAGATCTTCATAAATTTACTCTAAATTTTTCATTATGCAGCTAAGTGCCAAATGTTCCCACTCTTAGATTGTTGATGGATAACTGTCAAACAGAGAAAATAACTTGCAATATCTAGTATTGTTAGTTTGGCACTACAGTAAATACTGAGGATTGACTTAAACTTTAAACATATTTTTTTCTTAACTTACACAATAACACATAGTCGGTTGATGCATAATGCCGTCCAATTAATAAATAGGTTGAAAACACTCCCTGAATATGTTGATGTTGGTTTCCATATGAATTGAATGGTTTGCTGGAAGAAGGGTGCCATGCTTCCAAATAAATTGTGTTTTTAGTATTACACGAAAACTTATGGCATCTAGTTTTGATTAAAAATTAATCAGAGTGGCATGTGTCTAGAAATTGAAATCTGTTATCTAAAAAATATATTATCTAATACCTCTTGTTTTGGCGATAGAATGACATAATGTCGCTAACTTCATGGACATATATGTTTCTTCCTGTGATGCAAATTCTGAGTTTATAGAAAAACTCAATCATAAACCCAATATGTATTCACGCCTGAAGAATGGATGGAACTGATAAATGTATTCATAAGTCCAAAACATTTGAAATTATAGTGATGAGGAAAAATTATTTTACGAGTTTCAACCCTCTGACTACAAACAGTGCATATGCTGGAAAGATTTAACTGGTAAGAAAGTATATTTTCAGAAGACAAATGCTTTCAAGTTCACTGGAGGACACAAAATACATGTCTAATGTACTTCTGGAGATCTTGCTGACTTGTATACTATATGTTTTTAAAGAGGAAAGTGACATATACCCTTTACTTAGGAGCCTAGAACTTCACAAAGGAAGTGCCATATCTCAAAAGAAACTAAGTGATATTCTGTCATTTCTGAAGTTTATTTCTCCTGTTCTTCACAGGTTTTCAGAAATTTAAGAGCTGATGATGCAGAAGTAAACAGCAGTAATATAGAGGAGCATTGAATAGTTTTATTGAAATGGTAGATTTTTTAATAGTTTAGCGTGAATGAAAGTAATTTTGTAAAGAGGATTGAAAGAATTTGAAAAAATGCAGTGTAGAAACTAATACATTTAATTGATATATTCGGTATCATATTAAACATCCATTGAACATTGATCCATTGAAGTATTCCAAGAAAGCAAGCCACTTTTCTTTTAAATAATAAAGAAATCACCCTTTGTTATCTTAACTTTGTTCATTTAATTACCCATGCACATTTCACAGCATGTTTCTACAAGGATCAAGTATATAATTTAAAATATCAAGTCTCAGTGGCATTTTAATTTTTGTTCTGTAGAGGTGAAACTTTATTATCATTTTTCTCAAAATGGCATATGTACTTCTTCCACCAGGCCCTTCAATTTACTACTATGACATAAAACTAAAGCATCAAATCTACATCATTAGATGAAATTGAATCTAACTTGAAAACTATTTTTAATAACATTTCTTGTTTTCAGAAGAAAAAAAAATAGTAATATTCATACAATTTTGTGCATAAATGAATTATATAAGGCATAATTGCATATTATCACTAGATGTATTTTACAAAATGAGAATAATGTTTTTCATGAATTGTGTTTAGTTCAAAGTTACCTATTGCTCAAGATCTGTATGCTTGGTGCTTCCTATAGTGATTTGAGAACTGAAAATAAGTAATATGTTTCCTTAACATATTTGATAACAAAGAATAAACTATCTTACAATATGTTACAAATAGCATTTTGGAGCAGTGGTGTAGTTACAGGCAGGATGCAAGCAGCTTGTAAAGCTTGCTTAAACAGGAAAATTATATTTTTCTATATTAGATTATTTTTTATTTCAATTTATTTTGTTGAAGTAATCAAATTCAATCCCTAATAATAGAGGACAGAACTTTATATCATATTGTCATAGTTTGAAACAAAAATAATGTTTCAGTTCATTACTACACAGATTCTTGCCCTAGAATTATGTAAAGAGTCACAAGAACTTAAAGGTCTTCACGGAAAAACTAGAAGGATACAGGTACAGAAATAGCCCTAGATAAAGATGGTGTTGTTGTTGTTTTCAAATGCTGGGCCTTGGCACCGAAGCCATTAGCGTTCTTGCTCTCCAATATTTCTCTATGGTGGATACAACAGGTAATACTTCACAGGTTTGTAGGTGTTCTTCATTCATTTCTTTGTCTTTATTGCATAGAGGACAATTTGGATTCGTGTAGATTCCTATTTTATATAAATTTTTGGCCAAATAGTCATGTTCTGTAAGCAGTCTAAATTTTGCTACTGTAGTTTTACGTGGAATTTCTGGAATAATATCTGGCTTCTTTACTAAAATATTCCATTTTTTGTCTTTGGTAGATTTTAATCAAAAGAACTTATAGAATGTAGGAATTAGAAACATTTAAAAAGGAGAAATTAAAATTTAGCTGAATATGCTATTGCAGTGAAAACTCAATTTATCATTCCCAGTTTTATCATTTTTATGGATCCATCATTGAATTTCTATAGTTCCTGTACTAATCACATTTAAAGTATTACAGAAAACTGCACTTACCGTTCCTCAATAATCTTTTCCTGCATTTATTGGTTAGAATTTTCAGTCCAGAATGAAATAATTGATTGATCATTTTTAAGTGTAAAGTTAAACAGTTTTATAAGTTGCTCATAGATGAACTATGATTGATGTTTTCAAAATGTGTGTGTAGGGAGTTGCAATATGGAATTTTTATGATTGTTTGTGAATTCTTTTCAATCTCCCTTATAGCATATATCTGACTAGAAAATGTAGTCCAGGGATCACTGACCCAGTCCATTTTTATGAACTATTGTTGTCAATCCTACACCAGTCCATACTTATTGATGGGAGCATTCTAAAGGAAAAATTACTCAAAATTGCAGTGACAACAGGAATTGAAACCTTTTCAGCTTCCAATGGTTGGATCTCCCGTTTCAAACATCATTATGGTCTGTTTTTAAAAAATTAGTGGGAGAAAGTGCTGCAGTGTATACCAACTCCATGGACCTTATTTGAAAAACTACCATAGCTGCTGGAGGGGTATAAGGCTTGTGACATCTGTAATGCAGATGAGACTATTTTTCAACTCTCATCCAGGCTGGACTCTAACATTATAAGGAGAGTTGTGCCATGGAGGAGGAAATACAAAAAGCTACTGACTGAGTCATTGTGAACAAGCACTGATAGATCTGACAAATGAGATAGATCACTGATAGATCAAACAAATTGGCAAATCTGCAAAACCACATTGCTTCAAAAATCTGAAAAAGTTACCTGTGAACAACTATTTCAAGTCCAAAGAATGGATGACATAGGAGACATTCTTAACACTCTAGATGAGTCATTTCATGCTCAAGGCAGAAAAATCCTACTTTTTATTGACAACTGTTCTGCACATTTTCTGGACACTTCATCTTTGAAAAACATAAAGGTGAGGATTTACTCTCCCAGCTACACCAGTATTGTACAGCCTCTTGATTTGGGAGATTTAAAGAACTTCAAGCAGTTCTAAAGGAAACAGTTTGTACAGAGGACTATATGCTTAATGGACATAGAGGAAGAGATAAAATTAAAAATCGTGTTTTTCCAGCAATTCATTTCATTGTTTCATCTTGATAACAAGAGACCAAATCAACAATTCAGAAATGTATTGGAAAACATGGCTACGGAGGGTTTCCCCAGATAAGATAAGACAGAATTCATACCTTTCATCGCGGCGAAAATCCTTTTCTCCACCAACGATTCTGCTCGATATGCTGGCCATTGGCATGTACTACTGCCCTGTATCTCAGTTTCCACTGCAGGAGGCTAAGTTGCAGCACAGGAACAGGAATGTCAGCCCAAACCTCTTGACAAACTTTCCAAAGGCCCTTCACCGTGTTGGGACGCCTTGAAGCAAGGCCTCATTTCAGGAGACCAAACACACAAAAATCCATTGGTGAGGCATCTGGTGACTTCACAGGGACTATATTGAAGGGTATGATATGGATGCCTGTTTCATCTAATTTTCCCTTGTAGTATCTCTGAGATGATCTTGCAGTGTGACTCGACGCCTTGTCCATGTGGATCCAAATTTTTGAGGTGTCGTCACCATACAACCGAGGGATGTCTTAATAAAAAATTGGGTCCATGATGTTCTCCTGGAAGTAAGCTGCATTGACTTTGGCTTTACTTTCAACTCTGTGAATTCTAAGCTTCCCCCTGGCACAAAAACCTGCAACAACCATAAAGCCCTTGGAAAACTTTTCTTTGTTTTCCCAGATGAAGTTGGAATGCCACTTTTGGGCAGTAATAAATTGCATGGAGCCTGTTTGTATCATCAAGGTAGATCTATGCTTCATCTGGAGAAACTACCCACTGCCATTTATCACCTGCTAAATGGTTTTCATGCAACATTCTTGCATTTGTGAACCTTTCTCTGATGTGCCTTTCTTTAAGGACATGTCCTCGGGCTTTATGTCACCGTTCTAGGCCCAAATTTTGGTTGATTATGCACCAGACTGTACCCTTATATGTGTTTGTGTGACTTACTATGCTTCTCTGGGTTGATGAATTTTCTTTGGTCACTTCAGCTTTGACTTTGGCCACTACTGTTGTCATCCGAGTCGGTTGCACCCAAACTCCTGTCAATTTTTTTGAACATTGGGCTTCCGGTGGGAATCCATTTTTATGCATATTTATAGTATGGCCCACACATGCCTTACTGACCCTTAATCCCTTCTCTTTGCACTGTTTTACTATCATGGATAGACTCTAATTGGTGTCGGAAAGCCCCATGATGTACCCTTACCATAAATCTGCCACTTTCGAAGTCATAACTCGCTTAAATGAGAATCTGACTTCACTGACAGATACCTGAGTCAACACTGATAATGCCACCCAAATTTCATGCAGCTGCAGTTAATACTTTTATTGCTAGAACCTTTCAAAATCATCCTATCTTATTTGGGGCAACCCTCTGTACATGGGCAGTAATGAATTATCATATGTGTCAGAAGTCAATAAAATTAATGAAAATGTAGATGAAGACCGGATTTGGCTGGGGGGAAATACTATTGGGCATTGATTTTAACACATTTGTGTCTGTGGAATGTGGAATTATAATTAATGATGGAAAAGATGGTGCAGGTGATGATGTTAAAGTTAAGCATAAACCAGTGCCAAGTTTTACAGAAGTGCTAAATAAATAAGAGGATTTGATACTATGAGATGGTTCATGTATTTTCACATCAGCGAGAAAGAGCAGTTGCACATGTTGGTATTGAAAGCTTACTGTTTAATTTGAAAAGGAAAGGTGCTCACAAGCAAATTAAAATTATTGACTATTTCATGAAATTGATTTTCTGAGGAAGATCCTTTGCATATTTTGGCCAAATATTATATCCAATGAAAATCTATGGAAACAAACGAAGAATCATTGATATCCAAATAAAAATGAGGAAATGGAGATGGTTTGGCCATACTCTTAGAAAAAATCAGGATGCTATTGAACTGTTTTGGACTTCTTAGAGCCGGAGGGAAAGAGGAAAACCATGACTATCATGGAGAGTGTAGAAGAGAGAGCCATAAGAGAAGAAAAGGTGTGGGGAGAGTTGAGGGTTTTAGCTTGGAATAAGGTGTGCTGGAGTTGCTTCGTTGGGCCCCTATGCTCTGGATAAGAGAAACAAGAGATACTATTAACCCTACTACTGTTTCATGAAATAGTTTAATGTACTGTTAATTTAGATGGTGAGAAGATAATTATGTCCCACGCCATAGCCGAGTGGTTAAGGTAGGAAGCCTTGGCACAGAGCTAAGGGACTTGCACTGGTTCGAGTCTCCATGGGGGAAGAAATTTTCTCATGGTATTTTGGCCAGTATGGGACCGGTGCCCACCCAGCATCGTGAGGCAATTGGGTAGCTACAATAAGTAGCGGCTCCAGGTTGAGGAACCAGCTATAACGGCTGGGGGATTCGACATGCTAACCACATGTCACCCCTACACTGGCTGTTGATCATCTACCTCTGTGATTGACACATGTGGATGTGAAGGGCCAGCAGCCGGCTGGTAAAAGGGCAACCGCTGAAAAGTGGAAAGACCCTCAATCGAATCGGAGAAGATAATTATAATAAAATGCTGTGTTTCTTGAATAAATGCATACAAATTGTAAATTTGTTATTTTTTTACAACATTATATTGATCTTTTCTCGCACTCATAGATTATTTTCAGGTCTCTCAATGGAAGCAATAATCCAGGTTTCACTCTATTCTGAAGGATATGCCAGATTAACGAAAAGAGTCATATGTCCAGGAAGAAGAAGTAGAATAATGATATGAAAATAAATTTATATTCCTCATTTAAATAGACAAAGTTTCTTTGCACTGAAAGTGTCTCTTCTAATGGCCCCATTTGGGACCATTTAACACATTTTGCATTTGCTTCCAATAGATATCACTTATGTCTTTTAGGGCCGCATGCAAATACATTAGTCTCTACTCAAATTACTTCCAATCACTGGTGAGCTGACTCACCGTGAACAAGTGCAAAGATCGAATTAGCTACCCACTAACTGCTCATGCATGAAAGTCGTCATTTTCGTAATATTGGCAAGAAATTACCCAGAATTCTCAGCGATAAAACCACTTTCGTTATTTTCGTCTGCTATAGAGGAATGCATTTACGCTTGCATCCTGCAAATAATACCGTATATGACGATGTCTGCATCGCGCAATATTACGCCGATTCTCCTGTTCTTCCAGTTGAATTCTTTGGTTGACTCTATCAAATCTCTTCTCCGCGTATACCAAAAACATGATTGAAGTCTTCAAGATCCGACATCTTGGATAAAGCAGCAAGGTTTCAAACTACATCGGTTCCCTTCGGGATTCTCACGATAAGTTTCTATCTTAAGTTACCTCGTCAGGTAGCTTATGAATTTCAACAATTATTATCGCATGAATAGATTTCTGAGTAAGCAAAATCGTATTAGGATAAAACTTTCTCAGCAGAGAATGCCTTTTACGGTCTAATGCATTCAAAGATTCGACCCTTAAAGTCTAACTTTCATGTCTACAGTCCTGGAGAATACAGTATGTTTGTGTACACACACACATCCACGCAAAGAAAGAAAGAAACAAGCATATATACATATACGTTCATTCATGACACTAATTGACTTAAGGAATGTTATGGTGTGGGCAGTATTTAACACTTTACCCTGAAAGTGGGCATGAGGAATATTTACTGTTTTGTCTTTTATTAATTTTTACATAATTTTAATACAAACCCATATGTAAATACTTATTAACAATCCTCTAGAAGCATTTTCTACTATTCGTAGATTCAAACTTGACAGGGTTCATAGTATATTTAGGATGTAAAATTCCATTGGAAAGGAAGTAAAGCTTATGGGTCCCTTTTCTCAGATTTATGGTATGCAAAAAAATCTCAAGCCTTAAATAACAGGCCTGTAAGAAAAATGTCTTCATGTTTCCATGCCTGATTTAAATTGTGACCAGATTTGTTAAAGAGCTAGTGATCATTCAGTTTTTATTGACAATGCTCTTTAGTAACACAGGTCTTTCTTTGAAATTCAAAACTGAGAGTTTCATATGACTGACAAATTTTGCTCAGTTGCCTCCCATTTCAGGCATAGGGTTGTTTATGTGCCATAAATCTACTATATGGGACCTATGGCTTTACTTCTCTTCTGGACTATTATACCTTTAAAATTCCATCAACCCCGGCATTATAGAATAACATATTAACTAAACTAGCTATTTTATACTAATTTCTTTACAACTACACCATTGCTCTGGCACTATAGTTTAAGTACATTTTTATTATGCCAATTAAAGTAATTTAAGAATATTATTACACATACACTGTATGGTTATAAAATAGTTTTTACTGCAATTGTCAAAATATTCATATTAATAAATCACTTATCATTTAGAATTGATGCAGAACTGTGAGAAGAGCTTTGAACTGTTGAATAGCGATGCGAGTATTCATATTTGTAACAAAAAAAGAACAGTGTGCAAACTATGTTTTGGTTATGAAATCAAAAGTATATATTCATGCTGCCAAAAATTATATTAAAATATTTAAATTAAATTTGAAGAGAAAAATATATGCCTAAATCGGGATTTGAACCCAATATCTCTGGTTCTGTACACCAGTGTTATGTTTTTTCTCTTCAAATTTAATTTGTCATTGAGTGAGAAGTGATAAATTTAATATTAAATATTAAAGAATTTGTTCATTGACAGTTGTTTAAATTTCTCAATAATTTTAATAAAATTTCCATTCAGGTTATCCATAAAGATATGAATGAGTATTAGAAGCTAGTATTACATCCATATATACTAGAATATAATGTTATGATACACAGTCTTTTTTTAAATTTTAATATTTTAGTGACTGAAACTTTTGTTAACGAACTCCATGTACATATTCATTCTTAAGAATAAAATACTGTGGAAATATTTTATTTAGAGATTCTAGAAAATGATTCTTATTCTTTATATTATCATAAACAGTTTAAGATGTGTGATTATTTTTCTTATGAAATTTCATCCAGTATATAAGACCAGTAACTTATTTTAGGAATTCTCACTATGAGGTATATTCATTAAGGTAGAATTTTTTATCACTCACCTCATATTGAACAATATGAGGTGAGTGATAAAAAATTCTACCTTAATAATATAAGACCAGTGTTTACCCAGCATCATGAGGAATTTGCAATAAGTAGTGGCTACAGGTTAAAACAATCAGCTACTATGGCTAGGGGATTTGATATGCTTAGTAAATACTCATATACTGTTTCATTGATCACCTACCTCTGTCATTGTCATATGTGGTTATGAGACCAGAAGCTAGCTTTTAGGTCAAAGGCCTTTTAAGCCTTTCACAACATAGGCTTCAGTTTTTTTAATTTTCTGTGAAACCAAAATAAAACAAAAGGTACATTAGTTTGTTCACATTAAAACAAGCATATTGGGTAGAAGAGAAAAAAGTTATATAGATAATATATTATAGCAAAAAAAATTGTAAGTTATTTTCTTTGACTATTTAACTCATGCCACAAATGCTAGTCAATGACCAATCACGTTTCAATGAATGTTGTTTTACAACCAATCACAGTCGTGTTTCACCTCGCTCTTTATCGATTTCTCTTCATCAGCTCCTGCTTTTGTGATAAAGAAAGCTCCTTCTTTTTAATGTTCTGAACAGGTCAAAGCATTATTTTTCTCCAACAAATAAATTGAATATAGCAAATAATGAAAAGATTCCTTGATTTTACTGAGTTGTTTACTAAAAAAATAAATGAATAACCCGTAATGTTGATTATGATATATAGTTTGAAGTGTAATTATTTCTCCACTTGGGTGCACTCTTACAATATTGCGATCTTATATGGCAATAAATAATATGATCTAGCAGCAGTGAATGAACATAACCTCATATCTCTGATTTGTTTTCAAACATCACCGTTTACAACAAATATATAAATATTTTAAAATAACTATAGTTAAACAATGATTTGTGAGTAAACAGCTTAATTTTATTCGTTAAATAGTCCTAACAAATGCCACTCTTGATTTCCAAATTATCTAGATAAATTAACTCCTCACTTCGTGAGTCGTGAATTTATCGATAAGTTGGAAATCACTCATGGCATTACTTATGAAAATTTTGTTGCAAATGAGAATTTTTATTCATTGTGTTCCTTAAAATGTAACTATTAGTGATTGAAATGAATGCACTCATTTTATTCCTAGGAATACATCTTTGTCAATAACATTACCAATAAAGGTAGCCATTCTATTAGGTATAGGTATAATACAAATGATGCCCTCTTTAGATAACTTAACACATACTTGTCTAACATTATGTATGATGCTTTACCACTAGTAACTGGATTTTTTTTTAAATCATAGATTCTAAAAAAATATATAACCACACAGTTTACACAATTTTTTCTATGTCATGTGCAGAATGCTGCTCTTTGATGTATTTTTGATCTAAAAATTTAAAAAAATCAAACTTTAAAAATAATCAAACATATTTATATTTTAATGTTCATATTATTTGTTTTTAAACATCTTAATGATGGACAAATTATATTTCTTTTTCCAGAACTAAAATTTCCAAATAGTTTGAAGTATCTCTTCCTATTGTCAGTGTATTGTAATTTGATGTATCATTTTCTAGAATCTCTTAGTAAATTATATGTCTGTAGTTAATAGAATGTAATTTTTTAGCAGTGAATCCCATGGCCAGTAGATACACGTGATGGTGGTATGTTTAGGTAAATGTGTATTACTCTTAATTTTTCAATTCAAATTGTTTATCAGACTCATAGAGACTAGTCAAAATATAGCATTTACTTAAAGAATAAGCTTAAAGCAATATAACTGTCTTTACACAAAACTGCGAAGACCTTTCCAAGAATGTAAATATAGTGATATTTCATGGGAACTTGTTTATTTTTTTTTAGCAAAGGCTCTTGCAGTAAGAAACACATTATTTCTTAATAAAAATTCAGATAATTTTAATATGTTCATAAAGACTGTAGTAATTTACCTAAGTATGATTTTTCAAAAATATGTTTATTTTATAGAATAAAAGGCCTAAGGTTTCACAGCGAAATTATTTTGAGATGTGCCAAGGAATTAAGGCCTGCACAATAAGCTAGGAAGATGTACACTGGGAAATTTGCATATGGATAACCTCTAATTAATGTGCAAAAATTTATGAACATAGTTACAATAACCACCTACCGTTTACATAGATGTTGAAAATGTGTCTTTGCACTACCACATATTTTGTATAAGTTTCAATAAAGTTTACATTCACACATAGTAATTCCTCTTGTTAAATTGCTGCAATTTCTTTTCTTGTTGATAAAATGGAAATTTGCGTTCAATGTCTGATAATTCTTTGAAAAATAATGTGATTAAGCCATCTCTAGTGGTCTCGAGGTAGAATCCTGCCTCGTCACGCAGCAGGCCCTGGTTTGATCCCCGGTCGGGGCAGTTATTCTGGTGAGGTTTTTATCGAGGTTTTTCCTCACCTGTAAGACAAATGCCAGGAAAACTTTAAGGGCCCAAACGGTCCCCGAAATCATATGGCCATCATCATCATCCTTACCATTTTCATCTTCATCATCCTTCACCGGTGTGGAAAGCAATAGGAAGCTACCACACCTACAATTCCCTAGAAAAGCTGCAAGCATATCATGAAAATGCTATGATTGCAGTGAAGGACCTGCCTTCGGGCAAAATTACTATGGATGGATATCTCAGTGCATGTATCATATTATTATATGTGAATGCAAAGATTATTGATGTTAGAAATGTGTGTTGGTGCATGGACATCATTTTCAATATCATATAAACCAATGATAGGTAATTATTATAATTACTATAGAAAAGTCTAGTAACTTACTAGCACTATCGAACCTGGAGGTTCATAGCTGTCCGGACATACGCTTTCTTATATCCCTAGTTTGAAATAATGTTTTCCAATCATTCCCTGTATAATTCATCTCCCTCAAATCATGTTTAATGATATTCTCCCACCACATTATTGGCCTACCTACTGGACAAATTTCCTTCTGGTTTTCCTATAAGAAGTTCCCATGCATTCTTTCATTCCCCATTCATGCCACATGCCCGGCCCTCACAATCTATGAGGCTTAACTCGCCTCATTATTGGCTTACCTACTGGACAACTTTCCCTCTGGTTTTCCTATAAGAAGTTTTCATGCCACTCTTTCATTTTCCATTTGTGCCACATGCCCTGCCATAGCAGTCTGCGAGACTTAACTGTTTTTATTACATTTGGTTTCCCATATAGATCATTTAGCTCAATGATATGATGTCCTCTCCATCTGTCTGTTCATCTTTTTTTAGTCAAAAGAATGTCCCAAGAACTTTATTCTCAAATACCTTGTAATATTTTCTTCTTCCTTAAAGTAAGAGATAATGTTCCACATTATAACTGGAATAATATCTGTTTTTTTTGTATCTTTCTTTTAACGTTTTTTGAGAGAAATTTGCATGACAAAAGAGTCCCTGTAATGCATAATAGCATGCATTTCAATGGTTGGGCCTGTGGAAACACATTTAATTTCTTTCTCCACCTCATTCCTATTTGTAATTATTGCTCTTAGATATTTGAATTGCACATGCTCAAATTGAGGTTTATGTATGTGTGACTTTGCCAGCCTACACTTACTTTCAGGCTGCTTTATTTTCTCATTACAGTCCAAAAATAATGACACTGCACGTTCCATGTACAAACTTCTGGGATTTAATAGATGAGATGTACAATTTTTTTTTTAAATTGAGGTCAAAAAGAAATGGACAGATGAGTCCCTGATTTGTCTAACCCATGTTTTTTGTAGATAATTTGGTAAAAAAAAGTGGGTTATACAAATCTAGTAATCACCTATCCAAATGTTCAATTATTTAACCTGCATAAATAAAATATTTAATGTAAAATAACTTTTTTTTTCACATTTAGACTGAACAAAGTGGGGAAACCATAAGAATGCAGATAATTCTTAGCCACATATCTAGTGAGATAGAGATAGTTAATATGTTGTCTTATTTCTTGTATTTATAGTAATAAAACTGGCAGATGCTACAAATAGCAGTCATATGTGTCACTGTTAGAAATGAATGCACAGGTAGTGTATTATAAACTTGTACATCCTAATGGTCTAGCGCTACAATGTTTGCTCTGGATTTGAGGTTCATAGGTTCAAATCTAGGGGTGTTGGATTTATTCAGGATTTAAAAGTCCTGAGAATGGAAAGAAAGTAAAGCCATGTTTTCTGTTACATAGATTAACCTTCTGTCGGGCGCATCTAAACTGAGAGGCATAGGTTGTCAATTTTGTCCCATTCCACTGCCATCAGACGGCGTTGACGTCTTGGCATCCAAGTAGCTGTTTCTTTTTACCTGCTCTAAACAACCACCCCACTCAGTTTGCTCTCGACAGTTACTACGGTGGGTTGTAAATATTTTGTTCAGAGAAGCTCATTGCGCCCAAAGTCGTTATATTATTGAAGATGTGTATTTTAAAAATATTTGCAAAAAGAAAATTCTTTATTTAACTTATTTGACTAAACAACGTTATATTGTTGAATAATTTTGCTAAAAACATAGTCTAAATGTTAATAATGTGAACTATTTTCAAGAATATTTGAACTCAACCTAACTTGTTCTTACTTTTATATCATGAGGCTTGTCATAAATTTTCTTAAAATTGTTTAATCAATATTATGTCCAATAAAAATTTTTGTAGGCAGCAAATTTTGAATATTTTATCCATTGGACATCCCTAACAATAACATTTCTTCGACTTCCCTTTGTTTAGATGGGCAAACAGTATTTTAAATTAATTTTTTTTAAGTGTGTGATGATCAGGCACATTGTGCCCAAACTTGATGGTCAGAATATTGCGCCCGACAGAAGGTTAATGACATGTTAAAGAACCTCAAGTCTGAAGTAACAGGTCTTTCTTTAAAATTTGTAAGCTCTTTCAAGTCCAACTTTGAATAGTAATTCAAATGACCTGAGATGATAAGAAGTGTCATTAAATAAAATACAAATTACCTAAATAATGAGCCTGTAGATGTTAGATCAGATATTCACTGTTTCAAGTTTAAATTTGTACAATTGAAAACTATCTATTTAGTGCCAAGAATGAAGCTATTAGCATTGTGTAATGCTGAGGAAAGGACTGAGATTCATTGGCTGAGAAAAATTGCATTATTCCATCTGCCACTATACAACCATTTTAAAAATCTCATCTTATATCTTTCCAAATCTGTTGTCAAGTATCAGTCATTTAACAAAAGTGTTTGTTTTGATATCTTATGTTACCCCTAGAAAGTTTTCAATATTGTGTACATTTCAAATCTGTTAGAGCCTGTTTAAAATAAATTAATAATTAATACTGCATAGCAGTAAACGACGAAGCACTGAAGAGCAATACTTATTTGATTAAATTTTAGTATTTATTGGGCTCTCAAAATCACTGACACTTTAGATATTTACAATGTTCATTGTTAATTTTCTATGTAGATGAATTGTGCTTCAAAAGTTAATGAAATTGATTTAATTTCTTTCCATGTCAACTTATTATATTGATTTTTAGTAAAATTTGTTTTCTATTTCTATTAAAATTACCAGATACCTTCTCGGACTGGTTAAGACTACTTTTTCGGGTACAGACAAATTAAATATTTTTTTATGTATTTTATATTTTTAGCATTATTTAATTTTATTTCTCATTAATGACTGGCACTTCTACCTATTAGCTTTTGGCGTTTGATCAAATCTTAACTCTTCCAAAGTGGAAATGACTATTGTCATTTTGATGAAAAGCTCATAAAAGAAGCCTACTACTATAAAATACATTGATGTGAAGAACTATTTATTTTTTCATTTACATTTAATTAGGGTTATTGAGTCAAAACATGTAAGCATAAGTATTGGTATATATATGTGATATGTTACATTTATTGTTGATACGAATTTTCTTTTGATTTTGTTTGAATCTAGTACAATTTTTAACCTTGAACATTTATGGATAGATGGTTCATACCCTACCAATATAAGTACTTTGAAAACATTAACTTCAATTGTATTCAAAGTTCTATACAAGTAAAAATATTAATATGAGCAGATATGTCTCTCCAGCTTTTAAGGAAGTCACTTCTCTTTCTTAATTTTATTTCTGAATAGAATAATTTTTAAATTCCATTCTTTAAAATATGTGTATATGTTACTTGTAACATTGTAATATACAACTTTGTTATAAATTTCTGTTTTGTAGATTTGTAAAATGTATTCGAGGTAATATTTGTTTTGTTTTATGTAAGAATAATTAGTATTCCTAAATTTATGAATTGTATATTTTGTATTTTTCTTAAGGAGACAATAGAATTTTAAAGTAATGTAAACAATAGAATATTTTTTCCACTGCTATATCTTAATTATAGCAACATAAACTGAGTATAAAAATTGTCCACAATTTAATTGGAACATATGTAATGCATAAGCAATACAATGTAACGTAAAATGTTCTTTTAGTTAAGGTACTGTACCTTTTTAATATAACATAGTGAATATTTCATTCTTTAATATTTAAGAACTTTGTTGAAAAAATCCCCATTATAATTATTTAAATATGATATTTTCGGTGAATTTTTAGTTAATTAAATATACTTTTAAAGTAATCTTGGGATGTGTTTTCTAAATTTAGGTCTCCAACTTTACATGTGATTTAAAGGTGAAATTAGTACTATATATTATTTGAGAAGGCCGCGATGTAGATTGATTCACCAAGATCACATTATTTCAGCAGTATTTTCTTTCTCTCATATTTCTGAGCCTTTTTCCACAGTAGATTACTAAAAATCTTCATGTTGATGATGCTGTATTTATGTACGCTTTCTTAGAAATTTGGTATTTATAGTTTTATGTGTAATTTTCATTAAAATAAATTGTTTATGTTTTGTATACTTTTTTAGAATATAAACGGAATTAAACCGCTAAGGTGATAAGTTAGCAGCTTTCACCTGATCTACATACTTCCTTAGCTCGAATGATTATTCAATTATATTATTAACAGTAATATACCTCTATTTTTGTTTCAGCCAATATCAGGAATATGAAATATTTGAGGAGAAATATTACTTGAAACTTAGAATTGTTTAGAACTAGTAGATTCCAACTGATAGTATTGTTTATACTAAAGTTTTAGTTTATGTTATTAAGGGATTTAAAAAAAACTGTAGTTGTTAAGAAAATGTGCCAATCTAGATTTTTTTAACTGACAGTAACCATATTCATAATTAAAATTAGATAAGTTTGAGGGTGTTATGTGTGGAAATGAGTATAAAAATTAACAAGGGTTGGGAACTGCTGATATGAACTAAAAGGAAAAATACAAATACTAAATATTGTGTTGCTATAAGTATCAATGTATTAAATCAGGGCTGTTTGTTATCAAACTTTTATACAAAGTATCAAAATGGTTGTTTACATTTCAGGAATGGTGTGCCGATATGGCTGTTTCAAATGCACAATCTTACCTCATTGGATTTCATTTTGTTTGGTGATATGAAATGTCATGTGTATGTGATTGTAATAGACACAGTAAAAGATTTGGTAATTCACATCATTGAAGTTGGCAGAGATTATTCGTGAAAATTTTGGGTGTCAGACAGTCCTTAGCGTACAAGAGTCACTAGTCCATTAGTTAAATACCAAGTAGTTTAAACACTATCCCTAGGTAGATAAACGTTATTTATCATCATCCCTTATGCATTCAAGTAACCTAATAGGCATCCAGATATCAATTTGTAAAACATTTGCAAACACAAAAGATGTTGCATCTGTCAAAGTTTAGTCACACACAAAAAATGTTTGTTTTTACTTATCATCCTTAATATATTTAAATTACCATTTTGGCACTCTGTTTAATGGTATTTTGATATATTATAAATCTTATATGACTTAAAAAAAGCATTGAGTTTTGTTCTGGTCTCACTAATGTAGTATAGGCTGAAAGCAAACATGCTTGGGTGTGACAGATTGTATTGAAAAATCTTGTTATACGAGGTAATGAAAAATGATCCTATAGTATAATGTTCTTGTAACAGTAATACAAATATTTATAAGTTATTTTTGTGTAGCAAATTCATTTCTACTCTTTTATATGCATGATGTGGGATTCATAAGGAAATTGCTTGTGCCTACTCTGCTTAAGTAAATATTAAGCAATGTAGGCTTGTAACTAAGTTAATGATATTGCCACCTGAAATACTTTGATTCCTCACCATTAATATCTAGCTTCAAAATCTTGTAATTTATTCAACATAACTACATACTTTTAACCTTATATGATTTCTGTGGCTTGATTTAAAAGGACCAATGTTATTTTTTTATCGAAAATGCAGTGTTTTGTATGCAGTTTAACCTTCACTACAATATATTACAAGACAAATAAAACAGCTATGTTACAATATTATTCTTTATTAGCCCTTATAATTCATGTTACAAGCATTTAACACCTTATAACTCAAACTATGATTTTTGTTACATTGGCCCTTTTGTAATCTAGCCACAGATTAGTATTTGAAGATTATGATTCAGTAACTTCAATATTCAGAAACTCAGAATATTAGTACGATAATCTTGTATAAGATTTCCAAGCTCTTGGCGAGCATCGGGAACTTCAAGCCCCAAGACCACGGCCATCAGCCCAGAAATCTTATACAAGATCATCATACTAGCTCCGGCCGTGAAAGCCTAAGTCAGTATATCAGAATATTAGTTTTATATCATGTCAGTTATATAGAAGCTTGTAAAATGTGAACTTTTGTTGAAGTACATAATTCATAGAGAAACTTCCCGTTACATAATAGTGGTATGCAATGTTTTAACTAACTCACTGGTACTATTGAACCCATAGATTCATGGCCACGTGTACATGAGCTCTCTCCACACATTCATAACTTGAGCTAATGTTTTCCAATCATCTCCTGTATAATCATACTTCTCTCAAATCATGGTTAATATTATTCTCCAACCTCATTCTTGGCTTACCAACTAGGTGCTTTCCCTCTGCTTTTCACATTGTAATATCAGTGGCGGCTCACAGTTTAGAAATAGGTGGATGATTAAATGGGAAAAGTTAAGTAGTTGGTATTATAATATTTAATTTTAGGAAGTTATATTTTGAGGTTATTTTAATTATATTATTTTTGGTCTGGACATCTTACCTCAACAAATCAACATTAATATTGAGGTAAGATGTCCAGACAAAAAATAATATAATTAGTTGGTATTATATTAAAATTAAAGTAATTATTTATGTTACATGAATTGAAATTGAGTTTTACAGATGAGTATGTTTACATCTAAAGTATAGCTGAGGCCAGAATTTCAAAACAAATCTGTAAAATACTTTCAATCCTTGAAACATGATTTTATATCATATTATGTTGAATTTAATTATTTTTTATAAATGAGTGTTAGCATATATCATATGTATTCAACAATAACACAGAAAGTTACCCCTAATATTTGCTCATAATGAACTGATTCATATATAATATTGAAATTATTAGGACCCTTCAAAAATAAAATATGAATGAAAGTAATACAGTGGAACCTCAAACATTTTCAACACGAGATCTGAAAATAAATTATGGATACAGGTCATTATGAGTGTCTATAAAACTAATGTAAATTGTCAAATTTGTATTCATATATTCAGGAAACACAGTATTTATTTTAATTATCTTTTGATCTCATTTCATGAAATAGTTGTTAATTTTCCCGCTCTTCCTCTTTCTGGCTGTCTGTTTTCCCCATTCTTTGTAATTATCAAATTATAAGGGTTGACTTTGCCAACCCTAGGCACTTAGCTTATCAACCCTTTTTTCCATTGGATTTTTCTTCGCTTCTTCAATGATGCAAAGTCTTTCTTCTAAAGTATGAACTTGATTAGCAGTCATGTCTTTCAAAATCCAATAAAGAATTATGAACAGTCAAGAATCGAACTTGTAACAACTAAAAGATTGCTTTATACTGAGGAACGGACAATTCAGTGAAAGGCTGGACAGGTAAATTTGATAACCATAGTTCTTAAAAATGGAGCAGGTCAGTAAGGTATATGCTGCAAGGAAAATCAAAGAGAAATTAACAAACAACCATAAAAATTCCTTACTGCAAATTGCTACAGCACATTTTAAACTTCATTCATAGTACATCTGTGAGTAACTTATAGAATTACTTTTACTAATTAACTTTGCACTTAAAAATGAATAATCAGGAAATTATATCATTCTGGACTAAAAATTCTAACCAATAAATGCAGGAAAATGATTATCAAAGAATGGTAATGTGGTTTTTTTTCTCATAGTGTAAATGTGTATCAATATGCTAAAAAATGGTAGGTCAAGAATTCGAGTCCTAGTGGGGTCAGAATTTTTAAACTGATCCAACCTTCTGGTGGCACCATGGCCCTGGGGTCGACTCAGTCTCTAATGGAAATGAGTACTAGATGCATGTTCTGGGAGTAAATATGGCCGTCATGCAGGACTGACAACCTGACTGACATCAAGTGTTGATTGTTTAGAAGAAGTGGGATCCTTAACCTCGTACTACCACAAAGGTCTCCTGTGGCCTGTAGTGGGATCACTTTACCTTTGCATTTTAAATGTGATTAGTACGAGAAATTTGACAAATTCAATTATGGATTTGGGAAAATGATAAAGCTGGGAACAATGAATTGATTTTTCACTGTATGTCCAATAAGTGTGGTAACAAATTTATGGATGTAAGTAACTTTTTTTGCAGTATTACATGTAACAAAGAATCAAAGCTGATAAAATTACTATGAATTGACAAAATGGAATGAAAATTATATCATATTTTATGACTAGGGACTGGATTTTTAGGTTCTAAAGGTTAAGATTGCAACATATTATAGTGATAAAATTAATTTAGTAAGTCTTTATAACCAATCAACAGGATTTTTTAATAATATAACTTACAAAAAGTTTCTCAATAATTTTTGTATGGGATCTAGCAATATTACATTTATATTACACATCTTACTTTCAAATTTAAAAAAAAAATGTAAGTAGAACATTATTTCTTTTTAATTTAAAAGTAAGATGTGTAATATAAATGTAATATTGCTAGATCCCACACAAAAATTATTGAGAAACATTTTTGTAAGTTATATTATAAAAAAATTCAGTTGATTGGATATAAATATTTATTAAATTTATTTTATCATTATACTATATTGCAATCTTAAATTTAGAACTTAAAAATCCGTTCCCTACATATAACATGTATTTTTTTTTAAATGTAAAATCATTAAATTTGTGTTTATTTAGCATTATAATGAATTCAGTTCTGATGGTACCAAATTATTATTCATGTCCATATAATTTATGTTTGTTACCCTTGTAAAGTTACTAATTAGGTTTACCATGATTTACTTATATGTTGGTAAACAGTACATACGAGGGTGAATCAAATATAAACCGGAATAATTGTTTACAATTTTATTGAATTAACAAAAAGATACAAAACCACCACCTCATTTTTCTACATAGTCTCATGCATTTCCAACACACTTTTGCCATAGAGTTGGCAACTTTTTGATGCCGTCCTTGAAGAATGAGGGATGACGTGTAGTCAGCTAGTTGCGCACAAACTCCTCTACCGCTGCATTTTCACCAAACCACCTTCCTCCCAGGTCTTCTTTCAGTGGCCCAAACAAATGGTAGTCACAGGGTGACAAATCTGGACTGTAAGGAGGATGTTCCAGAGGAGTCCAATGCATTTTCATCAGTTTTTCGTCAATTTATTTTGTTCCTGGCTGAGGAGCCGAGGAACCCACCTGGCAGACAATTTTTGGAATTTGAGTTCATCACTGATGATGACTTGAACACTTCCGAAGCTTACTCCAATGTGTGAATCAATTTCAGAAATTGTTACACGCCGATCCTCCTCTATAAGGTCCCGTACAGCACGAATGTTTGCAGTGATGCTTGTTCGTTGCCGTCTTTGTTGGGGCTCATTTTCCACTGAATCCCGCTAAAATTTTCTTGTGCCAATCATACACCTGCGTCTTCGAAAGGGTTGCTTCCCTGAACTGCGCATGGTACCTTCTCAAAATTTCAGAAGGTTTAGTGCCTTCTTTCGCCAAGAACTTAATAATAATGCATTGCACAACAGACGTGTGTACCTCTTGCTCGCTCATTGCGTACTGAAGCAAGCGGCCACTCTTCGGAGTGCGACACATCAAGATCCCTACTCCAGACACCCCCACCAACTTCACCTCCAAACCTGCAACCTTTGCAGATTGCTACCAGAGCCTCCAGATACAAATTCCGGTTTATATTTGATCCACCCTCATAGTATTGCAATTTTTTCACCAGACAATAAAACATTAGATTATGAAGTGGGACATATTAAAGTAAAGTAAAGTAATCCCACAACAGGCCTCAGGAGGCCCTTGGGGTAGTAGGAGGAGGTTAAGGCTCTCACTTTTTTCTAGACAATCGGCACTTTATGTCAGCTAGGTTGTCAGCCCTGCGTGACGGCCGCCTTTACCCCAGAACAAGCGTCTGGTACTCATTTCCGTTAGAGGCTGAGTCGACCCCAGGGCCATAGTGCCGCCTGAGGGTTTGGGTCAGTTTAAAAATCCTGACCCCAACAGGACTTGAACCCTCGACCCTCCGGCTTGTAGCTCAGTGCCTTAACCACTACGCTACGGCGTACATTTAACTATACCCTAAGTTAACAATCATAAAAGACTTAGCTACTACTTATATATATTGAGCTAGTCTGCCTGGTGTTGAAAATTGTAGAATAATTTACAACTGCATTTACAAATGAATAACTAGGATTTAGAAATAAAAAATCTGATTCATAATTTTTTTAGTTTGTTTCGTGTTCAAATTTGATTTTGGAAGAATTTTCCCTTCCCTCAGTAAATCACATTTGCATAATATAGCGCTGTGAATTGTGTTGTAAATTTAAAAACAAAGAGTGCCCTATGTTAAAAAAAAAGCAAGATGAGACATTGGCAACAACTGACATCAGTGCTAACTTGCTGATTATATATTAAAATCTGTTGTCTATTAATATAATATGAACTACTTACAAGGACATGAATCGTCTTTGGGATATG
This sequence comes from Diploptera punctata, assembly GCA_030220185.1. Classification (NCBI taxonomy): domain Eukaryota; kingdom Metazoa; phylum Arthropoda; class Insecta; order Blattodea; family Blaberidae; genus Diploptera; species Diploptera punctata. Next base: position 360,390 of record JASPKZ010004193.1, read on the forward strand.
AGTGTTTAAATTATTTATGAAATATTTTAACAAATTAACTGTAGTTTTAAATATATCAGAAGCAATTTATTCTGTGCAGTAACACAGTAAGTTACTCCCAGGGATGATCAATTATTATTTCCATCCATTGTAATTCTGCCCGAGGGCAGGTCCTTCACTGCAATCATAGCATTTTCATATGGCCATATGATTTCGGGGACCATTTGGCCTAAAAGTTTTCCTGACATTTGTCTTACAGGTGAGGAAAAACCCCGTTAAAAACCTCACCCAGAAAAACTGTGTACCCGAGATCTCAGTCCTCCTCAACTGTTAAAATGGCACTTAAAAGGTATTGTAATATTACTCACAAGGGAACTAACTGTCAACCATTGCATGCCGAAAAACCTACCTTGAAATTTCTTCCAGAGAAGTGTTGTGATGTACAACAGCCATGTCCAAAAAATTATCTGCCTTTTTAACTGCAAGACACTAAAATCAAATGCCAGATCTCTCATATAAACTGTATCGGCAGACTGGAAAACCCTCACTACCTACTATCCATAGCGCATCCTGCCTAATTCCACTCTGTGCTTAACTCATGCAGGGATGTACTTCTGTAAATTAATGAGTAATTTTTTTAACATCTTACCTCATGTTTTATGTTTCTACAAACACGGGAACTAGTTTTCAAGAGAAGGATCTCTCTCATTTTCAACCGACATTATGACTACTGGATTTTCGTTGGAATCTCCATCAATAACGTTGCCATCTGGTGTTGATTTGATGAACTTTGAGATAAGGTCACATTCATCAGGAATCTCGAAATTCATGGATCTAAATTTGTTCTTCTGAATATATAGAATTGACAATTTGGGAGAAGATATATATTCAGAAGAACAAATTTAGATCCATGAATTTAGAGATTCCTGATGAACCTGACCTCATCTCAAAGTTCATCAAATCAACACCAGATGGCAATGTTATTGATGGAGATTCCAACGATTCCAATGAAAATCCAGTAGTCATAATGTCGGTTGAAAATGAGAGAGATCCTTCTCTCGAAAACTAGTTCCCGTGTTTCGAGAAACATAAAATATGAGGCAAGATGTTAAAAATGACTCATTAATTTATGAATTAAGAACCTCATATTGTTATTTCCCATATTTAACTATGATGTACTTCTGCTTCATACAGTGGGCTGCCATTGCTGGATTCTGGCTTCTATTCCTGTGCTTTGCAGTTAAAAATAGCAAATAATTTTTTGGACACACCTTGGTACATCACGATGCTTCTCTGTGAGAAATTTCAAGGTAGGTTTTGGCATGCAATGGTTGACAGTTTCCTGTTAGTTCAGAACAATTGAGATCTCAGGTAAGTATTTTATTATTTTAACCTTTCAATCAATAATAATAAAAATTGAAATTAATTAATTGCATATATATCAAAATGGACGTGGAATTTTAAAATATTCTAATTATATTTTACTTAACCTGATATTTAAAATTAGGTGACATCTAATTTTTAAATTATTATTATTTATTTGTGTTAGACTTATGAGTATGAGGACCTGTCCAGTCATCTAATACATCCACTTATCTCAGAGGCCATTGTTGAAAATGATGACAGATTTAAGACAAGGAGTGGATCTCTAAAGGTATGTCCAGTAATTCAACTTTTTTTTTTCTTTCTGCTAAACTCCAGAATAGGGTGGCAAATATTGGATATATGCCTTTTCTTACTTTAAGTAACCTTGACTACACAGTACATTTGTTATAATTCTGATGTCAGATTGCAGTTTATATATTCAATTTATTTCATTAGGTTAGGAAATGGACAAGTTAGTATACACCAGATTAGTTTAAAGTTTAATTGGATAATATGTGTGCAATATTTTGTTAGGTTAAAATGGATCAAGTTAGTATACATTAAATTGAGATTAGTCATAAATCAATATGGTGACAGTTGTACCACATGTGCTAATATTCTGCACTGAAACTTGACAAAAACTTCGACATGAATCCAGTCCCACATATAGGAGTTTTTGTTTACTAATACACCCATCACTATTCCTTCTACCATATAATATTCTGCACTGAATTTTGATAAATACTTCACTACATGCTTCAGTGATTTCATTTTACAGGAATATGTATTTTGCTCACAACGAGGCAGTATTCAATAGTTTGACACATAGATTGATAAATACACCTATGAGCAAAGAAAACTATGAAAAAAGAAAAAGAACACATAATGTTGCAATAGATAATGGATATGAAGAAAATATGGTACACAAGAAAATAAATAAATTTAAAAGACAAAAATTAATAAATGAAAGCACACTTATAAAAGAAACAGAAAAAATAAAATTCAAGAAATTCACTTACCATCCATCGAATCACTATAAATTTCAAAAAGTCTAATATAAGATTAGCATCAAAGAATGAATACAGCCTTAATAGGTTAATTAAAACTAATAAAAATGAAAGAATTGAAAATGAAAACAAATCAGGAATTTATCAGATCAAATGCAGGGATTGTGACAAAATTTATATTGGAAAAATGAAAAGAAATTTGAAAACAAGGGTGAAAGAACATCTTAGAAACATCAAAAATGGAGAAGTGGAAAAGTCAGCACTAGCTGCTCATGCTTGGTCCGAAAAACATTTAATTGAATCAAAAGCTAGTCTAATTAAACAAATAGACAAACAAAGGAACTCACGGTTTGGGAAAAGATCCACATTCAGGAAAACAAAGGAAAACTTATGAACTTCGAAATTCCCGCAAATTTTGACCTGATCCAGAGGTTCATCGGTCCACCAGCAGAAGGAAGAAGAAGAGTTTCTTCTGATCGACATAACACCAGTCGCCAACAAAGTTCTGAGGATGAGACAGTTATAGTCTCGAAATTGCGATCAACTTAGTAAATTTATATGAGGAGAGGTAAGAAACATTTAATTTCACCATAAATTAAACCTCATAGTGATTAATTTGTATAAAAGTTAAAAAAAAAAGGTTACACTCATTTGCTAGTGAATAAATATTTTGTTTGTATCCAAGTTGAATATCATGGTCAATAATGATTAAGATGTCATATGTATTGTTAATATATTACACAATAAGAATGCCTAAATTCAGCCATATTTTAGAGTTGTTTATGCAAAAATTCTTGGGATTTTGAAACATTTACTGTTCATTAATTTTTACTTACAAGGAAAGTACTTACGTTGGACCAGTTGGATTGTAACAAAAATTGGAGGATATGTTAATTGATTGACATTAAACATGATGACATTTGTCATTTTGCTGCAAAATTAATAAAACTTGTGTTATTTGTCATTAAATTTTAATTGTGTCATTGACTGGTTCATAATGGCACAGTTGCTCATTGCAACTGGTTTCAAGAACAAGGTCAGCTAGCGGGGCGAAGAACGTAAATATTAGTTTCCCACCTTGTTAACATCAATAACTATTTTTGAATACCTTATACAGATAGGAAAGCACTGTGTAGGTCCTACTTTTTGTTACTTGAAATTGTACTTACAATGTATTGAGTTTTTTTATGTTTAAATAGAAAGAATTAGTATATACTGTATGAATACTCGACTGCGGGAGTAGAAAAAACATTCACACTCCGGTGCACTGCTCTTCAAGTAACTGTGCCACTCCGTTGCATATTTATTTCGTTAGTTTATATCTCTCCCCCTGTCCCTTATTGTTCCCTCTTTCACCACACTATCATTTTCTATTTTTATTTATTTTTCTTTTTTCCAAATGTTTTACTTATTTATTTTGTCATGTACCGATGTTAAGTCTTTTTTTCTATTTTCTTCTTCCGTATTTCATGTTAAATATTATGCATAATTGAATTTGCAGTGAAATTACTAATATCACGGTGTTCAGTATCCTTCATTCAACATATCCTCCAATTTTTGTTACAATCCAACTGATCCAACATGAGTACATCCCATGTTAGGTAATCTAAAAAATGTAGGCCCTACACAACTTGTGTAAATTATAAATGCCAAATTAACATATAAGACTTAAATGAATATAAAACCATCATTGAGTTCTGTTAGCTCATATGGTAGTCTAGGACTGCTGAAGACCTGGGTTTGAGTCTCCTCCAGGCAACATATTTATAAGTTATATTATTTTTAGTCTATTCATCTTACCTCAATATTAATGTTGATTTGTTCTTGGACATGTTTCAAAACAATTCTGTTTTATCGTCAGCTTGTCCAGATAAAACAGAATTGTTTTGAAACATGTCCAAGAACAAACCAACATTAATATTGAGGTAAGATGAATAGACTAAAAATAATATAATTAAAATAACCTCAAAATATCACTTCCTAAAATTAAATATTAATATTTATAAGTTGTTAATAAATAGTTTTACCATTAGTAAAAACATATAACTAATAGAAATTAGAGTATGAGCGAGAAATAAAGAGATAAGAGAGATGGAAGAGGATAGGAAAAGAATGGAAAAAAGTAGTAGAATTTTCTTATTTACTAATGTAGTTTAATGAAAAAGTGACATATGTACTAATGTCCTATTCTGGAGTTGCTCTTTTTTTTTTCTTTAAAAGATAATGTATAGTGTCTTATCTGCAGGATTAAATCTTGTCTATCATATTTGAGTCAATCCTGCCTATGAAATGTATGTGTGCATATTAAGTTGAAAAGTGCATTTTCTTGTTTCTGTTGTAGGAAAAAAAATTTGACATTTTGTGACAATAGCCTTTATAGAGTTGAGGATGACTGAGATCTTAGATATCTATTTTATATTTTAAACTTTAAATAGTGTTTAGTTATATTGATTATTTATTATTAAACATATTCAGACACAATATGACTGTAATTACCATACATTTATTTAAATATTCAGCTCTATAAATCTCTTGATAATGTGGGGATTATTACTGTAAACTATTTGGTTTGTGGACAAAAGTTGGATGGAATATAATACGGTAATTGATTACTTTATTTTGAGTCTGTTATATCTTACCTCAATATTAATGTTGATTTGTTCTTGAACATGTTTCGATTAGTCTTCTCATCATCTTCAGCATCTTGACCAGAGATTCTGGCCAAGCTTGAATATATTTCAACTAGTCTTCTAATTGAAATATGTTCAAGAACAAATCAACATTAATATTGAGGTAAGATATAACAGACTAAAAATAATTTAATTAAACGAACTTCAAAATATTACTTCCTAAAATAAACAACTTTAATGGTAATTCTGTCTTAGCCCATAATTTATAATTTTATCTTTGCCAGAATATTCATGTTTGCAAAAAATATTAAGCAAAAATAAGCATGATTCTTATGTTGAAATTATATTAAAACTATAAAACATTCTAGCACAGTATACATGAATAAAATAAAATACTGAAAAATTATCAGAATCCATTATTTACCTCATAATAAGGTTCATAGAGTAAACATTTCCAGGCTCCTAGTGTGTGATTTATTGGACTATTTAACTCATGCCACAAATGCTAGTCAGTGACCAATCACGTTTCAATGAATTTTGTTTTACAACCAATGACAGTTGTGTTTCACCTCGCTCTTTATCGATTTTTCTTTATCAGCTCCTGCTTTTGTGATAAAGAAAGCTCCTCCTTTTTAATGTTCTGAACAGGTCAAAGCATTATTTTTCTCCAACAAATAAATTGAATATAGCAAATAATGAAAAGATTCCTTGATTTTACTAAGTTGTTTACTAAAAAAATAAATGAATAACCCGTAATGTTGATTATGATATATAGTTTGATGTGTTTCATTATTTCTCCACTTGGGTGCACTCTTACAATATTGCGATCTTATATGGCAATAAATAATATGATCTAGCAGCAGTGAATGAACATAACCTCATATCTCTGATTTGTTTTCAAACATCGCCGTTTACATTAAATATATAAATATTTTAAAATAACTATAGTTAAACAATGAGTTGTGAGTAAACAGCTTAATTTTATTTGTTAAATAGTCCTAACAAATGCCACTCTCGATTTTCAAATTCTCTAGATAAATTAGAAATCACTCATGGCATTACTTATGATAAATGTCAAGAAACATTGTTATAAATCACATTGTTAGGTTATAACGCATTAAGGGTAGAACTTAACACAGGTGGTCAAGCAATCTAAGCATCTTATCTTGGTATAGAGCCATAGGATGCCTGCCCGTTCAAGTCCCCATTGGAAAATAAATTTTCTCTGGAATTTCCTCAGTGTATGAGACCAGTGCCCACCCAGCACCATGAGGAATATGAGTAACTGTGATAAATAATAGCTCCAAGTTGAGGAAAATCAACTATAATAGCTGACCACGAACACTGGCTTTATGATTGTCCACATCTACGGTTGACAAATGTAGATGTAAGGCCAGTAGCCAGCTTGTAACTCAAAGGTCATCTAGGCTGGTTGCAGCATAAACTTTTATCACAGTTGATAAAAGTACTGATTCACTTATATTACCACATTGCCTTCCTATAAATTATTGTTAATTTGAATTTTCAAAAAAAAAAACGTTAAACTGAAAATATATAAAACTATTATTCTACCAGTTATATTATATGGGTGCGAAACATGGACTCTTACTTTAAGGGAGGAAATGAGATTATGAGTTTTTGAAAATGAAGTTTTTAGGAAAAATTTTGGACCAAAGAGAGATGAACAGACAGGTGAATGGAGAAGACTACTTAATAATGAACTACATGGTCTTTATAAGCCAGATATAATAAGAACAGTTGAATCTTGTAGGGGGGCACGCCGTAGCGTAGTGGTTAAGGCACTGAGCTACAAGCCGGAGGGTCGAGGGTTCAAGTCCCGCTGGGGTCAGGATTTTTAAACTGACCCAAATCCTCTGGCGGCACTATGGCCCTGGGGTCGACTCAGCCTCTAACGGAAATGAGTACCAGACGCTTGTTCTGGGGTAAAGGCGGCCGTCACGCAGGGCTGACAACCCGGCTGACATCAAGTGCCGATTGTCTAGAAAAAGTGGGAGCCTTAACCTCCTACTACCCCAAAGGCCTCCTGAGGCCTGTTGTGGGATCACTTTACCTTTGAGTCTCGTAGACTGCAATGGGCAGGACATGTTGCGCATATGGGGAATGAAAGACGTGCATGGAAGCTTCTTGTAGGAAAGCCAGAGGGAAAATGCCCAGTTGGTAGACCAAGAATATGGTAGGAGAACAACATTAACTATGATTTGAGGGAAGTAGATTATACAAGGAATGATTGGAAGGCATTAGCTCAGGATAGGGATGTATGTAGAGCTTATGTCCGTGCGGCCATGAACCTACAGGTTCGATAGTGCCAGTGAGTAAGTATTAAATAAGTGATGCACTAATAAATATATTTCTTTCACATTCCTGTAATTTTCTAATTTAATTTTGTCTTTCAGAGCTCAGATACATGGGGATTTCTATTTTGATTAATTTACATGTGTATCCCTAGAAAATAATTTATATGTCTTCCACGAAGTACATTTCATTCATAATTAATAATCTGAATAAACTTAAATATTCAAGAGATATTTTGTGAAAAAATTGGTATAAAGCTAACCTGTGTCTGATCTGAGTGCATTTCCTCAGCTAGTGTGATTCCTTTGATAATAGTATTTATTTATTTATTTCAAATTTGAAAAAAAAAAGTAAAGGATTATTTTTCAGAAATAAGTATTGATTTTAATGGATATTATTACATCAGTCCATATTCATATTCGTACATTGGCAAAGCACGTTGCTGAAATGTGGACATCCTGAATACTTTTTTTTTCATTAATATGAAATGTTAAATGAGTCTAGTCCCTTTCCCTACAGGTTTCATAATAACCTAAACTTTCCCATTCTTCATAATTAGCTATACAAATCATCATGCTCCCTTTGCTCCATGTTATCAGTGTACACTACATAGAACAGCAACATAGTTTTATACTGTAATTCCAAAATATTGTAATTATATATTTTATATTAAACTTAAGTTTATTTTGAGGAACATAATGATAAAATATCCAAATAAGGTTTATGTATTTCATTTAGATATAGCTTATGGTGGATATTGGTAAATTAAACTTCTCCATTTATTATTCGAAAGGAAGGGATTTTTATGCAACAAAAGTTAAGATTGCAACATAAATTGGTATAACGCTAATGTAAAACTGTACACTATTTATTTTCCAATCCAAAAGTAACATGTGCAATATCAACGTAATATTGCTAAATTCAACAAAATCACCGAGTAACATATTTAAGTTATATTTATAAAACTAAACAAGTTATTTTTAATTTATTGCAAAAATACCTATACTATTTATTTTTTAAATTACGATGGGAATTATCATTATGAGGTATACCTATACTGTGTTGCAAGCTTAACTTGGAGTGCATGAATATCCAGTCCCTAATTATTAGTAACATCTAAAAATATAAGTTAAGAGATTTTGGAATGAAGGAATAATTTGAAATATCTACTACCATAGTTAGAAATTTAATTCTCAAGTGAAATTTAGAATATGTGGCTAAATGCAGCAGTATAATGCATTCTGAATTTATAGAAATTCTATGCTTATTTAACTAAATATACATAAATATATGATAAACCAACTGCCTAATGTTTGAACTGATTTGAATTGATTTATTCAAAAGTGGTTTTTGTTAAATGTTGGAGTAATAAAAGTATTATTGTATTTGATAAGATACATCTGAAACAAGCCATATGAAATGTTCGTGGAGTTATTGTATTTCTTTGAAAGTGGCATAATGATTGCTTTGATGTGATGTTAATAAAATGTATCTAGTCAGCCTACGTCACTGTTTCCTCTCTATAATGCCTTCCTTCAAATTTCATTACAATCTTCAGAATTGTATTACCCCTCTTTTACACTTTTGAAGTGACCACGGGGAAAATGGTGTAAAATAGGGGAAAGTGTAAATTGAGGAAAATGAAGATAAGCTCAAAAATGTTGACCCCCATACCCTGCATCCATTCCAGAACAAGAAAAAAAACAGATGGGGATAAAATACTACAGTAATACCCCTCTTTTACACTTTCCAAGGAGCCAGAGGGAAATTGTGAGGAGGAGCTAAAAAATGTTAACCATCATATTCAGCAACCATTCAAGAACTGCAAAATAAGTACTGACTGGGATAATATAAAATATTGGCTAAATAATATTAAATTAATGTTGGGAAGTAAACATTATGAGGTATAATCATTAAAATTCATCGGAGAACATTTTGTTTAAACAACTCACCTCATAGGATTCATGCTTCCATGATGCCGCGGTTTCAAACACAGTCCTGTCATCTTCAGCCACAACTCCGACTGACGAAATTCTTCGGCCGTCAACTGTTCTATTTTCGCCATCTTCAGTGCTGCCATCTATGGTTGAATTTATGAACTTTGAAATCAAAGTAATTTTGTTAGGGATATCAAAATTCATTGATCTATCTGTTTTTCTGAATGTATATTTTTCCCAAACTGTCAATTCCAAAGGTTTCTCTACTTGTTTTAAAAGTTTAGCTTCTCTTCCAATTTTATAATGTTTATATAGGAAAAACAAAAAGGAATTTGGAAATTCGGACAAAAGAACATTTCAGAAATATTAAAAATTGTGAAATTGAAAAATCTGCAATTGCTGTACATAGTTTATTATATGCTTGTTTAATTGAGGAAAAAGGAGATATGAACCAGTGAAGTAATCAGAAATTATTCCAACCCATATATTAACAGTAAAACATCTGTTGGTGGTGCATCTCTAGAACAGCAAGAGTAATTACATAGTCAACTGTGAGTTTAGAATCAGCTCTAAATTCCTGGAAAATGTTGACTTGCCCATGAACAACACCATCAAAAAGAAATCTGCCCAATTTCACCACAAAACTTTGTCCACTAAAACTATGGCTTGTACCTTTTGAAGGTGGAAGGGATCTAGGAGATCTTCATGCAATAATTGCCATATACTAACGTGATTGATTCCAAGTGCATATGTGGTAGCCTGGGTGCTGGTAGAAGCATCCTATGAATTCCTATCCATGATATTATCTTTGAACACCACTGTGTAGAGCTGGTCAAGTACAGATTCACTCCCACTCAAATCTTGTTCCCTGAGCTTCCCAGTCTTGATGCTTTTATGGAGGCACTTGGCATGGGAGAGGAATACTAAATGCATGCACAGGAGTAGAATGCAAGCTAGAGCAACCGGGAGTTAGGTTGGATCAATTTTCCATGAACAATGAACATTCTTCATATGCAAAACAATGTATACTTTGATTGTAAAAGCTAAAGAGGATGTATTAAATAAATTATCTGATGGAACCTATATTCTGCAAACCTTACACTTTAAATACAAGCCTGCATATTATATTGTTGTGCGCGGGGTCAGTTAAGACCCGCCGTAATGATAGCGTGAAGATCACTATTGTTTAAGTGGTCTTTGGCCCGAGCGGTTGGCCTTGGTTTTGGAGGTGAATTCCACATTTAAACATGTTAAAAACACAGTAAACGAAAGAAATAACATTATTTATTAAAATAAATCCAAACATAATGTAATATCAGATCAACAACATATAAAACAATTTATTAAAATCAGCTGAAATCGCCATAATGTCAAACGTCAAAATACTAAAGTGTTAAAATTCAGAGAGAGAAAATATTCATTTAAAAGTTTCAACTTTGTTCATTATTCTAAGTTCTTTGGACCATTTGGTCCTTTAATTAATTCTATGTCTGAAAAATGACCATTTAAAAGGATGATAATAAAATGCTTATATTACCATGAAGAGATGCCTCCCCCGCTGGGGGACCGCGTTCGGTCCCGCTGCCGTTCTGCTTTCGTTAAAAAATCGCGAATATTTATATGATAAATTTTAAGTTTCTAATCGGGGAAATTTGGGTGTGGAAAGTACATGATCTAGTTTGAAACCTTCATCTATGTCAAAATGGAAAGCTTTGTTCTACTTTCACGCAACTCACATTATTCTTATCTAATGTGGTCATCTTTCTGACCAAATAATTCTGGAATCTTTTGACATGGTTTTGATCCAGGATATAGAGATATGCCTTTTTACTAGCGTTTTTTATATTATATGCGTATGAACTAATATGTTTTTCAGTGCGGTTAATTATCCCCTATTTTCTGATATAATACATATGTATATGTGTCTATCTTTATCGGCTTTTTATAGTATTTTATTATTATGGCAGTTAGGCCCTAGTGTTGGCATAACATTTCCCCCCCCTAAATAAGACTCTAGGGTTGAAAAACCGAAAGTCTTTTTTTCCTTACAGGATATCTCTCAACTCCCGGGGGTTTATCCTGACATTTATCTTATTAACTTACTTTAAGTGGGAGTGGAACTGACGTCGTCAATTGGCGATTTCATCTGTAACCTGGAAGTATTTTGTTCTCGTTCTAAGAGGTTAGATCGTCTTTATCTTGCTAATTGCCCCGGATACCCTTAATTGTGTCGTAATATCGGTGAGATCTGTGTACTTAGTGAGAACACTATACTTCTTAAAAAAAAACAAAAATTACAATATAGCATGCCTTCGCGGCTCTAACACAAAATGTTTACGCACGGTCAAAAAAAAAATAATTTTCCACTAAAAATGTTTACTGCTCTTCGTCCTTTGTCTTTTTTTTTTAACTTTCTTGTGGCTACTTTGAAACGATGCACTATCACTTTTATTCATATCCGACGCACTTAACACATTTCGTTCCTTGTTGGTTTTTCACTTCTAAGGTTCTATTTCGTGAACCTGAATATTTTTTTTTAAATTATCAGAACTGCTGTGGCTAGCTTGGAGGTCAGGGTTCGTGTCTGCTTGCCTCGATGGAGGATGCGATGTTCTAATGCTCAAGTTCGTGGATCATGTTCAGCTGCCGTTGGTCCAGGTAGGCCTTTGATTTGGTTATGCCTAGTTTCTTTAAACAAAACCCAGTTAGGTCCAAGGAGAGCTTGTGAAGGGTTTGATAGGAATTAATCTTGACGTGGAGTTTGTTTTCTTGATTCATCTATAGGAGAAATTTGGAATGAAGGATGTTAGGCCAAGGTTGACGTTGGAGATAGTTATTATTTTTTTATAATTGCCTGGGTTTGTTCTTTACTGCTAGTGAGGTGTTTGCCTTAGCTGGTTGCGAGTCTGGACATTCACCCATCTTATGCTCCGTCACGAGATGTGTAGTTGATCCTGGTAGCTCTATGCTGTGGCTCTCGTCCTCAGGTGTACAGGGTGTAGTTGGTCCTGGCAGCTCTATGCTGCGGTTCTCGTCCTCAGATGTACAGGGTGCGCCGTGAGTCCTGGCAGCTCTATAATCTTGCTCTCGTCATCAGATGTACAGGGTGCGCCGTGAGTCTGGCCCGCTTAATCTTGCTCCCATCATGAAGTGTCGTGGTGGTGGCCGCAGGTCCAGGCGAGAAGCTGCAATCTTATGGCATTAGTTATAACCTGGGAGGATAACTTTAAACATCGATTACTGGGTTGGCGGGTATCCCGCTCTACATGGGTCCGCATCTTTTATTATCACTCCTTGTCATAGAATGGTCATTTTCGGTTTGATTTAACCTCATCGCTTAGATACTTCAATTTTCAGCCATCTTATCTCCGAAACTATATTCCGACCCTGCTTACTAGACGTCCTGGCTTTAGGTCTCATTGTTATTTACATTGTATCATTAAATTTTTGTTTATTACGTGCACCCATGTTCCTATCTGTCCCTTATAGCCAGCCTCAAGTTGTAAAAAAGAAATGCTCTTATTGTTCTGGTATTATGATTCTCATGAATCATTTACGCCCTTATTGCAATTCAGGTTTCCCTGGATTCAAAAAAATTTCAGTATCTTATCGTATTTTACCGCTTGTTTTCAAAACTTTCCATTGCTTGTCTAAAATTTCAATTTTGCTTTTCCCTCTCTAGAGTCCTGGGTTCGATCGCGTGTGCTCGCCTACACATAAATCGATAGGGCTTTAAGATGTAAATACTACTTAGTACGGTTATGTAACCTGAATTCCGTATATCATTCCCTCGTGAGGTCCTGATTTTGAGAGCATTTCCTTTCTTCTATCCGGGATGCGTCTTTGCATCTTAAATTCTCTCGTTTCTAACCTATCTGTCGATTTCCCGTGCTACAGCCTACAGTAGTTAACTTTACAAAAAAAAATCTAAATGGTGTTGTTTCCTTAAGTCCTTCCTATTTCGTTGGGCAATATCTCATCTGTTCTCTTGAATTTCTTTATTTAACTTTTTATATTACACCTGATTATGCGTGGACTTTATTCCGTGTCTTGGGTCCCAATTTTACCTATGGGTTTAACCTCTAATTTCGTGTACAGCCCTATGTGTTTAACCTCTAATTTCGTGTACTCCTTATGAGTTTAACCTCTAATTTCATGCACTTCCCTAAGTGTTTAACTTCTAATTTCTTGTACTATCCTTATGTGTTTAACTTCTAATTTCTGTAATCTCCCTTTATGTACTACCTTATGTGTTTAACTTCTCTTGGTATGTAATATCCCTACTTAGGTCAATCTGTCTCTCTTGGCTCTACTCGTTGATCGCACAATCGCATGTATGTGTGTTTCCCTTAGTATTCTTCATCTAGTGTCTCAACGTTTCTGATGTCCCTGACTAGTATTCGTTGTCTCTTCGGTATGACCATATTCTATGTGTGCGTACGGCTTTCTCATCGCGGTTTTCCTGGCATCATTATCGACTCTGGATAGACCCCTGGCTATCTCTTTTCGTGCTTCGTGTATTCCTGATTTCTTGCAAATAAAGCCGGGTGAGCCAGCGAAGCGGCCGGGCTACGAGCCTCGAAGGCATGGGATATGCAACGGTTCCCTTCATGCCAACGGTGGCCCTGGCCCTTCCTGTCACACCCTCTAATTCTGTCGCTCCAGAATTTCCCTACGTTTCTGACGTCTTAGTCCTTGGCAAGTCGGCGGACTCGTCGAGCAAATCGCCTCAATGGAGGTGGTGTTTGTTCCTTACTTCACTCCCTTCGGGGCCCAAGAAAACTCGAGCAAATCGCCTCAAGGGAGGGCACCGCCCTGCCATTCGGGGCCCAAGTTGTCCCTACCGCACTCCCGCTTTTTCCTTTTTGTATTCTGGCGGACTCGTCGAGCAAATCGCCTCAATGGAGGTGGTGTTGTTCCTTACTCCCTTCGGGGCCCAAGAAAACTCGAGCAAATCGCCTCAAGGGAGGGCACCGCCCTGCCATTCGGGGCCCAAGTTGTCCCCATCCTACTGCCTCCGAAATCTCGATTTCGACGTTAATCTTAGGGAAAGCCTTCTTGAGCTCATGGACGCCGCCTCATCGGAAAAGTGGATTTTATCCTAATCTCTTTGATGGGGTTCCCCTGTTGCCCTCATCACTCCCTAAACCCGGGTATCACTACTGTTTCTGTGGTCTCTCTGCCCGTGATTGCTTAGTGTTTTCGTTTGTCTTTAGTTTCTCGGATGCCTAATCTCTCCCTAAACGATGCTGTTCCATATGGTCCCTAACTTCAGTGCCAAGCCGGCAAGGTTTTATGGCCAGTGCCCCAAGATCATTTTGGAGTTCTCTGTCTCTACTAACCTCAGTGCCAAGCCGGCAAGGTTTTATAGCCAGTGCCCCAAGATCATTTTGGAGTTCTCTGTCTCTAGATCATGTCATAACGGGGGTGTCCCACCTTCCGACTTGCACCTGCCTAGTTTTCTCCCCAGCTCGTTGGCGAAGTGTTCAGGCAACTCGCCAAATTGTCGAGGGCAAAAGCCTCTCCAAAAGGGTCCTTAGTCCTTCCCAACTTGTATCTCTGTGTGCGATTAGGTAAATGTTTTATCTCTGTGTGTGTATGTCTAACGTTACCTAGCCAAGATTGACCTAAGTTGTAGCCTATCCTCTTATTATCCCTCGTAAGCCTAAATATGAAGAGTCTTAAGCGATCTAGTTTTCATCTATTATCGTAATGTGTCATATCCCATATGTGTGTGTGTCTACTTCTCGACTGGTCACTAGTCCTAACTGACATGGAACCAGCCTGCAGGTTAAAGAGTCTAGACGTCTTTAGACACTTCAATCTTTTCCAAGCCAGTCCATTCCAGCAGGAACCATTGCCGGTAGTGTGTATTATTTGTTGTGTCATATTCAGTAATAGTATTTTGTGTAACCCCTGGGTTCCCATTTGAACTTTCACTTTCTACTAGATCGGATAAAACATCTCACTGTTTTTCAAGTATCCTAATTTCCACCAAAAATAATGATAAAGCCTAAAAAATGGGAATAAGTCTATCCTTTTTATCACTTCTGCAAGCATCTTGTTTCTGCCTCTACTCCGTATTTCTCACTAGCGGAGTTCTACGATTGAGCCAAGTCTCCATTCCCCTCTTCTGTTCGAGCTCTCTCTTATTTATTCAGAATTTCTGTTTCCGAAACCTTAATCTGAATTACGGATCAAGCGAGTCCTCCCTTAATTGCGCTAGCCTCTATGACTTTACACAAGATTTAAACTTGACTTATGATTTAGAAACGCCTCATACTGTAGTCGAGCCCTTCACAGGATGCGCCCGCCGGCATTGTTGTAAATCTCTCAACACCGCATGAGAGGTTTCTCAAAAAATTATTTTAAGCTATTATTTAACCTGAAGTTCGGTCGTCTTCCCTTCCATGAGTCTAATGTTATTTACTTTAGGGAGGTGTGTGGTGCCTGCTTTGCTTTATTGCGCTAAATCTCCATTCCCCGCTTCTGATCGATTTCTCTCTAATTCATCCTAAGTTTTCCATGCCCCTTTTCCATACTCTTGTTTTCGAACTAGAATCTACATCCCTCATTAGTTGCGTTCCCATTTTTTTGATTGAGTTAATTCTCTATTCCCCTCTTTGCTCGAGTTCTCGTTTATTTCTCCTAAGTCTCCACGCCCTTTTTCCCTTCTCTCGGTTTTCAAATCTAGAATCCCTCTGATCGCTAATACATGCCACTTTTATTTGCTGTAAATGTCTTGGGTCTTTAAGTTTTTACTAATTTTTATCGCTTCTTTTATTTAAAGTACGCTTTCTGATGTCGAGAGAAAAAAATAATATTTATTTCCCTGTACATGCAAATAGTATAAATTTTGTTTATATTCCTAATGCAGTCTGTTTGGAGTGCTTTAACTATGTGGAGAATCTAACTTTCACATCCCCAAAATAAACACATTCCAGAGCCTTGGCTGAAATTTTACAGCTACCATGACCTTCTAATAGACACTCAGTCTTCATGCATGTAAAACGAAGGACGTGTCAAAAAAAATTAGTTCTCAAGATGGCGGTTTTTTTTTTTTTCCATTCCTCCACGATGGTGAGTCCATATTTTATTATTCAGAAAAAAAATTACTATTTCCTGTATCGCCAGTGTATAGCTAGGATGCCTTACCACTTTGCTTGTCACAGTATTTTTACTAGGTTTATCATGATTATTAATCTTATTATTATGTTACTGTGCTAATTATTATTAATTTTAAACCACTCAGTTATTAGTTCTCTCTTTTGTTTTGTCTAACTCTCGATTTTTAACTGAGAACTGTCCCTACATATTATAAGGTGCTCGTCTTTACCATAAAATATCCTAGGATAACAATTCCAGCAACGTAATCGGTATTATTTGCCTCATGCCCTGCCTTGTCATTGTCGCACGGTAGGCGGTTTAACTCTAATAGTGTTTAAAATTACTTTGATATACTTAGTATGATTATTTATTTCTACTAGCATAGTGGTTAAAGCATTGCGCTACAAGCCGAAAAGTCGGGGGTTCAAGTCCCGGTGGGTTTAGGATTTTTAACCTGATCCAAACCTTCTGGCGGCACTATGGCCCTGGGGTCGATTCAGCCTCTAACTGAAATGAGTACCAGACGCTTGTTCTGGGGTAAGTGTGGCCGTCACGCAGGGCTGATAACCCGGCTGACATTAAGTGCCGATTGTCTAGAAATATTGGGAGCTTTAAGGTCCCATTACCGCAAGGCCTCCCGTAGGGGGAATGTGTTACTTTATTTTATCACTGTTATTACTCTATTTCCAAATCCTCTGACTTTTATTATTCCAATTCCCTAACTATTTTCCTGCTAGTCTTCGGTTATCATTTTTGTAATTAAATTACTTATAGTCCTATTATTAGATTTATCTTAACTGATTTATTTTCCCAATATAAATCACTCATTACTGTGCAAGTTATAATGTGGTTCCTTGAGCCTTACGTGGGCCAAGATTAATTACCTAACTAGTATTAGTGAAAAGGTCCCAGTGTGGATGCACAAGTTACGGGGGTGGCCGTAATGGTTAATATAGCCTCCGTTAGATGGCTCTGTGGTCATCGTTGCCACTTTGCAAGCAAAACTTAATAATAGACGTCAGCCAACTTCCCATTCTCTTAATCCTAACAAAACAAATTACCTAGTTGATAGACCATAAATTAATGTTACGTATCCTACCTCTATCCGTGGTTAAGTCAGATATCCATGATCGTGTTTTACGTGAATAAATCTATATAAAAAAATGAATGTTTACATAGCACAAAAATTATTTAGTGCATTAGTGGAGTAAGTGTAAGATGTGTCCGCCATCTTTTTTGCTCAAATTTATTACCCTTTTCGTAATATGAAAAAAAAAATTCAATCTAGTGGCGTGTAAAAGCAACCTATGATCCCTTGGGCTTATCTCTCGTGGTGATGCTTTCAGAAATGATTTATGTATACATTTGATCCTGCCACGCCTTCCCGATAGACGAAATAATAAAATATGTCATTATCAACGTACAATTATTAATAGTGAATGAGATATTGCCGGGGGGCACGCCGTAGCGTAGTGGTTAAGGCACTGAGCTACAAGCCGGAGGGTCGAGGGTTCAAGTCCCGTTGGGGTCAGGATTTTTAAACTGACCCAAACCCTCTGGCAGCACTATGGCCCTGGGGTCGACTCAGCCTCTAACGGAAATGAGTACCAGACGCTTGTTCTGGGGGTAAAGGCGGCCGTCACGCAGGGCTGACAACCCGGCTGACATTAAGTGCCGATTGTCTAGAAAAAGTGGGAGCCTTAACCTCCTACTACCCGAAGGGCCTCCGGGTCTGTTGTGGGATCACTTTAAAAAAATGAGATATTGCCTTAATTTACACAACAACAAAAAATATATTAAATCCATTTCATTACTACACTCTACAAATATTCTGAAAAAAAAATCATAACCTAGGTTATCAAACAAGAAATATCATCTGACTGAAAAAAAACTTTGTCAAAATCATCAACAACACCCAAAATAATTCATAAAAACTATATGTATCCAAAAAAAATCAAGTTCTGAAATGTACATAACATATAACATAACCCAGAAAGATAAAACATTTGTTGAAAAACATCAATACCAAAATTATTAGCATATAACCTAAAAAAAAGCGGTATAGTTTCATATCCAAAATTTACCCATTGACAATTAATTACACCCAAAAATTAGATCCTAAAAAAAATAACCTAAAGCCAGCTAATAATAATGTCCCAAAGTTGAAAATTTTCTGGTTTCTCCTCTGTTTTAAAAGACATAGTTTATTCATTAGTACCAATGTGATTCTTATCTTCCCGATTGAAAGAAAACATATAGATTCTTACTGTATACGAATTGAAGGTTAATTTTGGGGTCTAAGGTTCGTTTCTTTATCCGTAAATATAATAGAACATTATGTTCACGAATATCGCACCGCTGGTTCACCAGAATGTTATGCGCGGGGTCAGTTAAGCCCCGCCGTAATGATAGCGTGAAGATCACTATTGTGTAAGTGGTCTTTGGCCCGAGCGGTTGGCCTTGGTTTTGGAGGGTGAATTCCACATTTAAACATGTTAAAAACACAGTAAACGAAAGAAATAACATTATTTATTAAAATAAATCCAAACATAAAGAAATATCAGATCAACAACATATAAAACAATTTATTAAAATCAGCTGAAATCGCCATAATGTCAAACGTCAAAATACTATAATGTTAAAATTCAGAGAGAGAAAATATTCATTTAAAAGTTTCAACTTTGTTCATTATTCTAAGTTCTTTGGACCACTTGGTCCTTTAATTAATTCTATGTCTGAAAAATGACCATTTAAAAGGATGATAATAAAATGCTTATATTACCATGTAGAGCTGTCTCCCCCGCTGGAGGACCGCGTTCGGTCCCGCCGCCGTTCTGCTTTCGTTAAAAAAAATCGCGAATATTTATATGATAAATTTTAAGTTTCTGATCGGGGAAATTTGGGTGTGGAAAGTTCATGATCTAGTTTGAAACCTTCATCTATGTCAAAATGGAAAGCTTTGTTCTACTTTCACGCAACTCACATTATTCTTATCTAATGTGGTCATCTTTCTGACCAAATAATTCTGGAATCTTTTGACATGGTTTTGATCCAGGATATAGAGATATGCCTTTTTACTAGCGTTTTTTATATTATATGCGTATGAACTAATATGTTTTTCAGTGCGGTTAATTATCCCCTATTTTCTGATATAATAAGCATGTATATGTGTCTATCCTTTATCGGCTTTTTATAGTATTTTATTATTATGGCAGTTAGGCCCTAGTGTTGGCATAACATATATGCAAAATAATTAATTATCTACTTAGTACTGTAAATAAAATGTACTCAATAGCACTAAATGAGTGTTTCGAATTGATTTCATTTTATTTTCAAGCAAAATTGTAAATTATGAAGTTCCCTTTCATCTACCAATAAATAAAATTATCAGACAATTGATGGTCAGTATGGAATAACTTCTTCTTCTTCCTTTCATGCGATAGACCTAGCAGTCTGTTGCGGTCTCAATCCAACGTTTGATGGGTCTGTCCAATGATCTCTTGCCTGGTGGCTGGTAATTTAAGATTTGATGTGGTATTCTTGTTCTGCTCATTCTTCTTACATGAGATTTCCAGTTGTTTCTGTATTTTTGCACATATTCCATGATCGATTCTGTTTGTAATTCTTTGAGAATCTCAGAATTCCTTTTATGGTATGTTCTTGAGTAACCTGCAGTACGTCTCATAAATTTCATTTCTGCCGCAGTTAGTCTTTGTTCATCTACACTGTGAATTGTCCAGGCCTCACTGCCGTAACATAATATGAGTCTGGCCAGTGTTTTAAAAATTCTAGTTCATGAGTGTTACTGTACTGTGTTTGGCTTGAAAATATTATTTATAATTCCTGTTACTCTGTTAAATTTTATAATTTTTTGACTAAAATCTTTTTCCTCTTCGTACGTAACTTGGTAACCGAGGTAGTTAAATGTGTCAGTTTGTTCTAATATTTTATTTATTAATAATAATTTTACTGCAAACTGGGTCTTTTCTTAGGAAAGCCATGACTTTAGATTTTTCTCTTGAGATTTCCATGATGTAGTTTATTGCAATTTGGTGAAAAGAGTGGACTGGACGTTGTAGGTCATCTTCTGAATTCGCTATAAACACAATGTCATCTGCAAAAAATAGGGTGTCTAAATTATATAATCTATTAAGTGGTATACTGCCATGCGGTTGTAGTTAATAATTTAGTTCATGTATATTATGAAGAGTACTGGTGAAAGATCACATCCTTGTTTAACTCCTTGATTAATTGGTCAGCATTCAGAGATTTTATTTTCAATCTTAACTTGGATGTCCTTATCCTTATAAATATCATATATAGCTTTTTATCAGTTGGTATAGGATTCCATCAGATTTGAGGATTTCTAATAATTTGTTTCTATTTACTTTGTCAAATGCCTTCTTCAAGTCAATAAATGCCATTTGTGTTTCAATATTAAACTCTGTGTTTTTCTATTAGAATTTTAATAGTGAAGTATCCACCTGTACAGAATCTTCCTTTTCGGAATACATTTTGTGCTTCATCTGATAAATTATTTATTAATTTATGTAAAATGGTTAAAATAATCAATTGTACATAATTGAATTCACACCATTTAGAAAAATATAAATATACTTATTTTCAAGCAGTAGTGCATAAAATTATATTTTAATGTGACTATCTTTTCAAGTTCAGCGAATAGTTATACTCTGAGAAATTTATTTTAAACAAAAGCATATATTTTAAAAATGTGATAAATTGACTTATCCATTATTCTTTAATTACAATATATCATACTGAGACCTGAAATTCAGTTAGATGTTCAATGAACCATAACACAGACTATTATTTTTTCTATCCCCTCCATCTGATAGGAATAATGTCATACCATTGCTTAAATTACAGATATATTCCATAAATATAAATTCTATTAGCATGAAGTAATCAATTTAAAAACAAAATTTCAGTTTCTGTTTTATTAAAAATAATGAACTGCCCAGTGGCTAAATGAGTTCAAGTGGAAGATGAACAAAATTCAACTATACTAACTTCTTGATGTTAATAAAATAATTTGCTAAAAAATTAATTTATTTTGCAAGTTTGTGAACAAAGAGAAAGAAGTATACGTTCTTGAATTGAGAATAATTGTCTTGTGAAAATATTACTGCTGTGTAAATCCATGTCAAATCAACCAATATGTAAAACATATTAATGACATAAATTTGACTAATTATCTGTATACATTTGTACCTTCACAAGATGTTTTAATATATTTATTTTCAGAATATTTGGATCACTCTTTTTGACTTATCGAATCTATAAAACATTTTTAAAATTCTCAAAATTTGCTGAACACCATGTATTTAAATTAATTTTTTTTAGAGAAATATAACAACTGCACTCATGGAGAGGGTGTCATTTTAAAAGCTTACGAATAGGGATTTTATTTGACTATTTAACTCATGCCCCAAATGGGAGTCAATGACCAATCACGTTTCAATGATTTCTGTTTTACAACCAATCAGAGTCGTATTTCACCAAATATTTATCAGTGTTATAATTACCATATTAAAGAAAGCTCCTCCTTACAATATTGCGTTCCTTTGGCAATAAATAGTATGATCTGGTTGCAGTGATAAACAAAAGAAGCAGTAGAAGCGTACCTATCGTTTCTCATTTGTTTTCAAACATCGCCGTTTACATTAAATATATAAATATTTTAAAATAACTATAGTTAAATAATGATTTGTGAGTAAACAGCTTAATTTTATTCGTTAAATAGTCCTAACAAATGCCACTCTTGATTTCCAAATTCTCTAGATAAATTCACTCCTCACTTCGTGAGTCGTGAATTTATCGATAATTTGGAAATCACTCGTGGCATTACTTATGGTAACACGATACCATTGTAGATGTTTTAAAAAATTTTCAATTTTGAGTTTTCAAAGAAACAGGAATTTTAAATTTTCTTAAAAAAATATACATAAAGGTGCATATCTTGTATCTCCTCAGACCAGTTCAAGGTATTTTTTTTAATTCTATGATACAAAATGTATTTTTTATAATAATACATTTTCAAGAAAGTTGAAATATTTTTATACCTAAAGGTAAAGATAGCTAGATTCTTTTCTTATCTCCTGTGTTGGACTCAATGGCAACTGTTCATCCATTTATAGTGTACTATAAGAAAAATAATGAACTACAACATATAAGTTTTGTTTTCATCTCAGAATATATGAAACATGACATAGTACATGTTTATCCCTTCCAAAGAAAACATTTTGCTCCCAAACTTGAAAAATTTTTTTTTTTACTTTTTTGACAGTTTGCCAGCGACAATACAAAAATTTGAAGAGCTTTGCAAATTTGTGCAACCACTATAGCAATTTCCAAGGTAATGCAGCAGAGTGGCATTTTTTTGCCATTGCACTTGGCAAAACAGATTGTGATGGTGTTGGAGGAACATTTAAGAATCTTGCAGCAAAGGCCAGCCTTGAAAAGCCTCTCTTAAATGAGATCATGACACCTCGACAGCTGTTTGAGTGGGGGAGAGCAAACATCCATATTATAACTTTTTCTGTATACTACAAATAAAGAATACCTGGAAACAGAGAGATTTTTATAAATGCAATTTGATGAATTGGTTGCTGTTACTGGAACTCATCATTTTCATTCCTTTCTCCCAATGTCAAGCACAATAGTTAGCAAGCAAATCATTTTCAACTTCTGAAGAAACTGTTGTACAGCCTTTGAAATAATTCATGGTGCACAGATAATTTTCAAGTCTCAGAACGAAGCCACTGCGCATGATCAGAGATCAGCTATTTGGTTCACAAGTATACAACTATTTGAGAAACTAAATCCATTCTATTTCGTTGGGTGTCGTGCAATGGAAAACAATTTCATATAAATATGTAGTGCAGTAAATACTGAAAATAAAACAAAGCAAAAGAAAGAAAATTAATTGAAATAAGGACAAGAGAGAGAAAAAATGCATGACAGCAGGAACGAACATGCGACCTCATGCATGAGAAACAGAAGCTCCCTCCAACTAGACCACAACCATCTCTCCTAAAAATTGTCTGTATGAAACGATGCAGTACTTCAGGACTTACTTGTATAATGAAATTAGATATCAACTTAATTTAAATTAATCAGACGCATTTTGTATTTGTAATGGAAATAAATAATTTTATTATGCCATGTGTTTTGTAAACAAAGTAATGAGACATTACAATCGTTATTCATTTTCTATATATATATATATATATATATATATATCATCATCATCCGGTATCATGGCAGCTGCCACCGTCTTCTGGAAACCAAATGCCATTCCTCTCTGTCCATCCATTGATCTTCCTCCAATCCTCTGATATTCATAGCTGCTTGTACCCCTTCTATCCAAGTTTTCTTTGGTCTTCCTCTCTTCCTCCTTTCCATTGGGATCCATTCCATAACAATTTTAGGCAATCTTTGCTCTGACATTCTTTTGACATGGCCATACCACTGTAATCTTTTTTCTATAACGTCTATGATGTCCTGCTCCTCTTGTACATCCATAATTTCTCTTATTTCTTTATTTCGTATTCTATCCATTCTAGATTTTCCAGCTGATCTTCTTAAATTATCCATTTCTGTACCGTACTTAAAATTATTTTTGTTTCCCTGGTAGGAATTTGACAGCCTTCAGCACCATATGTTAAAATAC
The DNA here is from genome assembly GCA_030220185.1 of Diploptera punctata. Classification (NCBI taxonomy): domain Eukaryota; kingdom Metazoa; phylum Arthropoda; class Insecta; order Blattodea; family Blaberidae; genus Diploptera; species Diploptera punctata. The sequence continues at coordinate 384,421 of JASPKZ010004193.1, forward strand.
TCTGAATTATGGTTTGATATATTTGTAATTTTCTATTTTTTGAAATATTTTTGCTCCACCATATATATATATATATATATATATATATATATGAGCTGTTTCCTTTAATTTATTTTATTTCTATATATTCCATTCCATAGTAATTCTCCCTGAGGGCAGGTCTTTCATTGCAATCATAGCATTTTCATGCTATGCTTTACAGTTTACTAGGGAACTGTAGGTGTAGTAGCTTCCCATTTCTTTCCACACCAGTGAAGAATGCTGATGATAATGATAAGGATGATGATGATGGCCGGATGATTTTCGGGGACCATTGGGCCCTAAGTTTCCTGACATTTATATTACAGGTGAGGAAAAGCCCCGAAAAAATCTCACCCATCAGCCTGTCCCGACCGGGAATATTTCAGTGTATACACAAATCTATTTATATAATGAAGCCTGGTAACATGAAATTAATTATGAAAATTAATGACGTTATTAAATAAAAATAAATAAAAAATCTACCTGACCAGAATCAAACATGCGCCCGCGTCATCGGAAAAAGAGCATCTTACTGACTGCTCCACTGAAGCAAATGATTGGAATACTGCATGAAGAGAGACTTATGCTGTCCGCTTATACTCAAACGAGTCAGAACATGTAACAACGTACTGGTGTGAATCGCTCTTCAAAACTCTTAACTTTCCATAATCAAGAGTTGTGCCATCATTTTTTTTCAAAGGCTGTACATTGTGTTAAAGTCTCTTCCAGATTTTCTGACGTACATTCTGACAATATGACTGGTTTTGTGGCACCAATTATGACAATGCATGGTGGATAGGATGCATTCTCTCAATGGATGCTGTTCAACACCTTTCTCATATACTCAGAAACCAGATGTTCTCACCATGCCAGGAAAATTCATTCTTTTTAAACTGTATCCAATTAGAGCTACAGGGAGAAAGTACCAGGGAGTTGTTCCAATGGAATGACTGGGTTTTGTCTTGTACAACAAATTAATAGTTTTTCACAAAATCACAGGTCACCACATCTTCATCATGGCAAATTACAATTTTCTTCTCTTAAAAGAATGCAATGGAATCATCCTTCTTCAACTTGTTTGCTTAGGTAACAAAATCATCTGTGGTCTTCCAAATAGTTTAATATGAACAGTATTTCACTCAAAACCCCACTGCTTTTAGGTGGTCTTATTAATCATTTCTTCTTCAAGACTTGTCAATAAGGCTTCCTTGAAATCCTCAGTGCTAGGATATGAACCATAGTCATCTAAAAAACACTTTTTTGTGTTAGAGGATTACTCATAATATTTTTGATAAGCAATATTGGTGCCTTTTTAAAGGCATAACATAACCTTACAGGGTTACTTTGTTTAAATTAGCACCAGCATCCATAAGCTTTACATTCTGTTGCATTGTGCATACACACACAGAATAAGTCCTACTAGCTCCTGCTATAATGCAGTCCCTTGGTTGTAACTTTTATAAATGGGTGTTTATTTAGGGCTTGAATGGAATTTAAAATGAAATATTCAGAGTCTTAAGGTTATGGTAGCATGTCTAAAACTTAAGCCACTTAGATTCCAGAGATATATCAATTAATACAATATAGGATTATTACTAATTATAATTGAGGTTACGAAATCTGCTGAGCGGAATATGGACATCTACATCATGTAGAATGGAATGCAGGTAGTGCACTTAAAGCACTGGATTTCTACAAGTTAAGATTCAACTGCCGGAAATGTATATAGATAGTACTATGTTATATTCCTCTAAAAATATCTGAGTTATGCTAAGAGCTCAAAGTTGCAAACATGAGCACAGAATAAATTGTAAACCATATATATATATATTATCTAATATATAAAAATGAATGTTTGTTTGTTTGTACTTTATGCGCAGCCATACCGTTGATCCGATTGTGATGGGACTTTTCCCAAAATGTTCAGGAGTTTCCCAGGATGAACATAGGCTATAAGAGAATTGTGATACTCAACTCCTACATCCTTAAAAATTGCCATTTGTAGTGGAAAACGTGAAAAAATAGCTCTTTGGATGCTTAAATGGCTTATGCTGCCTAAACCATAACAAATACACAAAATTAATTTACACAGAATTGAATATCTCAAATAGCTCTACAAAAAAGTCTGCAACAGCATATGTTTATCTCTTACGGATAATTCACAATAACTATTTTTGTCTTTCATTGATGCCAAGAAGATCTTGACAAGTATGTAGATTCCTGTGCAAGCATAGCAGCACATGGCGGGTATTATTTTATGGATAACTCACAATAACGAATTTTGTCTATTAGCTCATTTAGGCCAAGAAGATCGAGATAATTAGATTCCCGGGCAACACCGGGTAATCAGCATGGGAAATCTTAAAATAATTTTACGATATACATTTAAAATTATTTTTCATTTTACTTATTCAACTAATCATAAGAAATACATTAATTGTTGTCTTCCAACTAATTTATGCCAAGGAGATTGTTACGCGAGACCGCGCGTCTGTTAAGCCCCTGCGAATTAGTAGCGTTAAGTTCCCTATTGTTTAAGTTGACTTAGGCCCGAGCGGTTGGCCTTGGTTTTGGAGGAGGAGTTCTACAATTACATATTAAACCACAGTAAACGAAAAAATAACATTATTTATTAAAATAAGTACCAAACATAAAGAAAATCAACTCAAAAAAACACTGTTATAAAAATCAGCTGAAATCGCCACATTGTCCAATGTCAAAAGTATTCAGATATTAAAATGCTAAAAGAGAGAGATATCCATTATTTTAAAAATGTTCAACTTTGTTGCTGATCTAAGTTACTCGGACCATTTGGTCCCATATTTGATTCTAAATCTTAAAATGACCAAAGAAATGACAGTTGAAAATACGTTACCCATGTAGATGCCTCCGGCCCGCTGGGCCCTCCTGAAGGGACCGCAATCAGTCCCGCTGCTGTCCCTTGTCCATTCCGGACACTCTTATTTATCCATATCGAATCCCAAGATAATACTATCATACCAGTCCTAGCTATTATGATGTCATCTTTTAGTAACAATTACACATCTAAGGTCAGGATGATGCAACTTGGATTTGACAAGGCATCACCATCCCTACTTTGACCCTTGATAACGAATGTTTGGTTATTATGAGATGTTTAACAATTGATTACAAATTTCTAAACTACAAGTTTTTCTTAACAAGAATTATTAACTATATTAATATGGGTATATTATTAAATGTCCATCTTTTGTCTTTATTTTTATGATATCTGTAATTAGGCCCTGTGTATTTGTAATATTCCTCCCCCTTAAATAAGACTGTAGGGTTGAAAAACCGAAAGTCTTTTTTTTTTCTTACAGGATATCTCTCACCTCTCGGGGGTTGGTCCTAACATTTTTCTTATCAATTTAGCCTTAAGTGGGAGTACACCTGTCGTCGTCTATTGGCGATTCCACCTGTCCTGGAAGTATTTTGTTCTCATCCTAAGAGGTTAGATCGTCTTTTACTTGTAAATTGCCCCGGATACTTTAAATTTCGTCGAAATATCGGCAAGATCCGTTTACTTAGTGAGAACACCATACTTAAAAAAAAAATCACAATATATCAAGCCTTCGCGGCGTTAATACAACATGCCTGAGCATTGTTTCAGAGAAAAAATTTAATGTTTATTGCTGAAAAAAAAAACAAACAAAAAAAAAATATTAACTATAAAATATTCTTCTTGTCTTCGTTCTTCTTCCTTATTTAAACCTTCTGTGGTTTCTTTTGGAACGACGCACTTACACTGTTATCCAATATCCGACGCACTTTATCACATTTTGTTACTTTTTGTTATGTACTTCGACGTTTTCCTTTTTTTTTTTTTTTTCCTATTCACTCTGACGGTTCTATTTCGTGAACCGGATCATTGATAAAAAATTATAAAACCTGTGGTGTCTGCTGTGGCCAGCTTGGAGGTCAGGTTTTGTGTCTGCTTGCCGCGATGGAGGATGCGATGTCCTAATGCTCGAGTTCGTGGTTCAGTTTCAGCTGCCGTTGGTCCAGGTAGGCCCCTTTTTTTTGTCATGCCTAGTTTCTTTAAACAAAACCCAGTTAGGTCCAAGGAGAACTTGTGGAAAGGGTTGATAGGAATTAATCTTGACGTGGAGTTTGTTTTCCTGACTCTTCTATAGGAAAAAAAATCGGGATGAAGGAAGTTAGGCCAAGGTTTATAATGGCCTGGGTTTGGTTTTTACTGCTAATGAGGTTTTTTTGTCTCAGCTGGTTGCGAGTCTGGACATTCATCCATCTCATGCTCCGCCTCGAGATGTGTGTTGATCCTGGCAGCTACCCTGCGCCCTTAGATGTACAGGGTGTGGTTGGTCCTTGCAGCGTTATGCTGCCCCCGTCCTCAGATGTATAGGGTGCTCCGTGAGTCTGGCCATCTTATTCTGCCTCCCATCATGTGGTGTCGTGGTGGTGGCTGCAGTCCAAGCGTGAAGCTGCAATCTCATGCATATGTTAAAACTTGGGAGGATAACTATAACATTGATTATGGGTTTGGTGCTATCCCGTACTACATGGGTCCTCATCCCTCCTATCACTCCTGGTCATTTTAATTTAACTTCATTGCTTAGAGGCTTCAGTTTCAGCCATCATATCTCTGATACTATATTGTATATTAGACGTCCTGGCTTTAGATTGCATGTTTAGGTTTGTGCACCCATTTCCCTATTTGTCCCTTATAGCTAGCCTCAAGTTGCAAAGGAAATGCTCTTATGTTTTTGGTCTTATGATTCCTCATGAATCATTTACGCCCTTATTGCAATTCAGGTTTTACTAGGTTAACAAAATGTCAGTATCTCCCTGTATTGTACCGCTGGTTTTCACTTTCCATTGTTTGGATAAAATTCCAATGTTGCTTCTCCTACTCTAGAGTCCTGAGTTCAATCGAGTGTGCTCGTCTACACATAAATCGCTAGGGCTTTAAGGTGTCACTACTACTTTGTACGATTATGTAACCTGAATTCCGAATCATCATTCCCTCGTGAGGACCTGATTGGGAGAGCATTTCCTTTCTTTATCCCGGGATGCGTATTGCATCTTAAATTCTCGCTTCCAATACTACTGTCGATTTCCCGTATTCCAGCCCCCTGAGTTAACTTAATAAATAATGTGTCTCTGCGTCGTAAATATTCTCGTTTCTAATTTGCCTGTCGAGTTCTAGTGTGACATCCTACCAGTTAACTAAACAAAAATGCGTCTAAATGGTGTTGTTTCCTTAAGTCCTTCCTAATTCTTTTGCATTATTCCCTTATGCCCTTCCTGATTCGTTCACAATATCTCATCTGGTTTCTTGAATTTCCGCATTTAATTTTCTTTTCATAACTCCCGATTATGCGTGGACTTTATTCCGTGTCTTGGGTCCCCATGTTACCTATGGGTTTAACCTCTCCCTTTTTATTTCTTATCCTTTGGTTTCCCTTTAATTTCCATTTTCGTTTTTGAGTTAATTCCGGGTCTCATACGTGTAGACTTATTCCCTATCTGACATATGGTTTTAACCTCTAAGTTCATGTCCAACCCTATGTGTTTAACTTCTAATTTCATGCACTTTCTTAAGTGTTTATCTTTTAATTTCTTGTATTACCCTGTGTGTTTAACCCCTAATTTCCTGTAGTACCTTATGAGTTTAACCCCTAGTTTCGTGTACTATCCTTATGTGTTTAACCTATAATTTCCTGAGATCTCCTTTTCTGTATTACCGTATGTGTTTAACTTCTAATTCCGTGTATTATCCTTACGTGTTTATCTTCTATTTCCATGTCTACCCAATGTGTTTAACTTCTATTTTTCCGGTATTACCCTATGTGTTCAAAATCCCTAATTTCCTGTAGTACCTGTAATAATCCCATTTTCTTGATTTACTTATGTGTTTAACCTCTCTTCCTACTTTCTTGTATTACTTATTATGTGTTTAACCTCTCTTCCTACTTTCTTGTATTACTTATGTGTTTAACCTTTCTTCCTACTTTCTTGTATTACTTATGTGTTTAACTTCTAATTTTCATGTACACCTATGTGTTTAATCCCTAATTTCCTGTAGTACCTGTAATAATCCCACTTTCTTGATTTACTTATGTGTTTAACCTCTCTTCCTACTTTCTTGTATTACTTATGTGTTTCACCTCTCTTCCTACTTTCTTGTATTACTTATGTGTTTAACCTCTCTTCCTACTTTCTTGTATTACTTATGTGTTTAACCTCTCTTCCTACTTTCTTGTATTACTTATGTGTTTAACTTCTAATTTTCATGTACACCTATGTGTTTTAACCTCTAAATTCCTGAGATATCCTTTTATGTATTCCCGTACGTGTTTAACTTCTTTGTATGTAATATTCCTACTTAGGTCAATCTGTCTCTCTTGGCTCTACTCTTTGATCGCACAATCGTAATATCTATGTGTTTCCCTTTAGTATTTTCATCTAGTGTCTCAACGTTTCTGACGTCCCTGACTATTATTCGTTGTTTCTTCGTTAGGACCATGTTCTATGTGTGCGTACGGCTTTCTTATTGCGGTTTCCTTTCTGCTTTTCTCTAACCACCGGTGGCCCTTTTTTGTTTCCCTGGCCATCATTATTGACTCTGGGTAGACCCCTGCTATCTCTTTTCGTGCTTAGTTTACTTCTGACCTTTTAGTCCTTGGCAAGTCGGCGGACTCGTCGAGCAAATCGCCTCAATGGAGGTGGTGTTGTTCCTTAACTCCCTTCGGGGCCCAAAAACTCGAGCAAATCCCTCAAAGGAGATCGCCTCATGGGAGGGCACCGCCTGCCATTCGGGGCCCAAGTTGTCCCTACGCACTCCCGCTTTTTCCGTTTTGTATTCTGGCGGACTCGTCGAGCAAATCGCCTCAATGGAGGTGGTGTTGTTCCTTCCCTTCGGGGCCCAAAAAACTCGAGCAAATCCCTCAAAGGAGATCGCCTCAAGGGAGGGCACCGCCTGCCATTCGGGGCCCAAGTCGTCCCCATCCTACTCATCCTGCTGCCTCAGGATCTCTATTACCTTAGGGAGAGCCTTTTTGAACTCATGGACGCCGCCTCATCGGAAAAGTGGATTTTATCCTAATCTTTTTTGATGGGGTTCCCCTATCGCCCTCATCTCTTCCTAAACCCGGGTATCATGACAGTTTTCCGTGGGTCTCCTTGCCCGTAATTGTATGTGTGCTTTTCATTTGTTTCTATGTTTCTTGTTTCCTCTTAATTTCCTTTATTGTTAATTCCCCGATGCCTATCCTTCCCTAAACAACGATGTTCCTTATGGTCCCTAACGTCAGTGCCAGCCGGCAAGGTTTTATGGCACGTGCCCCAAGATCATTTTGGAGTTCTCTGTCTCTAGATCATGTCATAACGGGGGGTGCCCCACCTTCCGACTTGCACCTGCCTAGCTTGTTGGCGGAGTGTTCAGGCAACTCGCCAAATTTCGAGGTCAAAACCTCTCCAAAAGGGTCCTTAGTCCTTCCCAACTTGTATCCCTGTGTGCGACTATGTATAAGTTTCATCTCTGTGTGTATATTTCTCATGTTACCTAGCCTAGATTGACCTAAGTTGTAGCCTATCCTTTTACCATTCTTCGTAGGCCTAAATATGAGGAGTCTTAAGCGATCTAGTTTTCATCTATATCGTAATATGTCATATCCCATGTGTATGTGTGTCTACTACTCGACCGGTCACTAGTCCTAACTGACATGGAACAAGGCTCGCAGTACAAGAAGGTCTAGGCGCCATTAGGCGCTCCACACTTTACGAAGCGCAGTCCCATCTCAGCAGGGTCCATTGCCTGCGAGTGTATTTATTTGTCGTGTCATACTTAGTATAGTACTTTGTGTATCCTCTGGGTTCCCATTTTGAAATTCCACTTCTACTAGATCGGATAAAACACCTCGCAGATTGCCAAGTATCCTAAATTTTCGCTTTTTATATTTTAGGTGCATCATTCACTGCATTGTAATTCCTACTAAGTTTCCATGCCCCTCTGCCGTTCCCTTTCATTTTATGCATAAACATAAGTATATTTTTGGTAGTTCGCTCTTATTTCATTATTATTATTATTATTATTCTTATTATTGTTATTATTAATTTCCTGTGAATTATTATTAGTATTAGGTCTTAATATTATTATTATTATCGTTATTATTATTATTATTATGATTATTATAATTATTATTAATTTCTGTGAATTATTATTATCATTATCATTATTTACTTTCCTGGTGGTTTATATATTTATTTGTTTTTTACTAAGGTTCAGGGTCTTCGACAATATTAATAGTTTTATTTCCCTGTTTACATCCTATTAATCTCACGTGGATATCATAACTAGTCTCTAGCATCCTATCCTTGAGGGTTTATTCGTCGATGTTTGTTTGTCAAGTATCCTAATTTTCTCCCAAAAAAAAATATGATACAGCCGAAAAGAAAATATTTCTGGGAATAAGTCTACCCTTCCTTTATTACTTCTGTAAGAATCAGTCTATCCTTCTGTTATCATTTCTGTAAGCATCTTGTTTCTACCTCCCCTCCGTAATCCTCACTAGCGGAGCTCTATGATTATGCCCAATCTCCGTTCTCCTCTTCAATTCGATCTCTCTTATTTATACAGAATTTCCATTCTTTTGTTTCCGAACCCTAATTCTGAATTACGGGTCAAGCGAGTCCTCCCTTAATTGCGCTAGCCTCCTTGACTTTACTTTTGATTTACTTGACTCATGATTTAGAAACGTCTCACATTGTAGTCGAAATTTTCACAGAATGCGCCCGCCGGCATTGTTGTAAATCTCTCAACACCGCATGAGAGGTTGATAAAAAAAAATTATTTTAAGTTATATTTAACCTGAAGTTCGGTCGTCTTCCTTTCCATGAGTCTAATGTTATTTCCCTTTTGGGGAGGCGGGTGGTCCCTACTTGGTATATCTTGCGCTAAATTTCCATTCCCCGCTTTGTTCGATTTCTCTATAATTCCCCCTAAGGTTCCATGCCTCTTTCTCATTCTCTTGGTTTGGAAACTAGAATCTACATCCCTAATTAGGTGCGTTTTATTTTGTGATTGCGTTAATTCTCCATTCCCCTCTATGCTCGAGTTCTCGTTTTTTTCTCCTAAGTCTTCATGCCCTTTGTTCATTTTCTCGGTTTTCAACTCTAAAATCCCTTTGATTGCCCATATATGCCACTTATTTTCTTTATTTAAAGTACGTTTTCTGATGTCTAGAAAAAAAAATTATTTCCCTGTAAATGCACCTAATATAAATTTTGTTCATATTCCTAATGCAGTCGGTTTTGGAGTCCTTATCTAGTGGTTGAATCTAACTATCACCAAAATAAACAAATTCCCAGAGCTTTGTTGAAACTATTACAGCTATGTGACTCCTAAGACACTTAGTGCACGTAGGAATGACGTGTCTCAAAATTAAAATATCTCCCAAGATAGCGATTTTTCCAATTTTCCACGCTGGTAAGTTTCATACTTTATATTATTCCGAAACTCCTTAATTCTTGAACTTCCTTAATATTATTATTATTATGTGTCATCCTTTTTCTTCCATTACCTTTTATTATGAACGTATGATTTGTACCCGACTTCGTGTGTTGTTTATTATTTTAGTGTGTGTTATATTATTATTAATTTTAAAATTCACGCAGCTAGTAGTTCCCTCTGTTTTATATCTACTTTCGAT